>VZTG01003613.1:337088-422088 GCA_013397845.1 Melanocharis versteri | reverse complement strand
CCCTCAGTTAAACAAATAATTCATGCAATGTCAGCATTAAGTCTGGTCTGAACCAAGGCATGCAAGGACGTCCTTATCTTGCTCTACTTGGTTATGACCAAGATCTGGTAACAAAAGACAGCTGTGAACCAAACAGAGTTGGATCTTGTTGAGCAGGATTGTGTTGATCAGTTATTCCTCATTACACAAAAACCAACTGGAATCTCAGGTAGCAGCAGAGGCTGTATTCTCTAAAAGCAGTAAAGTTTCAGTAACAATTATAAAGTCTTCCCAGTAGCACAAAAGGCATCATCCCTGGCTGACAGAGGACTTTGAAGCAAACTTGGGATATGCTGAAACCAATATGAAAGCTGCAAACATCTAATGAAAAAACTTTAGTCCTTTTAATCATGCCCTGTGTTTGATACACACACTGAATACTAAGTGAAAGCACTGGTCTGGATAGAAAAGGAGCCCAGAACATGAGTTTGGATATGCCTGCTATATTGTCTATGGAGATTTCCTTAAGCCCTCCATGACAGAGTAAAAAAGCTCCACGCAGATCCGCTCTTCTAAAGAAAAGCTCTGTACTTCCAGATGGGAAGACTGCCTCAGCAAAACATCAACGCTGTGGTTATGGAATCATCGGAGAATACATGCCCTAAAGTCAACTGCACTCCCTTCTAAATACACTTCTTTGAAGCCTCTTTCTTCCCCAAAAGATAACAGATTAACAGAAGCACCTGCTGTCAAAGATGAAATTTCTGTTTGATCAGTTACAATAAACTGGCCCACCAGAACAGTCACAAACCAAACTCTTACTGCCTCAGCTTCTCCCAATACACCCGTGTACGTCCCAGCTTCCTGCTCTGCCCCTTAAGAAACATGAGAACAGCCTTAAAATTCTATTCTTTTACTGACTATTTAAATTCATGCATGAAATGAGTTATAAAAAACAGAACTCTTTTTCATGGGCACTAAGAAAGGTGATCTTAATTTTCCCCAACTTCTGAGATCATGGCTTCTGCTTTCCAACTATCCCTTACATCAAACAGAAGCACGGAGTGCAATTCCCATTTCCTTTATTTCCAGGATCTCTGACAGCTAAGAACAATAACATTAAAACTGATCCACAAGAAGCAGAAGTGTCAGCAGAACACGACAAACTTTTTTCTCCCTCAGGACCCAACATGGTTAAAAATGCTGAAAACTAAAAGGTCTGAGGGATGGGGCCGGGGGGGGGGGGGGGGAGTTTCCTTCTTTTTTTGGTTGTTCGCTGGGTTTTTTGAGGGGGAGTGTTATTGTTTGAGGAGAGCTTTTTTAAATCATAGCTACTAGACTGACTTGAATTTTTTAATATAATGATACAATGGGCTTTAATGTAATGACACAAGAGCACTTCTTGCACTTCTGTAAGACTCATTACCACACAGTGAGAAAATGAACCCTTCCCAAATGCAATGTGATAAGTGTAAGTCGCTTCAATTGAGTTATCTTGTGTCTCAAAACTGGACAATCCTAAATAAATTCTCCTGTGACAAAAAAGTAAAAACTTAACACAGAACTGATTATCCCTGACATGGCAAGTTTTACACACATGAAATTAGTTCCAATCACTTTATCTTAATTTTTATAAACAGAAAACAGTCAAGGGGGTTGAGTTAAAAAAGTGGTGAAGGACCCACAGTAATCTCCTCAGTTTTTCTGGGGAAAGAACATAATAATTCATCATACATCCAGATAAAAACATCCAAGCAAGCCGTAAGTCAAAGAACGTTATCTAAAACAAAGACATTTAGGAGCTGTTTATTAAATTACTCAGTTACTTTTCTATTTCTTAATGATGGTGTAATATGCTGCTTCATAGATTACCACTTCGAAGACCGAGAGGACTGCCTAAAAATTTTCATTACTAAATTCAGATTATAGTATAAATGTTAAATTGAAACTATATTCCTGAACCCACACAACAAAATGGACTTCAAGTATTTTTCTATGTATCTAAAATAAAAGAATCCTGCCAGATCCACTCTACTACTCCACTGCAACCAATTGATGAGAATCACAACATGAAAGTAACACACAAAGTAATTAACATTGCAGACAATGCAAATTATAATTACGATATTCTTACACAGATAAAAAAGGCAGAATATTTTCTAACGAGGTATGTATTTAAATATAGCAAATTCTACTCTTCTGATTAGTAGGCACTTGCTCTGTCAGGACTATTCATTCTTTACATAATCAGTTCCAGAGGGAAGACTCCATATCATGCAGTAAATGCAGACATGGCATCCATTACAATTAAACAGCCAGCAAATGTAAGCCTCACAACTTGTTTTCATATCACAGTGACAGCATGTGGTAATGAACTTTCTGCTAGGAACTGTTAAGACCTGGAAAGGGAAAGAAATATATACTCCCAAATACTAATTACTCAGATGCTTAATACCCAACCTCTTCAAAAATCTGGAGATCAGCCAAAAAGTGTCATAAATGGTTTCACTTTGTACCAGAACCTTATTTATCAGCATTCCTAATTTCTATCCGTGCAGACGCCGTGCTTAGGATTTAGCAATGAAATAGCTAAATATAACAGCAATGCCAATAATTAGATCATCCATGGGCATTTCAGATTTTTTTTTACAGCCCAGAATTCTCTATTGAATTCAGCTAAGGAATGTCAGCCACATCTGCTACAGCCACCACAGAAAGGAAGGTTCACAGGGGACAGAGGTGGTTGTGTTCACAAGAGACGATGCAGACCCTCAACATGGCAGTGGCAACACATTTGTCCTGCCTGAAATGTGACTGTTCAGCAGCACAGCTGAGTAACGTGCCACTGTGCACCTACTTCTGCCCAAGCAAATATCCAGGGGCTCACCTACACCACGAAGAAGTGGAGCTACTTGATGTGAAATGAGGACTGAAGGTCTCGAGCAACCGCAGTGCTCTGGGAACAGAGCGTGACTCAGGATGCTGAGCTCCCCTGGATGGGATCCGTGTGCCAGGGCACAGTCACAACACCTGGCACTTCATCTTCTGCCTCTGTCTCTGCTCCCTTTCCCCCCCTCAAACCTCACCCTACAACTTCTGCATCTTTTTAACGCAGATATATATTCCATTTTGACAAGCTCACTGTCGTTACTTACAGAAAAGCAGGATTTCTCACTGCTGTGCTGAAATGACTTAAAACAATGAACCAATTAAGAAAAAAATCTGTAGCTTAAATACCAGGAACAAAAAGCAGTGCGAAAGCAACCTCTCTCCTTCCTCTATTGGGTGTTGTTCTATGCTACCAAAAAACCACAGAAACACCACAGGCAACAACTCATTCTACTGAAATAAATCAAAACCAGTGACCTCACAGGGTAAAAAAGGTTTTACCTCAAACACACACATGTAAAACTAACATCCAAGAAGCCAACCATACATATAAATAAAATCACAAGGCTTCCATGTAAAAACTGTAACTAAAACATCACCTACAACTGATCTCAGATTTTTTTTTACAGTGAACACATAATTGAAAATTGCTCATTCCACTTGACACTAGCGGTAATTACCAGTGAAAGTCTAGAAGTTCAGCCAATAGAGCAAAAAAAAAGGAATAAATTTCAGAAATTTTACTAAATTATTCTGGCATGGTTCTCATTTTACAAACTCTGCAATGCTAAGATTGTTACAAAATCCAAAACAAAAACTGAGAACATATTGTGAATATATTTAAAGTAAATTATAACTATTTTTTTATTTTCTAGGATTATTTTCAAGACTTCACTCTATCACTTGATGATACATACACAAAAATAGACAAATTAACATTTTGAATATATTAAACTTTTACTTACGTAAACGCATTAAAAAAAAGAATTAGTTAAAACTCACACATTTACTTTGAACTTTAATGAGCAGAACAGATATAATTTGTGGCATTAAAGTTATTCAGGCACAATAAAAGCTAAAACTTGTCCTTGCCAAACGGTGAAACGGGATTTGCACGGCCTGTGTACGCCTTGTTTCCCACAATCAAACTGTCACAGCATGAAAACATTCTCCTGCATGGGGAGGTTTTGATACTCATTTCCCTGGTGAAAGTGTGCAAGAGGATGTGAAAGAGTTATTGACAATTCATACAGTATCCCATATTCCATTAGATAGTACAAGCACAGAACATATCTTAACTCTGAAGGGAGACGAAGCAACAATGTTTTAAATTACTATTGACTCCACTAAATTTCCTGATAATGTCAGAAGACTGTAGTCTGGCAGGTTCATAAGAGACTCAAGATGATACAGGAATCCAATTATGCCAAGTCTATTTAGTTGTCCTGTTTGCTAAGCCAAAGGTTAACGAGAACTGCACTGAAAAAACCTCCTGTGGTATTACAAAGTATTTCTTATGCTGCATAACATGCAAATGAAAAAGTATTTTAATCAAGTCTTTCTTTAACTCCTTAATTGCAACGGGGTACCCTACAAGACAGCAAATTAAAAACTCAGGATGGAAAAACTGATCTTAAAAATTTGCCACTGAACTCAAGAGATCATCATTAATTACTAAAGTAATTATTACTGACTATTTCTAATTTGGAAAAAAACCCGTTCAGATCACAGAAGCATAGATAGTCATTGCTATCATTAAATCTTTATAAATAGTAAGCTATGGCCTCTAATTTTAGACAGAAATTAATTATATTTTTGTTGGCAACACATTCGAATCTGTTTACACAGCTGACAAGTTCCAGCTCCACCAGACTCGAGCTGTGAGCTTTGAGGACTCCTCTGCTTCAGAGCAGATGACTCAACATTCACCAATTTCATTAAAGATGAAAAGGGGAAAAATTCACCTGCAACAATGTCACTTGTGAAAACAGACTTAAAGCAGCTTCATGGGCTTTACATATGTGAGGTATCCTATTCAAAAGAGAAGGAGGGGAAAAATACGTGAAAACCTAACAGCTGTGGGAAAACAGATTAGAAGTGTTGAGTTTCCAATTCTTTTTTGGGCTAATGCAAACTAATAAAATGTTAAAATGGATCCACATTTCAAAGACTGTAATTACCACATGACACCATGCTGCTATTTCAGAGCTTACATCTATCAGCTCAGATATGCCCTGGAATACATGGACAGAGATTTACCCACCTTTCTCAAACTTAAATTCTGTTGCTGCAAACACCACCACAGATATATTTCACAAGTACATTACAAATTCAGACAGCTTTTGCCTTTTGGTTTTTTTTAATTGGCATTAATCCTTCACCCAAAGCAAAAAAAGGAGCGGTCATATTCACACAGCAATTCTCCCTTTACAAGAAGAGAGCAGAAATGGACAGGAAAGTAATGCACAGCAGAAAATGGCAACATGTAAGAAAGCAAACTCCAAATCCATTTTCACTTTGTAGAACACTCAGTTTCAATAAAATACCTAATTTTTCTACATTTTTCTCAAGTCACAAAATCTACACACAACACAACTACATAATTATTTCAGCCTTTTAGGCATTTTTTTAGTGGATTGTTTAGTGGATTTAGTGGATTGGTTGGGGTTTTTTCTAAAGAAAGGCAGACCTCAGTAGCTGGCACTGGGAACATACTAGCAGAAGGAAATTATCAGAGCAAAACTGCAAGACACACTGTAAAACACACTGTAAGGATGACCATGCAAGGAAGCAATCCCAATATTTAATGGGATACTGCAGGTAAGTCCCACAATTTCATGAATTTGTAGCAGTGGATTCTGTCACTGATGGTGACTCCTCACTGATTTCAGCAGGAACTCCTGCTCTGAGTCCAGGCAGAGGCTTAAGCATGAAGTGGGTGAGCTAATGTACTGTGGAAAATATCTAGATGTGCACTCAGATCACACAGAAAAATCAGGGCTTTTTTCCTGAAGTTCAATCACTCAACAGACTCCAACTTCCAAAATGCTGCACAGCTTTGCTTCAGTCTAGAACGTCTCCTTTTTGTGTAAAACATGCACTGAATCTGACACACAGGAATCATCTCCCTGTGCTTCAGTCCTCCAAATCTCGAGCATTTGTGCCTTCCAAGACAAAACTCTGAAGTGTGTGTAATGCCAAGGTACTGCAGATGAGACAGTAAATGCTACTGAGTGATTCCAATCAAAATCCATGTAAAATAAGCCTTTTCTAGGAAGGAATGAGACGAGAAGGAAAGGAACTCACCGAGTCATCTGTGGCAGAAGGCGGCCAACCTTCCCACAACTGGTGACGGACAGGGATACTGGTCAGGTCATACACATTCCGCTTTACCTGGGGAAAAAAGGAAAATAAATCAGAACTTCCTCGAAAAAAGGCAGCCAGACTGCACTGTTTTCGTCAGAGCCTCAAATTAACAACTTTTCCTGAACAGAACAATAGCTGGAAAAAATTAGAAAGAAAGCTGAAATTTGCCAAAATGGTAAATGCTAACATAATCCATATAGATAAAGGTTTCATATTCCAGAAATGAATGAAAGACAATTCTAAACTACCAATCTTAGGAAGATAATACAATAAAAGAGACATTTTATACCATTTGATCCTACCTATTAATCAGGAGTTGACAGATCTTCAGCACTGAAGCACAGTTGAGGCTTGACTCCACGGTAAAGTAATGTAAACATATGCAATGTACATATGCTCCCTCTAAAATCTGTCATTTCCATTTAGTACAGGATGTATATGAAACATCTGGCAATAGATATTCATCTAAAAATATTTTTGCATAATGAAATAGCACCAAAACTCTTTCCCTGGATCATCTTCAGAGACAAATGCTCCATGGATCCTTTCTTTCAAATTCTGCCCAACAATAAGTGGATGAAGAATACGCATACAGACATTAGACAGTGAAATAATTGTTCTAATCACTGAAAAGGTCCTAAGGAGGGTGAGGGACAAGGCAGGGACTTCCACAGAGTCTTCCTCACAAATGTTGACTTGGGCCACATTCTTCAAAATATTCTTAATGGCACAGTCACGAGGTTGCCAACAAACACCCACAGGTGAGAAAATTCGGGCCATACTGAGATCCAACACAAAGTACAGTCCTCTTACTGTATTTTCAGATCTTCCATTCAATTACTGCTGCTCTTTCTCATTATTTTTAGTACTAGCAGTTATTTCATGCTAATAACGTGCCCCTTAGGAAAAACTGTGAAGCACTGTCTCACATTTCTGAATAGATTTAATATGCAGATAATGATTTCAATACTACCAGTTTAAAGCTTTCTGAATATAAATATTCTTCACAGGTGAGTGGGAAAGAAGAGCTTCAACTTATTCTCCAAGAGTAAGATACAATACTTCCAACTCTTGAGTCTGTATCTCACTAAAGAATGAAAGTTAGACCATGTGGGTTTCTTACCTGGACATTTCAGTATCATAACAAGCTGAGCTCAGATTTTCAGCTCAGCTTTGCATTCACTGTATGTTTTAGAATCATTAAGATATCTCCATTTTTTCCTAAAACTGGTAAATTATATGTACACATGACAACCTTTATGTTAATATTGGTTTTGTTCAGGAGTTTTTGCAGGGAGACTGACCTGGTAACTATGCTTCAATTTAAAAAAAAAAATTACGACTATATTTTAACTAAAAAAAATTGAAACAAGAACACTGGGTTGTTAAGACACACAATACTGAAGTATCTATTAGCAATTCAAGTGGACTTCATTTGAGTGCTTTCTCATAGTGTCCTTGATGGCTTTGTAAAAAAATGTTGCTTCACGCTGACTCTACAACAGCCCAAAATGTAACAATCCTGATCTGTGTGTGATCACGAGAACACGGTCCTTGCTGGTTTAGTTTTCTTGCATTAAAAACCAGGATAAACCGTCCCTGTGAAATATTTATTTTCCAGTTACACACCAGAAATAATATTATTTTCACAATATAAAACTCTAAAGTGAGCTATTTTTAAATAACAAGTGAAACTTATTTACAGAAACACGGGATCAATAGGACTACATAATATTGTTTTCAAAAAGCCTTCAGAAGTAAAAATAAATAACTCGGAAGTCACATTCCTCAAATTCCCTTTTAATTCCAAAGTACAACAGAAAGGCATTATGAAAAAAACAGTATTTCCCTTCTTTCATTAACTCATCTGTAACTGCACTGAATTCAATAACATTCCTCTGCTATTCTAAGCTTGAAAGGCATGCTCGGAGTAAAGTGTTATGTTGGTATAAAGCACAATGCCAGACTGATGTGCTGGACAAAAGTGATCAAAGTTGAAGTAATTTTAGCCAACGCACAAGTATTCTGCTGCATTATTCTACCAGAATGACATCTGTTGAGCAACTCGTCGCAGAATAAACCAGTTGTTACAGGCAGGCCTGGCTGGGTAGGGGACCATGTAAGACTGATTAGAGTAATGTTTGATTAAACAAACTGCTTGAGTTAAGATCATAACTGGATTTGGAATTCATGCCAAAGTAGTCCTCTTTCAAACAACAAGCCACAATCAATTATTTAAGATAAAATAAGCTTGCTTTTAAATAACGATTTGATTTTTGGTTTGTTTGATAATTAGAACACTATTACGAAAGCAGACTGTAAAATGTTTTAGAGACTAGAATATTTAACAATTGAGTATAGAAAACCCCTTTTCTTCACTAACTGACTTAATTTCAGTTTAAAGTGAGAAACTCCATCAGGAGGAAAAAGTTCCAAAGATTCATATAAAGTAGAACTGTGAACTGCTCCTTCACTAGGCCAATAAAAATCTACAGCCACACTCTTCATGCGACTGAAAAAAGTTAGCACAGTAAATGGACAAAGTCTGTGTCAAGGATTTTACTTATAAATTCACTCGGCACTGAGAGGAGGACCGAAATCTTTATTGTGTAAAGCAAACTCTAAATTGCAGTGCCATCCACTGAGCTACATTTATTGGCAAACTTTTTGGTCCCCCACTTTTGATCAGTTTGAAATAGGAATTGGTGGCATTGTCTTTGTGCAGCCCAGAATGTCTTTTCATAATGTTCAGATGCCATGGTGACTGGCACATTACTATGGCAGCCACCCTTCAGATTATCATCTCCAGAATATAAGAGATCACTTAAAAACAAATTAAAGGCACGTCTATTTGGTTTCACTACTCAGCTGTAAACAGTATCAATACAACCATTTAAACCAAAAAAAAAGAAAAAAACACTCCACATATATCAGACGCAGTCTTACTTGGAAGATTATGTGTAATTCCTGCAGAATGCCCTGCCTTGCAACCATACATTGATGCTAGAAAATCACATGAAGTTTTACCTTCAGCTCATTTCCACTGGCATTAAAAGGGAGTTAAAATATAAACAACTTCTAATATTTTAAGACAACCCATATGTCAAAGTAGCCAACACACTCTGAAAACTTCCCAGATAGAGGCAGAATGTTACTTTCCTGTCTTTCACTGGTTTCTTTAAGCAGATGAACAGACTGCTTTAAAAGTAAGCTTAAACGCAAAAGATACACTTTGTTTGCAGATATGAAGCTAATCCAACATTCAAAGTCCTGCCACATTCATATTAGTAAGGATAAAGTGAAGCAAAATGTACCACAGGGCAAAAAGTCTGTACCAGGTACTGTGATGACAACAACCTTCTGGTGATTGCACTTAGCAGCAATAAGTAGCTATTTTCTCATCTCTGAATTAGACAAATCTGAAACCTACTGTCAAACCCCAAAAATCTAACACCTACTAAATGATTTAAAAAATTAAATTTATGAAGAACCATCAAAGAACCGTCATGCCTGAATCTGTATCTTTGAATCACAACAAATCACAACAAAGTTTAACAGTAGTTTCCCTCAGGCTGTTTTCCGCTTATGCAGGTACAAAGTTAAGTGAAATAATGTACATAATGAACTTTTGTTAGTCTTATTATTAAATATAATTTATGCAAAGCTGTAAATTGGCTGAGATGCTAAAGACTGTTCCAGGCACATAGGCAGCATGAAAGACAGTGCAAAAATGAGTGCATGAAAGGCAGACAAAAGGAGCAATAAAGTCAGAGGACTGTGAGGAATGTGGAATGTGAGTTGGGGGACGCAGGGAAATGAGATCAGATGCAGACAGCCCAAGGTTGCACGGGGCACTGATGGTACAGTGGAAATCTTGACTTTGACATTGTAACAGAGAAGAAGCCAAGACAAGTAACCAAAATTTTTAGGGGACAGCAACAACATGGATGGGGCAGTGCCAGGAAGAACTGCGAAGTAAGCAGAAGCATTTTGGTGAAGAAAACATGGAAAGAAAGGAGGCAAACCCAGCTAAAGTGATAGGCTTAAAGATTATAGAAAGCCTTAAACATCTCTGCCAGGCAAAATTCCAACAGACAGCAAAGAGCACTGGGAATCTGGCAGGAATAGATGGGAAGCAGGGGCAGAATCAATGAAGTTTCTAAGCATGGAGAAGCATCAAAGGTGATAAAATGGTGAATTTGAAAAGATAATGATGTTATCAACAGCTATGAACAAAAAGATTGGTTAGATAAAAGGCTGATCTCAGTTAATTGTGGACTCACAAGAATTATGAAAAATATAGAGATGCAAAACTAGAGAGAAAGAATTCCTGAATCAGCACCTCGACCACAACATATTGCAATAGATTTGGTCCACAGTAACAGAAAAATACAGGACATAAACTGAAGAAGTTCAGAGGGAAAATGACACACCAAAAGAAGCAATCCATATTTAAAATGTTCTCATAGCAGAGGAAAAGGATTTTGCATTTTATCCAGAAAAGGATATCACGAGCCAAAGAAGAAACTGAATTTCTTAACTTTAAAAGCGTATTTCTTAACTTTAGAAGTTATTTTTAGCCAGCTACCCACAGACAGGATATATTAATATATAGTAGTGTAGTGCACTGTGTGAGCCACCACTAACATCAACACCCAAACGAGAACTCTCAGGTTACTTTACCCAAGACTCGTTTAAGGGAAAGGTTCTAAGTCTGCTCCACTCACAATTTTGCTTATGTTCTTATATTTCCAATACATAATACTATAAACTATACTAAAACACATAAAACAAAGCTTATTTAAATCATCAGATTTTAATTTTACTGTAGGTTTTACTTTAGAAATAGTGCAATTCTAAAGACATCAAATGATAACCTGCCTCTCCTTCTAGCAGTTGACTGAAGTTTAAATTAGAGAATGTTTCCAATTAATGAATTAAGATGTCAAGATTGGGCTATTTTTAAATAACAGCATCTGCTTCTTGCAGATTTTATACCACTGAAATTCTCTAAGGAAGACTCACTACGCTATTTACATTTACACATATTCAATTCACTCTGTTGTAATCTAAAGGAAAAAAATACACTTCCAATGTAAATATTTAAAATCTATACTGAATGCAAAAGAAAACCTCACCTGCCCAAGCCTATCAGCCAAAAGTCACTCATGATTCAGCACTTTTATAAAATGCACAGGAACTCCACTGTGCATTTTACTAAAATACATTTCCTAATTAATTTTTTATTTCATATCTCTTCCTCTAAATTGCTATTTTTGCTGTTAATATCTCTGAAAATATTCAGGTCTGCATTCATTAAGTTTTCCCATTTAGTAGGCTAAAGCTTTGAAACCTTGTTTCTTGTTTAATGCAGAATAGAAATGCGTTCTGTTCCAATATAATTGGTTTTGATTCAATGTCCAAAATACATTACTTGCTTATTCTATTATGACAAGTAAAACTGAAACAAATAAAAGCACCAAAACGTGCATATCTCATGAAAGTAGTATTCTCTTTACTCTCATTATGACTGTTTCATTTTGAAATTAAAAGCAATATACAATTTCAGGCCTTCCCAAAGGGCCCTAAGAGAACCTGAATGTCCATTGTACATCAGCCACATACAAAGCGGAATTCATCAATGAGTTACAACACACACACACAAAACCAATAGAAAATTTCACACCAAATTTTTGTGTACCGTTTTCCTAAAATTAAACACATTTCATGTACAGAAATGCCACTAATGCATCCAACTTTAAAGTGTATGGAACAGTGTCTGAACCCAAATAAATTCAGTTTGAACTATGTCAAAAATGGGTTGCATTGTACTGTAGCACTCAATAAATACTGCGCCAATACCTTCATTAAAAAGCTTGGTGAAATCGTTCAAATTAACTTAGATCTGGAAAATAATGTGCAATTTTTGGTAACATTTTGCTGATAGGAGTTCGAACCAAGATGATTATACCATATTCAACACAGAGCAAATGTATTTTCTGATGTTTCCAATTCTTTCATTTCAGTATTTAGAAGAGAGATTGAAGTATATTAATTTTGCCTCTCACAGTTGGAAAGGTGGAGTAAGAACTCCATGTATCTAGGGATTAAATGAACATTTTAATGCAAACACTACGTTCAGTTGGAGAGATGAGGCAAGGAGAAACTGGTAACTACTTTGACAGATTAAGTGGCTGGATAAGTAAATGCAAAGTTAATGTATTACTTGGCTATTATGTATTTTAAAATGGCAGAGGGAGGAAAACCTTCAGGAGAAAAAACCTCTAAGCAGATAGAGAGATGTTAAGGTGAATCATCTCACCTTAACAGAGGGATAATTCACCAAAGCTATCTAGTAAAAACATCTCATTTAGGAAAACAAGGCACTAAATATGAGGAACCAGCACCACTTCCAGAAAGGCACATGGATTCTTTACTCCCCAACGAAGCACTTATAGCCTCACTTGCCCAGATTTACATCCATCACATGTCATCAAACAAAATTTAAAAAACTTTAGATGTCCTAAATTCAGAAAATAAACCATTTTTTCCTAAGCTAGCTGGCTGTGTTCTGTCCTCCTGTTCTACAGCTGTGACACACCTCCCATAACACCACCTACAGTCTTTACAGCCTCATTGAGCAACTTTATTTGTGAGCTGTAACACTTATTCAAATAATTTAGAAATTTCTGTCAACCAGGAGTTATCAGAAGTTCTTCCAGCTTGGGAATGACCAGGTTATTAAAAAATTCACTAACTGTTATAACATACAAGATTCATTACATTTAGTAAATTTTTGCAAAGAAGTGTTTGGCAGTTTTCTTTCAGCAAGAGAAATAATATTGTGAATACATTATTTTCATAGATTTCACAATTATTCATACTTCATTATCTCGTATTTCATTGAGCTCATATTTTAAACCTCTTTTAAAACAACCCTTCTTGGATGTAATTTGACCTTTTTCAATGGATCTGTGCCAAGTGTATATCTTAACATTACAACCGACAATAAAATGGTTCATTAGGTAATGAACTAGCAGTAGTATATTTTTGGTTAAAACCTGAAAATTTTGAAACAGAAAATAAAAGCAAGGCTACAACCAAACTTTACTGGATCTTCTGATGTGTGAACTTCTGATTGCCTCATGCAATACATCAATACATACACACGTGTGTGCATAATATATATATACACACACACCTACAACATAATCTGAACAGACAGTGCCCCAAGCACATGAGATGTTCTCCCAAATACTTAGCAAGATATTTTTTCCAACCTCAACTTCCTGTCCAGACAATTTTGAGAATGAATCTGAGCTCCCTTCAAGCTACCAGATACTGCTTTTTGCCACTGCCCTGGATCAGCCTTTTCATGGGCTGCAGCATGTGGCAAATGCTAAGTACATTCACAATATTATATTATACACTATACTAAAATTCTATATACAGCTGTCTGGCTGTCTTCAAAATGTGCATTTCGTTCTCAATCCCTCTGTTTTCTGACAGCATACATGCACGTTTTGATTCTGTAAAATAAAGAAACCACTTTGCTGATCTCCATCTTTAAATCCCTAAAATTAGCTATCCTTGTAGAGCAGCATTATTACTAAATGCAAGGTACAATCTTCTGAACTTGATGCTGAGGTTCCTGGATGCTGCTATATGGCCTGCACTGTGCAAAGGTCCAGCTCACATAATTATTATTATTCATTGCTTGTAGTGCCTAGGAGACCTAATTGTGATAATCCCCTCTGAACCTTAAACTGCATGACCCTTTCATTTTTTTAACAGAAGGTTAAAAGAAGAAACAAATTCCTATAGAAGGAGAAGGGAAAACACATTCTTAAGAAATTGGGGCAAGAGACATGAGTATTGAAAAAAAAATCATTTTAGCAGCACACAAGCATGAGGTTGAAATGGAGTATGAAAGAATTAAGAGTGTGAGCTAGCTGTGACATTAGAGATTGAAAGGAAGATGTGATTAGGGTTAAAAGAGATCAAACAACAAAGACTTACTGCCAAAACAATTTTACGAATTTATCTGAAAATGCCTTAAACACCTCTACTAACAGAATAAAACTGCTGAGAATACCTGAAGTTTGTTTGTTTGCTTGTTTGATTGTTTGACACGCACTGACACAGAAAAGATACATTTTGAAGTCCTAGCTTGTTTTTCCATTCAGTAGGAATGGTCATTTGAGAAAATATCACTTATTAGTCACCTAAATGACCGAGCACTGCTCTGTGGAAACTTTTAACTGACCTCTGTGCACATTATGAGAGACAACTGGCAACTGCTCCTCAGGCATCCATTATCAGACCACCATCAACAGGCAGCTACTCTTTTGGCAAAACATTCAGCTGCAATACGAAGGGTGAATACAGTTTCTAATATTTTTACCCCCAAGGTCCCAATTCCAGTTGATTTTATGTCCCAAAATGTCGCAAGATTGCCAATTACCTTGATACTTACCGACCATGAAGTTAACTACGTGCCAAGAGCATTAACTTTGATCCAAGCTATTCAAAATTGGTATGAAAACACAATTTCAACTATTAGATATACATTCTGTCCATCCTGACATCTCTCAGACTTACCAGAAGATACTGACACTACTGGATAATGGTAAAACATGAACTAAAGCTGGGAAGCAAGAAAAAATCTCCATGCCTGTTACAAAGGCTTGGTCCCACCTTGTCCACATCACTCATGCATGTATTCAGTTACAGTGGATATAGTCAGGCTCCCACTCATAAGGACATTAAAGATTATTTCTAAGGTCTGAATTATCACTGGAAATGAAAGAGAGTCGATGTGACTCCTGCAGTGGGAAGGAGATCTATTTTCACAGCTGTCATGTTCTGAACAAAAGAAAAATTTAGACAAATGTATTTCTAGTCAAACACCCTCATCTTCATTTAAAAAGTAACTGGTTTGTGACAGCCCAGGTATGATAAATACATAAATTGGTCTTTGGTCACTTCCCTACTTGGGAATATTTGGGGGTTTCAAAAGTAATCACTCAAACCAATGAATGGTAAAACCAATGGTCATTTTAGGAACTAGTAAGGAGAAGAATGGAAGTTAAAGGTCCAATTCTTACTGCATTTAATCACAGTAAAGAGCACCATTTAGATACATATGGGGAAAAGGGGGGAAAAAACCAAAACCCAACCAAAACACTCCCACTTTTCACTTTGATTCAATGAGAGAAGAAATCCTACTGCCTACCCCAAACCTCAGATTATGATGCCAAGCAATACGCTCCTTAACACATTTTACTGATTAATAATATCTTCCTCCACTCTTACCCAACTACGTATCAAAATAGAAACTGACTCAGTTTCAGTCTTAAAAAATCCATAAACCACATTTGCCTCAGAGCAATCCTCATTTTAGGTGATAAGCCTACCAACGAAGAAAGAGAACATCACAAAATCAGTATTTTCTCATCTGTTTTCACTTGTTCCCTAGACAACTGATAAAATAAACTTTTATGAGAGACCATATTTTCTTGCTTCTAGAGACAACTAAAAATCCATTCAAATTTTTGTGAATTCTCAATAATTATAAAGTATTTGCAAATTTACACATTATATGAAAAATAGTTCAATCTATTAATTTTGTGAAGCAAAGTACCACAGTCACGCAGAGCGTAGTGAAGCACTTTCACATAAGGAAATCCTCCAATATCTCTAACTTCAATGTTTTACTTCTCTCTTCCCACCACTTTTAAAGGCCACAGCAAACCTGCTGCTTAGTGAAGAGAGATGGGCAGACTCACTCTGCAGCCCTTTTATTCCTAGGGCCAGCACACAAGATACATCTGAAAAGGAAGATGAGCCACGGATATAAAAGGTTTTGTGTATTACAATAATTTCCCAAAGCAGAAATTACGTGCAAACTGCATTTTCTCTAAGGACTCTCTGATATTATCACCATAAAAAGAGAAGAGGGGTCATCCAGAAACCCATCAGTAACTCAAGTGCTGACTTGCTTGGTTCACTTCAGTTGTTTGTATCAGGTATTTGGCAGTCTCTAAAGTCAAAACTCTGTAGGAACTCAACTCTAAAGTAAACTGTGACATTTTTTCTTAGTCACTCTAACGATGGATTTAATAAATTCTTTGATGTGGTTGCATTTGAATAGATACTCTATACATGTTATTCTGAATTCAAGTTAAACTATAAAACAAGGTTTACTGAGCTGTCAGTCAAATTTCTACTAACAAAAACATTTCTGGGTACTTCCTCCATTTCATCGTTGTGTCTACCAAATCAAAACTTCTTTTGGAGTTTGTCTTTTTATCAACAATATTCAGAAGTAAATTGAAATGGATTTCTGCTTTAACAAAGTAATGGCTGCTAGTTTCACAATGGAAAAGAATTGCAGACAAACCTTCACAGTGTGTTTTCAGAATATCAACATACACACATCAATTACAAATACAATTACTAATATTGCTACATTTAAGGTATAGTCATGTAAGGTGCCCGATTATACTATTAACAAGCAGCTCTCCTATATACATATACATTTTTAGAAAGAGAATTCAGTCTATTTAACAATTCACTAACAAAGCTATTCCTTAGCTCATCCCTGCCATAACCTGCTCTATTCAGAAACATATGGGAAAAGACATTAAATAACCAGTGAAAACCATGGACTTCTGGTATTAGTGCTACACATTGCATACCCCTATTCATTATTCCACCTCTCTTGTTTAATCTATCATTAAGACTCAGTGACCCTACACTAAATTTAAAGCAGATCCTTCCTTCCTCCCATGCCTAAATTCACATACTTTTCTAGCTGGGGATGCCCTCAAGTATTAGCCACTCTACAGGGTTTCTCTAATCTCAGCTCTGAACTATGTTGTGCTATAGAAGCAAGAAATTGCTGGTTTACATCTTTAACTATGGAATCTTCCACCCCAAAAAATCCCCTCCTTTACTTAATAAGATAGAGAAAAATCTTTCATGTAGAACATATTTAACATGTTTAAAAATGATATATTTTCCTCTATATGATATAGAATAAAAGTTATAAAGTGTATTATTTTAAAGCACTGCTTCCCTGAACTTGTGTCCCAAACATAATTTCACTGGAAACCATTTTAAAGCTTTCAAAAGTTTATTGTTACATCATAGAAAAGCTGGGTCTTTATTTGTATTTAAAGTCAATATGAAACAGGTTTCTGATCAATAAATTGAAAAAAAATAAAACAAGAAGATGACCAAAAATCACATATTAGACTTGCTTTTGTTTTTTAACGCAGGAACTAAAAACATACAAAAATATTAAGACCTCTACCTCTCTCATTTCCTTTTACTGACACAGTTTCCAGTTTAACAGTAATGGCAGTACAGGTGAAAACATGCCATGAGTTTTCTGAATGAGGGACTAGAATCTCTATTGTTGCCATCTATAGTATTTGCCAACTCCATCCCTGCCTTCCTCTTCCACAGTAAGGTGAACATTGATCTGCACCAGGATTTCAAACTGTTAAATACACTAAGACTGTGAGTGAAGCAGAGATGAAATTCCACTGAGTTAACAAAATGAGTCAGGCAAAGGTACAATCCAAGTATAGATTTTTATGTCTACCTAAAGAAGTCATACAAATTTGTTTCCATTTTGTGAGTAAGGCTACTTTTAGCGTATTTTAAAATGTTTAAACACGTTTCCTCAAAAAATAGAATGAAGTTGAAAAAAGCAGCTGCAACCTGGCCAAAAAGCCCAATTTGCATTCTCTCTGGCTCTTCTTTCTTTCATTTAAGTCTTTCCCCAAACAAGTCAGTACTTGAACAAGTATACACGAGTCATAAGTACTCGTAGAATACAAAAAAGTTGATGGGAAAAGCAAATTAGTTAGGTTCAAATTGTCAGGTTATCAGATAACAGAAAAATATTAGGAACAGTTAAACACACAAAGCCAAGAGCAACACTAGAAAACCTGAAATCTAAGTGCTACACAGGTGCAGACATGGGAAGATGAAGGGAAAGTGTTACTGGAGAATGAGAATAAACAGTAACTGTGAACTCTACAGGTCAATTTGGAGACAAAAATTATCAGCAAGCCACTCAAGTGAGGAACTTTTCTTTACAAACAGCAAGACTTTCATGATGGAAAGAAGTGCTGATAAGGCCCCAGTCCTGCAACCTCTAGCTCAGGACTTTTTCCTGAGCTGGACCGGCTTCCAGACCTGGACTGCTTAAATTAAAAATAAGTAGCCTGCAATATTGAAATCACATTTTCCTTTAGACTTCCAGAATATTGAAAGAAAACTACATTATCTTGTTCCACTAAGAGGAGTGCAGAGCTGAGTCTCTCTCAACACAATGAGTTTATTTGCTGTATCTTCAACAGCGGCCACCTTCATGAATAGTCTGATCTGAGTGACCCAGAAACACACAAAGCTGTTTCATGATGCATGAGTCAGTACTTCTTGAATATACAACTAACTGCAATTTCATTAGTGTTTGACCAAAACACTACAGGAGTTACCTCTTCTGCAGATTCCAGTCTTTACAAAGCTCACCATTCATTTGCTGCAGACCAACAACAGAAAACTTAATGATCACTTCAGAAAATGAGCTAATATAAAGCTATTCTGACCATTTTCACTATTCTATTGTGCAAACTTGTCATCTCACTGAAATGGAAAGACTTGAATAAAGGTTAACTTAATTAATTAAACATACGTATTATTTTCTCTGTGCTTTTCAGTCTTAGCTTGACATGCAATTCTATAACTATTAAATAAGCAGTGAACACTATTCCATTAATGAAAAATTACTTAAATTACAGATTAGTGAATCTCAGCTACTCATTTCCCCCAAAACACTTCCAATACTGCACAGAATTAACACAGTCTCCATCAGAATTCCTTTATCTAAAATAAAACTAGAAACTATGTATAACAAAACAAGATTCACAGATAACAAATATTAAGATCTGAAAATATCTATTCAGCTCAAATTAACACATTTCTATAAATCAAAGCAAAATTCATCCTCACGTTCATTCCTGTTACAGAACTGTCACCTCAATAGCCAATAAAAAGAAAGAACTAATGAGGTATTTCAGTATCTCCCAAAGAAATATTTTCAGCTGTTTTTCTTTTAAGTGCTTGAAAGGAGAAGAGTAATGAATTGCTCCCACACAGTCTTTTTATTATTCTGCTATAGCAACAAGAGAGTTACACCAAGTCTTTATTTTTCACCTGCTCCAAGATATTTTTTGTCTCACTGCAACAATGACAAAGGAATCAGAGCAGGACAGTTATTTATCAGCACCAGTGAGGTGCTGCTTGAAGCAGCAAACATCCTTGTTTCTACTAATGGCTAACAGGGTGAGATGACAGATTTATTGGGTAACTAAGTGATAGCTGAGAGCTCTGCACTAATATCCAGACAACAATCCAATATACCTTGGAAATAAGTTTCCACAACAGGCAAGGATCTAGACTTCTAGCAAAAACCAGGTCATTCAGCTGTATCTTGTTGAATTTTCAGGACTATTTCTCCCTGTTAGGATGAAGATCCCTTAGTGGACAAGCAAGCATCCTCTAACCCTGAGAGTATCCTCTTTCATCATGGGAGCCATGGATTTGAGATGGGGAAGACAAATCTGTTACAGTCCAGCAATAACAAGCTGGAAACTTGAAGAAAGGACTGAGAGATTTCACTGGTCACTCACCTGCACAGAGAGCATGCCCTGCACCTAGAAGTGTTTCAAACAGGATAGTGAAATCATAACCACTTCTTTCATGATCTACGTGAGAATACTTACAAGAAGATTAATTAGAGGCACATCCAACAGATCAATGTACAAAACAAGCAGGCTAAAGAGACATAAGGACTAGAATAGATTTATTATCTTTTTTTTGTTGTATCTGGAACTATTTGTTACTCAGCCTTGAGTAACCACAACCTGGACAATTCGGAGCATATCCTCCCAGGTCTCTCCTCAGAAATGCTCCAAATCAAGGAGACACACGACCCCTGAGCCCTCACACAGAAGCATAAGAAGGGAATGGGCCTTTTCTGACAGGCCAAACACTTTCTAAGAGAGAAGTCAGGTGTCTGAACATCCTTATTAAA
This sequence comes from Melanocharis versteri, assembly GCA_013397845.1. NCBI lineage: Eukaryota > Metazoa > Chordata > Aves > Passeriformes > Melanocharitidae > Melanocharis > Melanocharis versteri. Next base: position 401,744 of record VZTG01003613.1, on the reverse strand, counting down.
GTGTGATCACCACCATGATACTGGGGTATGAGAGGCTTAAGCACACACACTATCAACAGCACCTGAAACACATCTCATAAAGAGCTTGTGATCCTGCCTGGGCCAGTGGGCTGTCACTTACCCAGCAACCACCAGAAAAGGGTCAGAAAGCTATGTATCTATCCAGTCACATGGAAGGCATGACTGATGACAATAAATCTGGTGAATTTATGTTGCAGCCTCCCTCGTGTTTTTAAGTAACACATGCAAGAACAGCAGTCCTGACACAATAAGAACCAAAAAAGTCGAGTTACAATGTACACAGACAGGAGTCTGACACAGAATTACCTCCTCGAGCAGCAAAACCAGCTCAGAAACATAAAAACTCTCCACATGAATGCAAAAGTAAAGGCTTTTGGACACTCTGTTTTAAAGATAAGTATCATCATCTTGTATTAATTTTGGATGTTTCAAATAGTTTCTGTAAAATCCTCTTCCAGGATTGAATAAGAGGCCATTACTAAAGCCCAATGGATTAGAAGTCCCAGAAAAGGTTTGGCTGCAGATGCCTTATGAAAATGAATTCCTGAAAAGCAGCAGGAAAACACATGGCAGGGATGGCAGAAAGGCAACAAAAAGCTAAGAGCTGCTGGTCATGATGTCACAACGACAGGCATTCTAAATTGTAAATCCAGATCAGGAGAACCGTCTGTAATCTGTCACCAAAGCTACAGAGAAAACGGAGAGATGAGATTGGAAGAGAAGTAAGTCACTCCTTTCCAAAATTTTCAAAACATTTTGGAAAGTAGAGATTGAGATTCCAGCTACTAAATCAAGGTCCACTTATGGTGGCTTTGCCAACGATGATGACCCGAGGACTCTATCATGACTTGCAAGGCAGCTGTGGGAGCAGGAAGTCATTCAAAGACATCTGCAGTTAGTTCTGCCACACATCTCTGACCTTGCTGTAGCCTCTGAAAGCATGGAATCAATCTATGCCTGAAGGGAAACTCTCAGTCACTCACTGAAATTCAAAAGTTGTGTAAGTGATGGAAAAAATCCAGTTTCTAGATTTAGGTACCCAGGCAATGTCACAAAAACAGGACGCTTCTGTTCATATCACCACCTCTTTGAGACTGATATTCCAGATCCGATCCTTGGAAATAGATCACTAAAAGACTAGAATCTGGGATGGAGATTTCCAGGATATGCTAATGTCACACTATCTTAAAAATGCTTACAACTGCACATGAGACATTAGCCTTGGGAAAAATGTAAAATTAACCTGTAAGAAAGCTGCAATACCATGTAAATGAACAAGATGAACAGTAGAAATCACAACCTCATGCTTTTGCTTTTCAGTATCTGTCTCTGATTCAGAAGATCTTTAGGCATTTTTTCCGTGCAGGGATAGAGGAGAACAGAAAAGCACATTTCAGAATAAAAACTGTGTAGAAATACTTGCAAATTAAATGCCTCTTTTTACTTTCATCAGAGCTTTCCTTTTAAAGAAGAATCAATAAAGCTTCAGAAGAGTAAACCATGTGTGGTTTGTTCTTCCTGCATCAGCATCGGTGCCAATTAAATTCTGAACTCTAAATCTTTATTGTTTCCTATTAGCTGCTAACTAGAAGGAACACTGTGATTTTCTGAGATCCCAGGCTGAGACTTGCTGTAGCAGCAGTCAGAAAAAAATGATCTTGTTTTGACTTGTCTGCTGGGTAAACTTGACATTGAAGCTACATGGTGGAAAATAAATACATAATACCAAGATGTTAATTTTACAGCAACACTTAACTCTTGTGACCACAATTAACACTCGAGGAGGGGAAAAAAAAGCCATTGACAGGTCTGCCTGGCTCCTGCTTCTGCACTGCTTCCCAGGCTCCCTCTCTGAGCAGTGGCTCAGCTCCTGCACAAGGCAGGCTGGCACTGACCCCAGGGGCTGCCTCCAAAGCAGCCCGAGGGCAGGAAGAGGGGAGCAGGACGACAGGGAGTTAAATGCAGCTGTAAAATGACATTGACTCCCAGCTAGGATCCAAAACAGAAGTCTGAGAGCACAGGGTTGCAGAGAACAGTTCATCCTCTCCTTTCTCTCCCACCCTGGAGCTCTGGGAGCCCCTCTAGGAGGAGGGCAGCAGGACACAAGTTCCAAGGACTACAGTTCTGTGGGAGCTACATCCTATTTCTGAGGCAGAACTGGCCTTCAAATTATGATGCTACAAGGTCTTCATTTTTTATAAAACAACCAAAAAAGGTGCATTTTGGGAATACAGGTACGTTTGTTTTGAATAAACACTGCTCCAAATCCCTCACTCCACTCCCTGAGGGCACAGAACCACTGTTGCAACACTGAACTCCTCCAAAATACCATGAACCTCACGCTATGGCAGAGTATTTTTACATCTTTTCTATAACAGTGACATTTATCATTACACTGGAAAAAGAACTAAAAAGAAAGCCCCAACAAGTCGTAATTTTAACTGTGGAAGAACATGGATAGCATGCTTAGAGAAATTAATAGTGTAAGCATGTTTCTATTTATGATATGAACACTAAACTTTCTAGTAACTTCTAACGTATTACTTTCTAGCAACTCCTAACACTACACTTAAGTTGCCAAGCAGTCAAAGAAGAGAGTGCAAAACAGACTTTTTTTCATCTTATTCCAACTGCATTACAGTAAGTTGGCAATGATTCACAAATGGGAGAACAAAAGAATGCAAGGAACTGAGAAAGAGCTTTTAAGAAGTCTGAGAAGCAATTTTTTTTTTTTTTGTCTATGGAACCATCCAAAGTCAAAGGATGGATCCAAAGTTGTTTTGGTTGAAGAAGAAAGTCATCATGGAAAGAAATCCCTGAAGGGACACTAAAACCTTGAAGAACACGCCAGCTTTTTTTTACTCATTAATGTAATAAAGGTAACAATTTGCTACAGAAAATCAATAAAGACTGTGGAATCAAAATGGCAGCCTCAAGAAATGCCAACTAACTATTGACCAAACCAAACCAGGTTCAAGGACATAAATGCCTATCAAACCTTAATAATTAAGTAATAAATCCCTTTAAATCAATATATTTGGAAAGCTAATTCAAAATTATTAAAGAAGCAGATAACATTCAGAATTAAAATACAGAGCACATAATATGTAAACATCAAACACAAAATATTATTAATTGTTATATACTTCTCATGTATTTGCACTACACTCATATTTCAAATGCAAATATTAATTTGGAGAGAAATACCTACTGTATATGCACACACTGAAACAGTTTGCTCAGCTATACTGCATCAACGGTTATTTGACAAGTTATAGCATCACAAGCTGCTCATTTACATATTCAGCTATTCTGTCTGGTTTTTCCTTGAGAATAAATTAATAAAACAACTATTTGACAGATCCATACTAACAGCTTCTCCTCTGAACCACAAGGATACGCATAGTTATGCAAATTCAGTGTATAAAATATACACCAACAAAATGACATCAAAAATGTAAAAAAATTCCTTTCCAAATCCTAGGAATGTGTGGTATTTGTTAACTACGACAATTAACACCAGCAATAAAAACTTAGTTGATAGAAAGAACTTCCATTTCATATTCATATAATAATCAGTGAAAACTCAGTCTCTGAAATATTAACATGTACTAGACTGACACACAAGAGCAGCTTTCAAATATAATTCAACACACAAGCATTCTGCAAAAAGAAGTGTAAAAAGAACAATACTTTAAAAGCTTCTGACTTACAGTATTTTTTTTTCTGTATTGTATTGTAAGGAGAAAATAGTATTTAGAAAAGTTAGGCCAGATACTGATATTTCATTTAAACAAGCAGCAATGAAGAAATTCCTAAAACTGCTTTCATTAAAACCTGCAAAAGTCAATAAAACACAAGATGAAAAGCAGAAATGAGAAAGCAGTACAAAAGAAAACATGCATGTGGACAACCAAAGAAAAATAAAAGAAACGGAAGAAAAATAAAAACTTTAAAATAAGATGAAAAAAAGAAGAGAAAAACCACTGTTTACTAAACAAGCAAAAGGACCTATAGAGTTAAACATACAGTTGGGTGACTGCCAGATTTTGTAAGTCATATCTGAGTGATCCTAAATCTGACCTATAAACTGACACAAGGCAAAAGACACAAAATGAGAACTGAAATTGATTTTCAGTTCTCATCTGATACCAATGTCTTGAGACAACAGATGCTTATTTCGGACCATGCTAAAATTATCCTCTACTTCAAACAGTTTGTACTTAGGCTGCAGAATAAACATTTAATCTCCAAGTTTTATTGCTCCTCACTTCAAACTGATCTTAAGAAAAAAAACGAACAGAACACAATGCTAATGGAGTTCTCTAAGAGGAAAACTGTTTCTTTTTGGGTAATTAAAAAGCTTATCTTACTGCTCATGGTGATTCTTTGCATGGCTACTCTGCAGTGAGTTGAAAACACCCAGCACACGCACTGTGACACTGTTAAAATGACACAGTTTCTGATACAATGGAGGTTTCCCAGTGCTGCAAGATTTGAAAATACTGATTTGCACTAAGGGACTGATGCACACGCAGCCCCTGTAAAATGGAATTGCGTTGGTGTTTCACTTCAAACACACACTCCTGATCCTAAGCCTCCCATCTGTCCAACTTACTGCACACTTCAGCTTGGAGGACGAAACAGTCTGAGCCCACAAACCAATTACTGTTCAGAACAAAGTAAAAGAGAAGATGCACAATTTTGAAATTTCAATTAATAAGGAACATTCAACCCACAGGACCAGCTGGAAATGGTCACTGTTCAAATGCCAAAAAAGATAAATAGCAGAGATCTTTCCCACCAACAGGTTTTCTCTCTAGACCTCTTATTGCACTGTCCTCTCTGCTAATGCAGCCACAGCTGTGAACTGCAGCTTGGTCTGTGGAAGATTTAAGGAGAAGAGTAAAGGCATCTCCATACCAATCCAAGTTTTATCTAAGTCTGTTACTCTTAGTTCATCAAAAAAGAAACTTTCAGCTTGCCCCAAACCTCACAGAACAATCTGGGGAATTTACATATTTTCCACTGGCATCATAAGAACCATCCTTGAAAAATGAACGTGGACCTGCCTGACTTGGCAGTTTACCTTCTGCATCAGGGTGAGAAGTTTCACTGTATTGCTTTGTACTACAAAAAAAGTGTCCTCTTCCACTCTTCTGTTGCTGCTTTTTGTGAATGTCAGAGCTTCCCCACTTTGTTTGCCTTAGTCCTGGCCTAGGCTGCCCTGTGGTCAGAGCTCTCAGCTGCAGTCTGGTCTTTTCTCTGCCAGCCCAAGGTCAATGCAAAAAATAAAAGAGAGCCAAGACCTTTTAAGCAGAGTGGGTGAAAGAGAGTGTTAGTTATAGGTGAAATTGTCAACACACAAAACCCTCCCCAGATTAATCCAAGCACTTCTTACACTCCCCACTTCTGAATTATTCAGGAATAAGTCCTTCTTGCCTTAAAAGAGGAACTTTGTGAGTAAGTGCAAACAGAAGTTTATGCAAGACACAGAGGGAAGATGTTGAACTGAAATTCAGCTTGCAGTTACAGAGAAATTAATAATGGGACACAAACACAGCTCACAATGTTTCTTAAGTAAGAGTTACTGTGTTACAGCTGCTGAGTTCAGCAAAAGGTAGCCTGTCATCAGAAATAAGTGAAATAAAACCAGCATAAAACCTTTCTGTTTCTCCTGAAAGAAATTGCAGAGATATTTGAGGTGCTACATTTTGCCCTGATCATGTGAAAATAACTGAAATTAAGTCAGTCCTTAGGTTGTTGGGGTTGGTGTAAGGTATGTACAGCTCTGCCATGTGATACCAGACAGACAGACTGACTGCTATTTTATCAGTACATATTTGTAGGAAGATCTCTCTTCCTTATATAGAAATTGTAGAGAAGTAGTAAAAAATCCTTGTTCTTTGTACTCCTCTTTCCCCTTTTTTCTTTAATTGGTTATTTGTTTCCAGTATTGTGAAGGTCCTCAGCTAGTCTGTACTTCCAAGTTACAGTAACATCATAATTTCCATGAGAGCTACAAGGTATTAGACACACCAGATAACAGCTACCAGACAGAATCACCTTCCTGGGGACAAAGGAGTGCTGAGAGTTAAGGTCTTAGTATACCAAATCTCTGTTGTTCACACCTCCCTCTCCACTTTTCTGCAGTTTCTACTAATCAGAAAGCTTGACCAAAAAAATACTGCCTTCTAACCAAACATAAGCCTTTTTCTTTTTAACCTGATGGAGTAAGAAGTGATTCATGAACACACTCCCAGTTATCCATAAAGTTCTAGCTCTCTAAATACGATAAGAACAAACAATATCATAAAGCAACAACAAAAAGTCTTCAGCCATAGCTCAAGCCCCTTTGCAGGCAGCACCCACCCCAACACTCTTTTCCTAATCTTTTCACAGAGCCACATAACCAGGCCCTGCTCTGGATGGTATTTTGTTGATACTGCTGGTTGTCCTACTTTCTTACCTTTACTCCCTTTTTTTATTTTTTACCAGTCAAACAATGCTTTACGTAATAGTAACCACAGGAATTACAAGGTGATTTTGTTTGGGGCAGTCATACATGTGTGGTTTCGGGGTGAGAAACCAGCTGGTTTGGGTCACTCATGGTCTGAAGAGAAGCACACCAGGCCAGAAACCACTGAAGCCAACAGTTTCATCCACGTAAAAATGGCAACATTGGACATACATGCTAGGTCTTGTGGGGTTTTCTGTTTGGTTGATTGTTTTCCTAGGGTGGGCATCAAAACATTATTAACTTAAACCCATTCTACTGAGCTCAAGGGAAGGAGAAAAATGATCAACAGATTTCTTTTTTTTTTGCAAGTTCTGTTGATCTTGTAAAACAGAAGAGGGCACTGAACACAGAGCTCCTCTCCTTTTCCCTGTGTACAGGAGCAAGTTCTGCAGAACTGGGAATTAATCTTTGGTCAGAAGATGGATGATCTGACCAAAAATGGGCAGATTGCATACAGGAAGACACTTACAGTGTGCTCACATCCTTCTGTGAACATTGTCCTCAGAGGGTCCTTAGAGTGTTCGAATCAACTCTCTGCTGATGTGACATGCAGGTAACCACAAACTTCACTCAGGTCTTGTGGCAGCTGCTCCTCTTCTGGAAGATTTGGGTTTCATTTCCATCCTTTTTAAGCCTAGTTTGTCCCTATGGCTTTGTCTAGCTGTGTTTCAATTAGTTCACCTCCCCCATACCCCCAGGAGGTCGAACTTGAGAAACATCTGTACCCTGTTTTTATTCATTTCTATGTCCCCACAACACTGGATGCAGTCTCAACTTCCTGTGCTATGCCTACTGTGATGTTGCTGTAGTTGGAAACTGGGTGGTTTGATTTGTCTTTACATTAAATATGGATATTTACACTACAAGTTTGTATCATTTCCGCTGTCCACCATCATCCCTGTGTAACTTCCAGCATCACTGCTTCCAAAACAAGGCAAGAGTAAGTTCACTTTGGTCTGCTAATCTAGGCAGGTAAAAATAAAAGTAGATTTGAGGCTTGGTACAAACTCAAAAATTGTGATCAAACTATATAGTTAGTAAATTGTTTGTCTAAATCTTTCATGTGTGATGAAAGATTATTATCATAATTCATTAGCAAATTACAGACTTTGTAATGCAGGCAGTCACAAATTTGGCTTTGTATCAATCAGTTGAGACCAGCTGGGTAGAAATTAACACAACTCTGGGATACATAAAATGAAGTGCTCTTTCATTTCTAATTCACTGGAAACTTTGAAGGAAAGAAATGGAAGCCCTTTCAAAAATGTCAATTTTCCCTGCTTTTTGTAAATCATTCCATTTCACTGTAGAGATACAGAGATACAAATAAACGTACATGGGATGTATGTAACTGAATACCACAGAAACTGCTCAATCAAAATAAATTTAATATAAAGCATATGTAAAGAAAAGCAGTGCAGTTTAAAAAATCCTTTCATTATTTCTGAGAATGTCATATACATTAATGATCACCAGAATTACTAAACAAACACAAAAGCTAATAGCCAAGCTACTCACAAGATACAATATTGTCAAAATTCCTGCTCTGAGCTTTCCCAGTCTACCCAATGACCTTGCACAAAAATGCTTGTTTTGATTAGGTCTCTTTTGCCTAAGCTACAAGGCTGTGTATAGTGACAGCTGCATTTGGGAGCAACTTAAAACAAATTTTATCTTAGTGGCACCTAATCCAGAGACTGGTACAAGCAGCATGGAAAAGTCAGTGTCAAAATTAAACAATGAAGGCTTTTCTAGGAACAGATGCTTTTTCCCTGCAGCTGTAAAAACCTTAAAACAATCCTATGCCCCACTGTCTGGTCACGCAACTACCACAAAGCAAGGCATAAATTTTGCCACTTATTGCAAATATTTGCCGAGAGCTGCTATAACCCTTTTTAAAAACAGTAACAGGGATTTCTCGCGGGTGATTATGAGGCCATTTTATCCTTTAAATGAGTGCAAGGCTCTCCAATTTATGCTCACGATTCCTGGTACAAAAACAAAAGGATAACTTTTCAAGTTCATGTTTTACACAGATACAAGAACGCAACTGAAAAACCCTAAGAAACAGGTTTACTACAAAGCTGGTGCCTGTGTCACTAAGATGTTATGGATGGGACAAACATTATTAATTCACAGTTGGAACAGCAACTGAGCGTTTTCTTTGCATAGTAATTACAAAGCAACGTAGTGCAGCACTATCATTGCACTGCTGCTTCAAGATACTTTTGACCATTTTGGTGTTGTAACTCCACAATCACTACTTTAAGCATCCTTATCACCACAACTATCCGAAAAATCACCTCTTTCTATTTAGTGAATGCAGCGATAAACTTCAAGCTGAAATATTAACTCTTAGGAAACGACTTCTGTAACTTAATGAATATAAGTAAATCCTCGGTTCCCAATTAAGTGAGCAATTTACAATGTCAAGAATGTAGTTATGCTCCATATGAACTGATGGGGATTTTAGATTAGCTTCTGTTGTGTATTTAAAAGTGATAGCACCAACATGATTTACATAAGTAAAATATTTTCAAATATTTTCTCACCAAGCAAGCACTCTAAAATTGTGAAGTGTTTCCTTTCTTACCCAAGTTAAAAAAAAAAAAATCAACTTTTCCAGAACAACAGTTCATTAGCACCTCACTATTTATAAGTATAATTGGGTTGTTTGATGAGAAAACATGAGAGAACACTGTGCCTACTATAATTTGCACAAATACAAATTTCATTGTTTGAAAACAAATCAGCAATTCAACAAATGTGGGTTTTTTAATATAAGTGTATATCATGCAATAATAGAAGTGATCATATTATAGTTAACACAGGATAGAAAGGTTAAACTGCCTTCTAAACCACTTTAATTTACAAGCTGTAAATTAATTTTTTTTAATTGCAAAAAAATGCTAACTTGAATTTTTCATTTGTTATTCAACTAAACATGATTCACACAGATAAGAGCACTGTGCTGTTTAGCTACAGAGTGCTGCTTCGCCACTCTAAATAGCACAGGAGCTGGGGACAGAGCTGTTTAATATGTTCATAAAGCTGCTTAGGTTTTCTTGTCATTTCATGCTAACACCTTTTTAATAGCTAGCATTATGATAGAAGCCTTGCATAAAAATCCACCACCCCGAAAGTAAAACACAGCAAATATTCAAAATCAGAATAGCAAGCGATGGTTTTAATTGCAGTTTTTAAAAAATTCAAGGTTTTAAATTAGGTCTTGATCCCCAAAATCCTTAGCATCCTTAAATTACATGAGCAAAGCCATTCAATTCAACATGATTACTTCTAAAATAAGGACAACTCACATGACTGAGCATTTACAGAGCCAAACCCATAACCAAAATTATAACAATGACTCCTCATTATTTTCAAATTCAAATAAATTGATCCTTATCCTTTGAGAGTTTCTCTCCAACCCAACTTACACTTACGGATAGAGGGGAATAGAGACAGAGAAGGAGAGAAAGGAAGAAGAGATATAAACACACACACACTAAACTGAGTGCTGACAAACTGAACGTTAACAGATGTGTGACTTCTAATTAGTTATAATAATCTGTGCTATTGGAACCTGCCTCGCCTTCCCCTGCAAATCAAACAGCTTCCTTTGGAGTTTTAAACTCTCTGGGTGCTTCTAAATTTATGCAAGGAAAAAAACCTCGCTTTCAGCAAATTTTAGATAAACTACAGTGATAACTTTATGAAAGGAAAATATTAAATTATAATTATCCTAAACAGACACAGTCTTGTGAAACTAACCCTACATTCATATGAAAATACAAAGCATTGACTATAATGAATTTGATTCATCCTTGGACACAAAGCTTTACCACAGTAAACTCAGTCAACTGTTGCTCTTGCTTTTATATTCATAGTACTTAAATAGCGCACTTTAAAACAAAAAAAACTCCAATTGGCTTTTCATACATCCACCCTCCCCAAAAATAACGCACTTGAAAAACCCAAATGATATGAAAAGGCTTCAAGGCCTCTTTTCTCCTTTTCACAGCACTTTTTTTTTATTTCTGTTTGCAGTAATCTGCCTTTCACTTTCTCATTGCTACAGAACAAACGAGGAGGCTCAGCACTTTGAAAAGGGGGCTCAATGTGTAATGGGTCCACTAGAATTAATTTAGTTGCACCAAATCCATTGAGCAGTGAGGTTTTTTTCTCTTCTCAAATCATTTTGAGTCGGATGCAGCCCCCAGCCTTTGTAATTCTAGTAAAGCACTTAAAGTGCACAGTAGGTGTTCATCAGGACCATCTGGTCAAAAGCAAAACAAGCTGCTGATTTTGCCTTTGAATAGAATGAAGCAAGTGTGAATTAGTCTCTTCAATTAGCACTATTACAACCTGTCAAGTGCATATTGTAAAACAGGATTATTACAGTATTGGTCACCAGTGCAATTATTTACTCTCTGCCTTTTCTTGCATATAAAAATGTCCATGTTTACTAGTTCTTAATAACTGAAGATCGTTTCTTTAATGATATGCACGTCCAAACCCACCAAAATCAAATTACAGGTTATGAAACATATTCTGTCAGGAATATATTAAGTTTCATAATTAAGTGAGAAGCAGTGCCCTCTCTTCATCTCTTATTGCTGTTTCTGTTGCAGAAAAAGAAAAATAGTTATATACCGTTTTCAATGGGATATCTTTGAAACAGATCTCTTCAGTCAAGTATTGAGATATTTTAAGTGCCTAATAAAGTTATCACTGTTGAACAGGTACCTAAAAGGTATTTTCTCTTTATTTCCCAAGGAACTTCCTTTTCATGTAATTCCCAACACATGACCACTTACAAAAAGTTTATCAAGGATTTCTTTCAGCAAATACATTTTACTTTAGGAATGTGCTGGTTTTTCTATAATACAAAGGCAAAAAGCCAAATCAAGAAGTTGATTTAGCTTTTTAAAAATAGATTTTTTTTCTTCTCGCTGAAAAAAATCAAAGCTTGGCTTGCTAGCAGGTCCTCATTTACCACTGTAGAACACTGCAGCTATCACAGCGATGTCTAAATTATGAATACTGCTGCTATGACTTGCTATACATTGAATATCATTTTAAGATGACAGATTGCTTCAAAAAGCAAGCAAAATGTTCAAATTTCACAAAAACATACAGCTCTCGAGTACAATGAGTATAGCAATGTATTTTAATAGCTTGTCTGATACTAGCAATATTTGAACAATAGAACGTTTGTGCACCTCCTATTAAATCCAAAAAGTGCTAGTTACTGATTTTTATTACAACAGTAGTTTTCAACAATTTTAAAGCAAGCACAAAATGTCAAAATACAAAACAACTGTTTCTGAAACTATTAATATATGTACCATATTTGGGTATGTCTATTTTCTAGCAAATGTATTTTATTGTAATTATTTAGCTACAGCATTAAAAAGAATAATATTATTTATGTATACATTCATGTCTCCGTGTCAGTGTCTGACGTTTACTTTGAATGGTCTCACTCACCAACAACTGGCTCGAAAACATTTTGTTCAGACACCAAAAAACAGATCTGAGAAATGTACAAGAACTTCGGCCAAATTATTTTTCTGCCTGCTGCAGGTAATTCATCTGCTCACCTATATTTACATATTACATTTATTTAGGCCTTTTAAATGAGGTTTCTGCCTGCATGTTCGTACCGGTGATTTTGCATCTTGCCTAACATTCATCCACTCATGAAAAAAGTTTAAAGAAATTCATCACAAAGGATTTGATTAGGGTCTGCCAGCACAGAATTTACAGTTTATCCCAGCCCAGGCAGTTGTGTGCACAAATAGTTCCTCCTCCTGCCTGGAGGGCTATTGGATACATTGCTTTCCATATTCCACCTTAGCCAGTGAGTCTGTAGGGAACAGAGAACAAATAAATTACCTAGCACAGGTGACAGGGATGCTGAGCAGGCAGCCTCTGCCTGAGTTATTGCCTAAAGGAACGGAATAAAGAGCAGAGGCAGCTATGCAGAGGCAGCCAGTATTTAAGGACCCATATTCTCTGCACTGTTTGCACAGATTTTATGTTTTACCAACAATTCTAGTGCCCAGTACATGCTCTACATAGTATTCTCAACAGGAATTTCCAGCAGTTACAAAATAAGATCACCAATCTGTGAGGGGACTGAGGGCTCTGCATATTTAACTCATCCACCCTTTAGCAGCCACAGCTTGGGTACACTGGATATTTTTGTAATCCTGCACACAGGAATCACAAAAAGGCTTCAAAGTCTGCATCAAAAGAGTAAAATAGACAAATGCAAAGTCCTTGTTTTTAATGGACCAATCCAGTTTGTTAAAAATATTTGATTTTTTTTTCTATGTCACTGACTAAAACAAAAAGCATACAGCACATTACTGTGACAAGAACTCAAGTCCATTAAGTTTTCCACAAATTAGTTTGTCTGCTTCAGAATCAGAACACAAACTTGCTTTTAACACACATTTAAATATTCCCCCCTCTGAAAAAGGCTTTCCTTCATTTCTATCAAATAATGAAACAACAACTTGCAAAAATAAAAAGTAGTAGAAATGTTCATTTCTAAATGAGAACAAGGGGGTAAGAATAGACAGAAAAGAAATTATCTTGAATGTGGCAATGCCTTGTAATAATTTAGCACAGAGCTTCTCAAACCTAAAGTTAAAAAAATCTCTCCAATTGCAAACAGCCTCTATAAATTATCTTAGCAGAATAAAGAACAAGTCTTCAGACAGAAAACTCCTTTTAGTCTTGTATTAGGAGTTCAATTTGTCAAATTGTCTTTATTTAACCGTCTAATATACTGTAAATGTATTCATTTACAGTCTCCTAACTGGCACAAAACCTACCAATTTCCAATTCAGAATGCAGATCATGGAAAAAAGTAACCATGATATTTCCCAGAACAGTATCTGCCCAGAATTAATTTAATACTGCAATTTTGCAAGAACAAACAAATGTCAGAAACCTGTGACACAGATTAATTTCCAATTTAGACCACGGTGTCATTAACTTTCAAAGTTAACTACTCCTCTGCCCAACTAAAAAAAAAATTGAATCGAATATACAGAATTTTTGACAAGTTCCATTTAATTTTTTATTTCATTTCCAAAGTGTCTGCATAAGTTCATGATCCCAAAACAATATGACTGAATGTAACTTATATTTTTTAGGATGAGAAATCAGATCTTAATATGTAAAGAGTTAGATATTTTGATAAAGAACGTTTAAAAAAAAGGCATTTTCAAGTACCATCCAAAATCCAACTATTAAAATAATATGCAAGAAATTGTGGAAGCAGACACGAGCACTACGGCGTCAGGCTTCTCTCAGATGATTTTTTGTCACATGGTTTCCCCATTAAACACCACGATTTCTTCAAAAAAAACAATTCATCCAAATATCATTTACTATTAAACATGCATTCTAAACAACAAAAAAGCCAGAGAACTGCAGCAATAGTAGTTTAGGAAAGCACAGTTGTGAGCCCACTGGATTTTGCATTTAATGCACTGCAAAACATTTCTGCCTCCTGAAAGGGTGGTGGGGTTGAGTTTTTGGTTTTTGAAACCCCTGGAAAAAATACCTATTCCTTAAAATTCACAGTACTATTAACAACAACACACTAAACCAGTAGCCCTTGAGAGACATTTGCACCCAACTGTGGCAAGAAGTAGAACATTTCTAGAATCTTAAATATTTCTTTTAATAATTGATGTAGTCATTTTGAATCTTTCTGCATAGGATATGGCGTGTGAGTAGATTGCATTAACACTGCTTAAACATTTCAACTTGTCAGTATGGCCAAGTCGATTTCTGAAATATTTGCAGTATTTTCCCATCGAAACAGTAATAAAGGTAGAATAAATATATGCCACTGCTTTATAATCACTGAACATTAATGAATATTTTATGTCTTTTTAAATCTCCCTGTTTAATTTAAAAGGGTGAAATTAAGTCTCCTCCCTGCAATATGCCAATTATCTGTAAATCAAACAATAACTTGGCCATTATAGTCCTTTTTGTTAATATACCAGAAGCTAATTTGAAAACACTGAGCAGCATTTTTAGGTAATAATTGAATAGTCCTTCCTGCCCTCTTGTGGTTGGCAACTGCATCACTGAACTTCTCCACCGTTACAAAAATACACCAGGAGGAAAGTAAACTATTAATTTGTTAAAGTGTGAACAAGAGAGTGAAGAGAAAAAAAAATCCAACAGTCCCTGGAGAGGACAGAGACAAAGGAGACCAGGAATGATACCACCGATTCCTCCAAACCACAACGACTGCCTAGAATTGTTACAATGATTACTCTATGCTAAAAGAAAAAAAAAATTAAATTAAGAAGCCATCAGGGAGTTAACATTCAAAACAGTGCTTGTTTTCTATAATTAGACAAATGTTCGCCAACCCTTTTACCTCAGCCAAACCCCCAGGGATTTCCAGGAGCCTTTGCACAGACAGACACGTTCACCTGTTCAGCATCGGCTGCACAACGAGGGCCGCAGAGCTCCTTTCACTTTAGCCCCTGAATTGGTCCTCACAATTTTATACACTCTGTTGGGTGTGACACTTGGATGCAAGAAAGGCAAAGAAAGGTTTTCTGCTTATGCTAGTTATGGAGTGGTAAGGTGTTTCTTTTGGTTGTTTAAGGGGAAAATCATAAATTAATTTTAAATTACGTTGACTTCATACGGCAACATGATGACTGTAACCTGCCATAACCAACAAACAAGAAAACTTCAGTGCATGGAAAGGCAGCCTAGATCCCCCTGTCACAGCTTCCTGGTTCCTCCAAGCCAGGCAAGACCCAACAGCAAAGAAGTAAATGCTACAGCATGGATAAAAACCAAATGGACAATGTACATGCATGTGTTTTCTTCTAGAATCTCACCATTTTAAAATTAAAACTACATACTTGGATGATTTATTTCCATAAACATTCAAATTCTTCATAATTGTAGAGAGTCAAAGCTCAACCCCTCAAAAGTCCAACTGATTCAAGTACGTTTGTTTATTTGTATCACCACGAAAAGTAAAATAGAACTTACTATAGTAGATGTAAAAATAAAAAGTAGAAAACAGGCTTTCACACAGAGGTAAGATCAGAATTTAGATCTTAAGAATAACAAGATTCACAATGAAAACAGCTAGTGATCATATTTCATTGTTGTATGAGATACTACTCCCATAGCTAATATTACAGAACTTAAATTAATTCTGTCTATTATGTCAGCAGGTGACACAAAAAACTTCAATAAAATCTGTTCAACCCTAAAAGACTGAGAGAAGTGTCAGACCAATAATAGCAAACATACATTTAATTTGAAAAGCAAACATTTAATCTTAATATTTTGTAATGTGAATTCTGAAGATTCACATTTCTAGGTTGTTTGTCAAGTTTCCAGAAGGCAGTGGGTTCTATGGAAAATAACATCCACAACATCTGGCACTAGATATACCATGGAGCAGTAGACAACAACCCTCGGGCTTGGAGAAGGGTTTTAAAAATATGCAAGGGACTGCTTATTCTGAATTCAGAGAGTCCAGAGTCACATCAGAGATATTTGTTCCTTTAGGACTTAATTCTGCCGAAGTTCTCTCCAACATCACCCCTTGCTGGCCATTCCACAGAACGGCAGCAGCGTCCATTACACACAGAACCATTTGGCCACCAGGCCAGTAAGAATTACAGCACTCCAACAGCAACCAGCAATGGCTGAGGTGCCTACAAAATGGAGATGGAGCTGGTTGAAAGAAGGGAAGACAGAGGGAGCTTTAAGGGGCTTCAAGTAAAGTGCAATTTGAATAACTCAATAAATGCTGTTTGTGTATTTTGCTACCACAATACAAAAAGAAACATCCTTTCTGTATAATTCCATAGGACACCTTTTTCTGACTCAATTCTTTAATCAAATTAAAGCAAGTCTTGATGATCCAGTTAATTTAAAAAAAAAAAAAGACTAATAAAATACAGGAATATCCATCAAGACTACGCGAACCCCCTTTAACAGAGCTGGCATTAGCTATAATGAGCTACATTTATTCTTCAGCTGTGAAACAGCACTCACCTCCTGAATGGTACTGCTTCCTGAGAAGTTGAGGTTGTACTCCCGCTGGACTTCTCGATGGGTGACAATCAGCATGAAGTTTTGATTTAATGACTCCTGCAGGGCCCTGAAATGGTTGAAAGAAAAACAGGAAAATCAGGGATAAGCATGTTATAGCTTGTTTTACAGTTAGATGCAAAAACCCCAGGGTATCCTAAACTCTACATGGACAAGTCCAGGCACAACATTATCATCTCTCTTTTCACTCTTAAATGCAAGGAAGCATGCTGAGAATGACCAAAGGCCATTCCTGAACTCCCTCCTTAATAAGGTGACTGCAGCCCTTAAAGCTCTTCTAATGTTAAGTATTTTCAAAATGGAGAGAGTCCCATTATCTTCACAAACATCAGGTGTATTTAGCACTCCTAATGCCATTAATAACAGGCTTGTCAGCGTATTGATGACCAGACCAAATATCAAGCTATGATGCACATTAAGAACTGATGGTAAGTAGAACAAGGCAAAGCATGCTCTTGGCTTCTTAGGGTTACCTGAAGCAGAAACCAAACGGAAATTTTTCTGCTTAGTTTCATTCAAAGCACATAAACCCAGCTAATTAGAACTGGAAAAGTAACCACAGCAAAATTTCTCGTGTGGGTATTGAACATTTTAAAAAGTTAGTTCTGTTCATATTGTTTTAAATGTACATCACAGAGGTTTTAATCATAAGAAATAAAAAAAAAATCTTAAGATACAGTTTAAACAGGCCAACTATATCTTCATGTTGTTACAAACTTGGGGGTTTTTTTTCTGATTTTCCTGGTAGTAAAACATCAGGATGTTAAAAAGGCATCCTGTTTGCTCAATTAGACAGAAAATTATGCAGGTATCTACTTTTCAAAGCAGAAGGCAGGACTTCTGTTATAGACATGACAATTATGGCTGTATGCAATCTCACACACGCTACAAAACTGCAGCAACACTGTACCACAGCTTGGGTTTCTAAACAATATTTATGCAGACTTCACTCGTCCAGTAGCATATGAAATTTAATTGGGCCTACTCAATTCTTTTTTTTCTTATCACATACACTTAAAAGAATGACAGACTGTGGTTTTTTCCTTCACATCTTCACGATTCCGTGACACTTCAACACGCCATTCCTCTTAGCAGTAAGGGACAAATTCTGAATGCAGATCAGCACAGCTGTATCTTACGATACAAGAAGACAAGAAAGACTCCTGAATCATTTGAGACCTGATTTGTTAGCTTTAACTCCTACTGGAATTACTGATCTGCTGCTTTGCTGCTCAGATGGGAAGGAACTCATATAATACTCACTGGATGCTTTAGCAGGACATACACAATTTACTTGAACATGTCAGGGAAATTTACCTTACAAAAATATCTTCACTCAGCAAATTAATTTGGCTCTTGTGACATCTCAATAATCACATGCTACAAAACAAAATCATGAAGTGCTATTTCTTGTCTTTTATGGTTTTCCAATATAAAAAATAAATATAACTCATTGTCAATGTTAAGTATGATCATGTGCATGAGAGACACTACAAATGTAACTGGAGTTGTCCACGCTGAACACGTAGGTTTCTGCATTTTCACAAAATCTTTTAACCAATGACCTAAATTTTTTTAAAATAATTAACAGTCCTTCAAAAGAGGGTGAAAAAAAAAACAGGAGTCCTGAAAAGTTGTATGCCTATTTTCAAAGATAATTCTAATTTGATTGTTGGTAAGTTTCGTATCCCCATAACCATATTTTCTATTGGCAAATGTTCAGTAGCAACTAAAATATCCTGCTGTGCTTTATCAGATTCTGATTTTTTGTTTTCAGCAAATACTGGAGGCAAATGACATATTTAATTGCTCTGAAAACATTAATTACAGCATATGTGAATGGCTCTGGATTCCATACAGACTCACACAAGGTTCTGTTATAGCTAATTTTGACTCTATCTGAAAATCTGTAGATGCTAACTGATAACATGACTCATGTTTTCATTCTGTAATTGATGTAAACATTGAAGGAAACAGGCCAGGCTGATCAAACCCTCAGTCTCTCCAGTTATGCATGATCCACACACTTCAGTACAACCCAAAATACAGCTTGCTAATAAAAAGCATCCGCTCATAGGGAAAGTTTTCCACTTGTGAGAGCAGGAAGTATTTTGGAAAGGAAAAAATACTCTTCAAACGAATTTAAATGAAGTGCCTAAAAATTAAAAGCTTTAATTTTTGAAGTAACTAACAATTTTGACACCTCTACTTTTGGGATTTCTAAGCAACACAAGCCGAACGTTGTTAACAAGCAAATTCTCAGCACATATTCATCGACAGAGTGAAAAAAGAGGCTGAAAATTAAGCTGGCAAAAAAAAAAAACCTGAAAAAATCTGAGGAAAAACTAGGTTTGAAAGTGTTAGTAAATATAGTGCATGGTTAATTGTTCACTTTTTTTTAAGAAAAATAACAATGAGGAACATTACTTCTGCTTACTCAGAAATGCACTGGTCAACTGCTCCAGCCCTTGGAGCTCCTACATCAAAATCTCACATGGTCTGCCAGCTGCAGGAACTGGACAGTGTTCACTAGAAAGTCAAAGGGAGGAGGAACTGATGGCCCATGAGATGGGCCATTGATGGCAGCGCTGGTGCCCACCCTCCTGTGTGGGATGGGGTTGATGTGAACGTGCACCAGAGATGCCTGTCCCTCCCATAACCACTTCCTTCAGCAAAGGGGCATGTAGATTACCCCAAATTACTTGTACCAAAATATATCTTGCCCAAAAATCGAATTTCAGCCATCGAGGCAATGATAAATTTTACAAGATAAATGTATTTAAAGGAAACTTCTCACTGATAGTAAGCTGAAGTGCATTTTTATTTCTCTTTAGGCTCACATAAGTATATTGAGAAGACTGACTTTGAATACAAGGCACAGCTCTAAAATTCTGGCTTCAGTGTTTGCAGCTGTTTCATTTTCATACAAATGTTATAGTTGACTACAATTTTCCAAATAAAATAGCTGCATCAAAAGGGAAAAAACAGGTTCAAACTCTAGGTGCCATTAAAGACAAGACAGAATTTTTTTCCTTCTTCTTCATTGTTGCCACCAGTGCTAAGAGAATTCAATTAATCTGAGAATTAATTAGTGGGAAAAGAAAACTAAATTCTAGAAAGAGGACTAAAGTAGGCCACTCTTACTAGAACCATTTTTCCCCTACTGCAAACCCCAGCTTTCAGAAGCATTTGCTGACAGGTGATATACTGCCATTACAAGTTTTTTTACCCCAGCTGAATGATTCTGCACTTGCTGTGCAGCACAGGAGGCAAAGGAACCTGTATTTTTGGGCACCAATCCTCCACTTGAGGTACCCTGCCTACACCCAAAAAGAAGTCCAGGAACAGACAAAAGAAAATAGATCAGAGCACAGACATTGCTCTGACCAGTTTTAGCAAGAGACCTGCACATACAAAACAGATTGGTTCTATCTCCTCTAAAGTGATTACATCAATGCTTTGATTTTTTTATATGATACTTTGCTTTTCAGTAGCATTTTGCTTTGAAATTTTAGTAATCTTTAAGAATTTGACACCAAAAGTAAATCCTTAATCAATGATGCGTAAATGCTCCTTTTCATTCCAGTTTTTGTGAAATACATTCAGTATTTCCCACTAGGCAATATCTTTCTCAGTCACACAGAGATTTCCCCCAAAATCTCTGATTTTTATATAAACAGGTATGACACAAGGTAATTAACATTTCCATTTTAAACTTACAGATTTATACAAGCTCATGTCAACAGAAGTCCAAATTTACTGTAATTACAGATTATTTACATTAAAACAAAATAAGAAATCAGTATGTAAATGTAATGTTTGTTGTAGCTAATGCAGCAGGAGGTGGTAGATTAGGTTCAAACAGCAATCAGTTAGCAAATCTGGCTAACATGTAAATGAGCAGAAGCCCTTTTGTTTACATTCTATTGCATTTTAAACTTCAGGATTTTTAAACTGTCTCATGAACAGATGTGAAAATAAAACATTAATCTTACCATTCTTGTGGAAGCTTTCAAAGTAACTAAAGCAAGGCACTGCTCCTGTCCAGCTGAACAGACAGGACTAATAATTGGAGTTGCAGGTTACATCGTTCTTAATTAACACTCTGCTACAGTTGATAACGTACAAGAAGACACCACATCACCACCACCACTGCTCTGCAATGATCTAAAGCAGAGGCATTCAGCAATATATGGACCTACTGCTTGAAAAATGGGGGCTGTGGGTTTTTTCTTATCCACACAGATGATTACACTCATTAAACCAGTTACAATCACTTAGCAAAACTGCATTATTTCTAATAATCTCCACGGTATGCACCCGGGTTTTAATGCTTTTCAACTTTCCAGTCATTCATCAGGCATAATAAAATATCTTTGACTTCCAGTTTTTTAGCAATAAAAGTATAAAATACATTATATCCATTATAATGACAACAGCAACAAAAAATGATAGAAAGCATCTCCCAGAACATACAGGATAAAAAGGAGAGACAATCTGGATGACCCAGCTCCATGCCCAGACTCCCATGCCCACGCTTTTGATGCTTCCCTCTTGCATTCTCCTAAACCTATTTCCTGAACTGGGTATTGTCAGCCTTCAAGAAGCATCCAAGGCAACAAAGGGAAGGAATTGCACGCTGAGGAAGTGATTAATCTAATCTGACAAAGCTGGTGCAAGGGATCTACCCCCATGGATGTTTAATGATAAACATTCTTCGGCATCTTTCCTTTTAAGACTGCTTTCTGAGGGAAATCATGTTCTTCTCCACCCACCTGGTAACTTTTGCTCCCATCTGATAACTTTTGAACATAGTCACTGGTTTTAAGGAGTGTTAGAAAGGTCTCAAAGATCGGGTACAAATCAACAGCCAGGAGGAGGAAGGAGACCCAAATTACCACCCACCTCAGTAAAAGGCTGCCTCTGCAATGATCTATTTTATACAGTATTTATATTTTATACTCATCCAGGTGACCTCTGGCCAGTGATCTCAAAACCACCCACAGGACATGATTTCTCCTTTCCTTTGATACCACCTGACTGCCAACTAGGGAACAGAGGCAGGGCAGGCTGATACTCTATGCAAGGGAAAAAATATTACACAGGTGCTACAAAATACACAAGAAGAACTGGAGGCAGCATCAGAGGTAGGTGAGATGATGGGAAGCATGGAAGGAGAAGGCTGATTTACTGCAGCTGCTGGGATGAGGCAGGAATTCACTAGAAATCAGATTTCATTACGTTCACAGCTCACAGAACACGTGGTTATTGTTCTGGATATTGTGCATGGGTAAGTATGGCTCTGCCAGCTGAAATTGTGGAAGCAGGGTGGAACCGTAAAGGTGGTATTTGACATTTAAATTTAATCTTTCCACCTCAATTTACTAGCATGCAGTAGTAATTCACTGGGTTTCTATTACCTATAAAAGCTTTAGGTAGGCTACTGATGAACAAAGATACCCTAGGAGATTTTTGTTTGTTTAAACTGCAGGATCACTTTGCCATTACATCTAGACACTGGTTTTAAGTCAGCTCTGGGTTAAGCCCATTCAGTCTGTCACAATAAACTTCAATGCCTTCATACCAATATGTTGGAAAAGGATGTTTCAGACACTGTTCTGCCTCACTATAAAGAACAGACAAAAATTGGAGCTTATAGAGCTGAGGCCAGGCTGTTCCTTTTAAGAAGGGCATATAGACAAAATATCACATACTGGAATCTCAGGCTTTTCAAATATCACTTTCTGGAGATATTCAAATCACGACTATTTATCTCTAGTTCAAAACAGAAGGCATTTGAAGAAAACAACAGATGAACTCACAGAGCAAGAGGCAAAGTTCCTCAACATCCATTAATAATAGATGTGAGCATGACGCTTTTAAAAATTGTGGGTAACAAACTAATCTGAATAATAACTGACCTAACAGTAGGCAGTAAACAGTGTAACTGGGTTTGGTACATTGCTTCAATTAGATGTGTTTTGATCTGCATTGATGCTTTAATTGGAGGCAAGCCTCCCCTTTCATCTAGAATTTATGACTTCAGGGAGATGATCTAGCCTTCAAATTATCCGTGTTTAAATAGCCACTAATTAGTCATCGTTTGCTGTCCCAAAGCTACCAACTTTTATCTTAAAAATATCCAGAACTAATCTCCACTATGAAACAAATATAAACTATAAAAGGTAACAACTACTTTGATTTTACTATCAAGTGAAGTTCTTTAAAACCTAATCCAATAAAAAAGGCTAAGAACTGTTTTCGTGCAGTTTGTTGTTATATACTTTACTGCAGTTGCAATAAACAACTCTCTTTAGACTCCAGTTTTCTCTCCGGAATTATAATATTCAATCTACAATACACAGCAACACCTGGGTAAAAAATTTTGAAATTGGAAATGGAAACAATTAGCAGCTGTAGTGTTTTTTCACTGTTCTTCAAATAGCTGCTAAAGTACAATGGCTTATTGTCCTTCCACACAAATACAGCTCCTGTTTGCACATACAGTTCATGTACACCACCCTCTATTCCAGTGCCACTATTCCCTCTCTTAATGCTCCTTTTATCATTATTTTTTTTATAATTCATATCAGCATTCTTATTTCCTCCACAGACTACATGTTAACGAGCACAAGTACCTTTCAGTAATATACAAAGTCGCTCCAGTCATTAGGAAGCCCATTATTCATTTCTATTGCCTCTCAAATAATTCCTCTCACCAGTAATACAACTGCACTTGCAAATATTCTCCCAGCACCTACAAGGGCAGAAAGCCAACTCCCTCTTCAGACAACCTGAAATCCGTGCATTTTGCCCAATTCCAAGCGCATCCCTCCCTCCCTGCGCTGGCTGGTCCGGAGCAGCTCCTTTCCCAGGCTCAGTTCCTGCGCACCCTCTAGCGGCTACCGAGCCAAATTCCCATCTTCCTGGGAAACAGCACACACTGGGCTGCCTTCGGGAAAGGGAAGGGCAGGGAAGTAAACAAACCAAACTAATTGCTAATTACTTCATAGGAGCATTTTCCATATAGCATCGTTTCATTTTCAAACCTTCGCAATATTCCCTAAGAACAGAAGGAGACCTGGGGGTGCTGGTGAACAGTGGCAGAACGTGAGCCAGGCATGCCCAGGTGGCCAGGAGGGCCAGCAGCATCCTGGATTCTATCAGGAATAGTGTGGCAGCAGGACCTGGACAGTGACTGTCCCTCCGTACTCGGCACTGTGAGTTCTGTGTCCAGTTCTGGAAGGACATGGAGGGGCTGCAGCAGCTCCAGAGAAGGCAACGGAGCTGGGGAAGGCTCTGGAGGGAAAGTCCTGGGAGCAGTGGCTGAGGGAGCCAGGGGTATTTATAGCCTGGAAGAAACCCTTTAGCTCAGGGGGAACCTTCTCACCCCCAAAACTCCCTGAGAAGAGCTTGGAGCCAGCTGGGGGTGAGTCTCCACTGCCATGTCTCCGTGGAAGGATAAGAGGAAATGGCCTTCAATTGCACTAGAGCAAGTTCAGATTAGGTATTAGAAAAGTATTTTTCCCTGAAAGAGTGGTTAAGCATTGGATTAAGTTGCCCAGGGATGTGGTGGAATCTGGAGGTGTTCAAGAGACATCTGGATGTGGCACTTTGGGATATGTTTCAGGAGTGATTATGGTGACTTGAACTAGATAATCCTGAAGGTTTCTTCCAGCTTTGATGATTCTGTGATTCTGTGACATATGAACACTCACTGTTTACTACTTGAGTGTTCAAATCAGTAATGAAAGATATTCTGCTCAATCAAAGGAAATTAATTATTCAACCTATCTACATATATTTTAAAAGTACAAGATAGAATAATGTAACAAACGTTTCATAAAGAAAATTCTGATCTGCTGGGAATGATTTATACAGATTTATAAGATACATTAAATGGACCAACATAATGCAGCAACTTATGCAAGGCCAGCTCTCATTTCCACAGGGAATAACCTTCTGTTAAATTAAAGTCATCACATCTGGGAGATGTAAAATTCTGTATCTACCTAAGAGGCTCATGTACCCCACCAAAGTTTTAAAAACCCCAACAAGCTTCTTTTCAATGAGATGCTGAGTTAGTTCATCCCAACACTCACTAGTGCAGTGAAAACACTTTGTATTTACTGACTGCAGATGCCTGCAAATACAATGTGGCTTCATAAAAACCACCAAAAAAAACCCAAACCATACAAATAGAACTTATGGCCAAAAGACTTACCCAGAATGACTTGAAGAAGGAGGAGGCAGGTCAGGTGTTAGAACATAAAGACTATTATTTTTTGGCAAGTGTAGACTTTTTAAAACAGTCTGAGGGGAGAAAAATCATTATAAATATTAAACATTCACCAATTCTGACATATCATTTTACTTTTTTTTTTAATTATAGGTATGTATTTACAACGTCACCCAATATTTTGTTTCAAGATACATTTACTGTGACTTCAGAACACCATTTTTCTAAGTGGGCCACATTATATATAAACCCAACACAAACTGATTTGTCCTGATTTTATTTTGCAATGTTTTAGATTAAGAGTTCTTTGTGTGCCACCCAAGACATCTGACACTGTTTGAAACTCACAATTCTTGCATTGTAATCCCCACCCACAGATGCTCAGTTTGAAAATGAGTTCAGTTAACTGAAAACACAGTTGAAAACTTACACTATCATCTACATCTCCAGTCTTCCACCCTTTTAACAGCATTTTAGATGCAGGAATCTGAAGTTCATTTTCTAGAATATGTTTGATATCTCCTAAAGAGAAAAACAAAGTAAATATATAAAATATACACATTCACTGCTTTATTTCAAACAGCAATGAGTTGTAACTAAAAAACAAGAGCAAGGAAAAATTTACAATGAGAAACATTTTTAGTCCAGTTACCCTTGTAACATACCCTTCAAACAGTAAAGGACAAATGAAGCTCTAAAAAATAATCACAAAGCATGAATGATTGGAGAATCACATGAGGATTTGATGATCTGGAGATATATTTTAGTAATTCTATACTCCATATACACTAGACACAAACCTTTGCAGCTGTGTGCTATCTGGAGCACCAGACTTTGCCAGCAACAAAGAGGGTGCATATTTTTGATACCAAATTTCATTATCATTATTCCAGACCTAAGGAACTGAAATGTTCATACAATTGACTGCTCCGACAGCTTTTTCAATATTTTATACATTTGGATGCTCTCCTGTTTCTGTTGTTATTACAGTCATGAAATAATTCAGGCTGGAAGGTACCTCTGGAGCTCATGTGGCCCAAGCCCAACTCAAAGCTCTAATTAAACCAGTTTAGTCAAGGATTTGTGCAGCTGACTCTCGAACATGTCAGGATGGAAGTTCGACAACTTTTCTGGCCAACCTGTTTCAGTACTTCACCACCCTCACAATAAAAAAAAAAAAATCCTTTTATCTAATGTGAATTTTTGATGTCGTGTCTGTTGCCTCCCATTCTCATGCACCTCTAAGACAAGTGTGGCTGCATCTTCTCTGTGTCCTCCAGCAGGCAGCTGTAGACAGAGGTCAGGTCTGCACCTTTCCCCTTTCCTCCCCAAGCTGAACAAATCCTCTTCTCTGTGCCTCTCCTCCTGTTAGCCCAGAGCTCCAGACCCCTGACCAGACTCACTGCAGGATGTCAATATTTTTCTTTTATTGAGCACCTCAAAACCCGACACAGTGCTCCAGATGCAGTCTGGCAAGTGCTGAATAGAGGGAAATAATTATTTCCTGAGATCCACTGGCTACACTCTCACCAACAAAGCCTGGGACATGGCAGGTCTTCTTCACTGCTAAAGTTTACTGCTGAGGCACCCAAGATCCCTTTTATTAAGTTGTTTTCCAGCCCATCACCTCAGCGAGGTGTCAGGTGGGGATAACATGGAGTTATCCTATGCCAGATGCAGGACTTCAACTTTGAGGCTCCTGTCAGCCCATTTCTCCTCACCCAGGACCTGCTAAACAGCAGCCTTGCCCTCCAGAATATCAGCCACTTTCTCTGATCAGATTAAGATTTATTTTGATCAGTGTTTTATCCAGTTTTTATCTTAACATTGTGACTAGAATAATACAACAGCAGAGTATGTTGGAGACCTTACTAAAGCCACAGTGACATTCTCTCCCCTTTTCCACTGAGCCAGTCATCAAACTGTAAAAGGCAAATAGTGCTGACTGATGAGGCACAACTTGCCTTTAGTAAATCCATGCTGGCTTTTCCAAATCACCTTCTTTTCTCTCCCATGCTCAAAAAGTGCTTCCAGAAAGATTTACTCCATAATCTTCCCATTGGCCAAGCTCAGCAATCACCACTGAACACAGGTTCACATTTGCCATAGCCTTTCTTTCCACACTGATGCACTTACAGAAACCCTTCTAACTCCTCAGTGGTTTCACCTTCCTAACTCCAAACCTGCACATCTCTGTGCTCCTGCTGGGTAGCCCATCACTACTTTCCACCTCTGGGTTCTTTTGTTTTGAATTTAGCTCAGTCAGAAATGCTTTTTTCTTCTGTGCTGGCCTTCTGCCACGCTTGCTCCTCTTGCATGCTGGAAGGAACTGTTCCTGTGCTTTGGAGAGGTTGTCCTTGAAGATCAACCAGCTCTCTTGGGCCTCTGTGCCCTCCTGGGCAGCCTCTCATGGGATCCTGCCAAGCAGATCCCCAAAAAAGCAAAAAATATTCTTTCCTCAAGTCCACAGCTGAAGTTCTAAAATTTGCCTTGCTCACTTCTCTCAGGACTTTAAACACAAGGCTGCCCTCCATCTTTATATCCCAAGATATAGCCAGAAGTCCTACATGAACTGCCTTCTGCCCTACAGCTTTCAGGTCGAAGTCATCAAGAAGTTAGTAAGAAAAGAAAAATCAAAGCGGTACAGCTGCAAAATTCTGATCCGATCAGATTTTTATGTGGAATTTCCACGGACGGAACTCAGCGCAAAGGAAAACACGGAACGCGCACGGACAATTCACACTCATCGCCGCTGGGTGGCGCGAGCCAACACCAAATCCACGGCTCAAAGGACGAGGAAGGACCGAAAGTTTCAATTCCCAAATTTCATCCCAGACAAAAGGCTGCGGCACGGAAAATTGCTTCCATCAACTATTTCTTCACGCAGCTCCTTATTTGGATCTGTATAAGCTCTTCACTAAAAATAAAGAGACTTTTCTTCCTTAGCAGAATTAAATTAATTCCCAGTTTGGGGGATGTAAAAAATAACATGCTCTGCAACACTAGCAAGAGCATACTTCTAACATACTGCTTCAAAATGCATCAATTTTAGGATAAAGACAATAAAACGGATAGAATCTTAATTCGAATGCAAGTGTCAAATAAAAATTGAACTAAGAAGAATGCAATGATGTTCTTCACACCAGGAAGAATTCCTCTAATCTTGTCACTAATCCTGAGCAGGAAGAGATACCATACAGATTCAAAGAGGAAATGCCAAGATCATCCGCTTATTAATAGCTTGTATCTACACTAATCCTACCCCAAATTACATTTTCATGCCTCAACTTAATCATTAATCTCCATTTTGTTTCTGAAGCAAGTTCATAAGAAAACTAGATTTCAAAATAAATATTTGATAGATCACTAACCTTTACAATGGATTAGTGAAATTTTGCTTTTTTAAAGCTGCAAAGAGATTTGAAAATGGTTAGTAGCCATGGAGGCTGCATTTTCAGGGGGATCTTTGTTCTTTTTGAGGGGTTTTGTTCTGCTTTGCTTTAGGACTTGGATCTTTGGGGTTGAATCTTTTCAGTTTGTCTTTTTAACAGTTTCACGGCAGCAGTTCTCATTTCATTTTTACAAATCCTTACCAACTGTGGAGCTGTCTTCAAGTACTACGTCCACATTTCTGTCTCTGTACTCAACCCTGAAGTCAAGCATTCGAGGTTGTCTTTCCACTATTTGTCTAGATGGCACTACGTGGCGAAATGCTGAGGAGGAGGAAGGAGCTGAAGAAGCTGCAGCAGAGTGACTGGTGGGGCCATAGGCTGGTCCATGCAAAGTCTCTACACCGTACTCACTGAAAGACAGGCAGGTAAGGTGATTTCAACAGAACAGCTTGGCATGTCTAAATGGAAGCTAGGAAAGCAAAATGACAGTATTATTCACTCACTACAGTCCAGCACACACCTCTCGAAATATTGCTGCTGTACCTGAAAATACTGCTTATTAAAAATGAAAAAATAACTTCTGTATTTGCAATTTTAACATTTCAGGGCTCAGGAGTGCTATAGGAGATCAGCACTGACGACAAACAAGCATTTAAAATCCACTATGTAATTAATACCAGAATTATCTTGAGGAGAAGGATTATTTCCTGTTCCAGGAGTGTTGTGACCATATAAAAATTGGCACCATGGCAACAACCAGCTTTCTACATCATTGGGCTAGTATCCAGTGGGAATGAGAAGAAATACAGCTCAAAATTCTGCACACAGATTGGTATTTTCCCACACCATATTAGTGAAAAACAAGTCAGATATGAGAATAGATATACATTTAAGGTAAATAAATTAAGATAATGAAGCATGCGTTTAAAAAAAAAAACACCTAGAAGTACAACAGTAATGCAATGTTGAATCCTAGCTTGTCTTCAAGTTGAAAATCCTGCAAGGCTCCTGGAGATTCATAAAAGGATGTCTCCATAGCTGACTCAAGGATACCCACAGCATCACAGCCAGAAAAAACTGGAAAACCCTCACTACCCAGAAGCACTTCATCTTCCTCAGCGAGCCTCTCCACAGGAAGCATGTAACTGGGATTAGAAACAAGTGCAACAAAACATGAAATTTCAGGAACATTATTCCAGGCAAACAAAAACCCCTATGATGTAGAGGTATCAAATTTGGAAGGCAAGACACTTCATCAGGTGAGCCTGGGGTGTTGTCTTTTAGATGTTCTCACAAAGAACACGCTGGGCAGTTACGGGATCTCATGGTGGATTTCAGAAATGCTGGGACATAACTTATCTCATTTCCATTCTTTATCAGAACTTATTTGAAAAATGCCTTCGGTTCTCAAAGATACCATGAGATTCCTCAGTGGAAATGCTTCACAGAGCAAGTCAAATCTGGCATCTAGAGGAGGCCTGAACTTTAAAAAGTGCAAATGTGGACGGCATGCATGTCACAGAAGTGCAACAGTACTCAGCTATTGCAAACCCCATCATTGTGCCTTTCACATTTGAAACAGAAAAACATGTTATGCTTGTAAAACAAGGCGCTCCTTCACTTCTCACATCAGCATGCTCAGAAGGATGAATGCCCAGCTACAAAGACCCACACTCTCAGACCTGTGGCTCAAAAGTCAAAGGCCCACGTCAGAGCTCTAAAGAGCACAGGAAACAGTCTGATTTTCAGGATTTAAAAAACAATAAATACCAAGTGACATGTTATTGTCTTCAATCTGGTGGCCAACTATGAATTAAGTACTATAACAATTCTGTTAGTAGACCCAAGAAGCAACGAATATCCCAATTCTCACGCCTGGATTACAAAACAAGCAACTGAATTACAAAAAAAAAGTTTATTTTCTTCTCTTCAATAAATTAACTTACTTCAAGTCCAGTTGTATTAACTTTATTTGATTCCACCACAAAAGGCATCCTACATACCTGACTAGCAACCTCTAATAGAACATAAAGAGCCTCACATCAGTAAAATAAGCCTTATCTGAAAACCACCAGAAACCAGGTTTCTAAATCTTCTGAGCCTCCCTTTAAACCACTTCCAACAGAAGAATACAAAACAAGACAAAAACAAAATAACAAAAAATATACATTTGAAACACATCTGACTAATAGTTTCCAAAAATTAATAAATTACTGTGGAAGAAAAATGCAAGTGGGCCCTGGACCACCTTGTGATCAAAGACAGGCATTAACTACTCTAGCTATTCCCCAGCTTCTTTTACTTTATCAAATGTTCTGGTATTTTGGATAGAAATGCTTTGAGGTCACAACTTATAAACATGGGCAGAAAGAGTGCTCCACACAACTGAGATTTGACCTCACAGGGACTAAACGGGCCTTACAGTAAATATATATTTAATAACTTTACTGAGCAAATAGTTTTATCCTCAATCAAAACCTGCCTCTATTGAATGATAGCTTTAGTAAGTACTGACAGAGATGTCAAACACCACTTTACCTATATTACATCTTCTTTCATCATTAAACTGTTTTAAATAGTACATTAAGTATTTTTCTAAACAAAATTTTAAGCACTGTTTTCCTGTCTCTCTCATGTAGCTCAATTCCTGTTCTGCTGTTTTCAATTGCCTCATCAGCACTTAGAAGATCAAATTTCAGTGACTTCAAGATATTGAAGCATCAGTATGCAAGCCAAAATTTAATTGAGAAGCTGAAAGAAAATCAGTAAAACTACTTTTAGAAGGGAACAACCTTACTTTATCTATCACAGTTTCTGCTGCCTGTAATTCAATTAAAAAAACAAAAACAAAAAAAACCCAAGTACAAACGTTTTTGTCCAGAAATAGGGAAGCATGGAATATCAATACCTTTAAAAATGCATAAGGAAAAAGAAATACTTAGCTAGAAGCATATCAATATCAAGTCTTTGTAAAAGACAACCCTGCAAAGAATAACCCAACCACCAGTGAATTCAAAATAAAAGTTAACTATTTTGAATAGATGTTTGAGCTAGCCCTCTATCAGTATGGGAAAAACTGAACATTAAATCAGCTTTGCCAGGAATAGAAATTGTGGCTCCAGAAACAGCTTTAAAAGGAGAATTATGTCATCTTCTTAGGATTCAGGAAGAAAAAAAAGTAACTGTTACCCAGCATCATCCTCTGCATGTACTACTCCAGTCCTCTGTGCTTACCTTTGTAGAATGCCATTTTCTTGTGGTATAACACCATTTATAGCTGCCTGAAAAGAGAAAACAAATCTTGAGTCAAGCCTGCAGAACAAAAACACATCAGAACTTTTATAATATGTTTTAAAAAGTGTTCAGCTTGCTTCAAAACACGCCCTAAAATGCTCTCTATTCAGTGAATATTCTTGGTGAACGACACTATCATTCTGGTACCTGCACAAAATAAAAACTGTATCTAAGTGAAAACCACCATGAGCTGAAGCTCAGACTCCTGTGTGCCTGTGATGGATTTCCCAGGAAATGGGAATGGTGGAATGGCTGGGAATAAACTGCACAGCCCCTGCTCAGCCAGTGTGACACTCTGGCACTCACACCCAGGGGACACATCGCTCCCGAACACACAGAGCCAACTGTGTGCAGCCCAGGCAGCCTCACACCACGTCCAGGGGAAATCTGATGTTCCCCAGAAGCACCAGACATGGCCAAGCCCACAAAGCTGCCCAGCTGCACACACCCTGCGTGTTGCCAGCCCCGTGTGCTCACCAACAGCTGCTCCAGAGCAGCTCCATCACACCTACACCTCACTCACATCACCCAGTCTCCTCAGACTGCCAGGGGATCACAGAACTGACCAGCCCAAAAATTCAAACTATCTTCAGGTAGAAAAGGAAGCACTTTTTAAGTAGAGTTTATGCAGTTAAATACCATTCCACACTGTCCAGATCATTAGAATAAACAAAATGTTACTTACATATGTAGAAGTACAAACCTGGACATCTGTATTCAGGTTTAAAATTAGTTAATACCTCTAAAAATATCCTAATGAATTCCATCTAATATTAAAATACATTCTTTTTATACTTGTCCCAACACACCCCAGTCTGAAGTTCAAAACTCCACTCCTGACAAAATTATCTGCTCAGCCTGACTGCAGCATTGCTCTGTTCTATGTTGCAGAAAATTGTAATGCATTTCCAGCACATCTGATGTTATAGGAGTTCATACAAACTTTAAAATTATAAGTCATGATGAGGGAAAAACTTGGACAGCAAGTAAGACCCTCTTCAACAGTATTTTGAAGACAACTTATTTCAGCCTGCTTTGTACCACCAAGAAATGTGTCTAAAATCATCTCCTTGCTAGGATTTTTCATATCTGAGGAGCAGTAAAAGTGACACCACGCGAGCAGGCGAAGGTGATTTACACACCAGCTCCTCAGCTGATTAAACTTTGTCCTGACTATTGTCAGAAGACACATGAGCAAAGATGTCAGAACCCTCCCTAACTTCAGGCTTCTAATCCTAGCACAGCAGCAGGCAGATAACATGGAACAGCACAGGAGGGAATTGGAAAAGGGAATGAGAAACAATTTTTTAAAAATCTAGAGAGGAGAAAAAACAGACCCCAAAAGACCAATTCTGTTTCTCTCTTGGGTGATTTTTAACCACTGTTGATGAGTGTACAGGTATGTATTTGTTAGGCTTAACAGTGAGATTAAAGAGAGCTTGTAGCATCCCACTTCTCTCCATTTTCTCCTGTACCAGCAGCAACTCATCCATTTTCTACCCTCACAACTTGTAATATCCATCCTCATATGTCAGATATACCTGACCTGTTGGCCAGAACAGCTGGTGAATGAGTGTCTGTCCCCAGTGAAGGGGGGAACACTGATGTTCAGAAGTTCACAGATTCCCTGGTACTCCAGGAGGACAAAGTCATACCCTGTGATGGAACTACTGACAGCCATCACTTATCAACACCATTTGTACAAACTGACACTAAAAAAAATGTAGCTTAAGTAAGTGCTTAATAAACACAAAAACAGATGTAATCAAGATTTGAATGTTATGGTTTCTTCCTCTCTGAATATATAAACATGACTTTTTTACAATTTCCATTAATAGTTAGGGCTACATGAAGTCAGAAGGTTTTATTGCTGAACACAGCTAAATTACTGTGATACTGCAATAAGATTTATCCTGCATTTAGAAACAAATATTGCATAAATAATAATTTTAAAAAGCAGAGAAGGAAAAGGTCAGAGGTACCCATAAGCTACAGCAACAACCCATGAGGCTGTATCAAATTACAGCGAAAACAAAGTTCCCTACCAGATCAGTTTTTAAATCAGTTTATCCACTGTGCATGGCAATAATCAGTGGTTTCTTTTTAACAACGTGTCTCATTTATCATCATTGTGGTTTTTGCAGTCATACACAGCTCTTGATCGTGTTCATCTAATAAACCTCCAGGAAAGAGTAGGAGGTTTAGGTTTATTTGGGTTTTTCTGGATTGGCTTCTCCCTCATACTCTTCAGCAACATACATTTAATTCCTGTCAATCAACAGGTAAAGTTGGCTGAGAGACAAAATTATCCTTTATTTTGCATCTGTAAGACACAGAGAGCAAATACAGGTTTCGTACCACAGAACCTACACTAATAATGACCTGCTGGTGCAACAGAATTCTCTTTACTTGGGGAAAAGAAGCTGCTTCAGCTGTGAAGAAATACAGCAATGTGGCATTTTCACACTTCTGTCAAAGCTCAGAGGATTAAATCAGCTCAAACTTCTTCTGAGCCTAGTTAGAGGGGTTAAATACGATAGAGGCTCCAAGCCATTTTCTTTAAAATTGAATAACTCACTTGGTCATATCCCCAGTTTTGTAAACTTGATGACATTTAAGGGGCACAGGAGTAAGAAAAAACAGCAGAAGCATTATGTACTTTTTTGATGGAAAGACCTCTATTAACCACACTGTAAAACTAAAGAGTCCAGACACTGTTTGTTAAGCAAGATGGAAGACTAAAATAACGTAGACGGCAAATGGTAGCAGTGCACATGTACATACTGCATAAATATTAAATATCCATGTTCTAACAAGACAGCTATAAGTAGACCCTGCAAAGAAAAAAAGAAAAAGGAACAACCATCTGCTTTAGAATTTCATTGGGAGAAGGTTGTGACTATTAAAAAAAAAAAAAATTAAAACAAGAACACGTTACTAAGGCAAGATCTGTTCCAGGCTGTTCTTCCCCAGTGTCAGCCCCCTTTGAGAGAGGATCACATCTCTATGGTTATGCAAACGTTCAAAGATATTACATTTTTTTGTCTCTCCGAACAGGGATCTTTGATCACCAAAACCACCCTGTGTGACTAATTTATAGTCATTAAAAATGTGTATTACCCTCAAAATAATTTTAATAACCAGTGCATTAAGTCTATTTACGGGTTATTAAATATAAAGAAACCATGCTTGGATCAGAAAGCTCCTTCAGCTCCCAATAACCTGCTGCTGAGAGTGATGCCAGGGAAGCAGCACTCTGTGTTATGCTGCTCTCACACTGCATATCCACAAGTGTTCCTGCTGGATCCAGGGTACCACAGCTTTCTAATGGTATCACTATTTAAAGAGAGAAATTCACCTTAAATGGAAAATTATAGGAGCTTCAGAGGATTTTTCCCAAAGCCAAGAATGCTAGGTGTGTCTCAGGGCTATCCATACACAAATTCTGCCACAACACTGTCCAATCCTGAAACAGGATAATTTCTGTTTCGATGACAACCTTCAAACAACTACCAGGCCCACAATTTATTTCATTAAATTATCAAGTGAATGTAGCTGTTCTTGATTTATACATTTTGTTTAGGGATATCAATCATATATCCAGGATTTGGAACAGCTTATTTAAGAATTCATTAAGTACTGCATAACCTGACCTAATTGGACCTGCTTTGGGCCAGAGAGACATCCAGAAACAACTTCCAATCTCAAGCACCTGTGACTCCATCATCCAACAGTACAGGTTATCTGGACAAACATGATGTGAACCCTGGAAGTTTTTTAAATTAAAAGGATGACAAGAATGTGATAAAACACTGGACTGACAAGTGTCCATTACAAAGGTTCAAAGTAACAATATTTTCTGGTGTGTTTTTTTCAGCAGCACGCTTCCAAATTCCAGTATTGAAATATATTAAATCCAACTTTTTTGTTTCCTGACAACATAGGGAACAATAAAGCAATAGGGTTAATGAAAGGTTACCAAATTCATTAACAGTCCGGGCAACATAAAAAATCCATGGCATTCTGAAATTATTTAGGTACCTAAAGAACACTGCGAAGCAGACTGAAATTTAGAAATTTTCCTCAAAGGAATATTAACTTAACTAGATTAGTCAGTTCTGACTAATTGTGACTATCTTTTATGAGTACAAAACAGTGTTAGAAAGAAAACCAAGAACCACCATTTCTTAATTATCTATTGGAACAACAACGTCAATGACTTCCTTTAAAATACACAATTCTAGTGCTAACCATTTAAAAGCAATTAGGCACATCTTAGAGCGACTCTCATCCCAGGGTTCTATGAGTAATGTGGGTTTTTAGACAGCACAAACATTAAACTCACAAGCTGTAAATACTCAGCGGTTTGCACAAAGTTTGAAGATGGACTGAATTTACCAATCATATTATTCAAAAGCAGAAGTCTACATATACTGATTGAATATTCAAACAAGGCAAGGGGTTCCTTCCTCTTCACGAACTACGGACGGGAGGTAGTTTTTAAATTTCCAGAATTTAAAAGTGATGTTTAGATGAATTAAGAGTTAAAGGCAAGTAAAAGTGCAGTTAAAGGCTTTTGCAATGGGTGAGGAGGGAGCTCTTCCTCAGTGGCCACCTCTTGTTCCTCCCCTCTCCCTCCCAACCTCCACAGCACACAATGGTTTTGGCTGACAGATAAAGACCCCTTAAAATTTCCCAATTTGAATCTCTACCCCAGCGAAGAGTTTTTACAAAGCACAATGCAAGGTCAACCCTCCAAAGCAGAGTACTAGAAAACACATCCATTAGCAAAAGGAGAAAAGCAAGTTGGAGCAGCACAGTGCTGGAAGAACAATCCTTTCAGAGGAGGCTGGAGAGGGGTAAATAACCTGCACACCCGAGAGATACACGAGTTTCACCGGGATAAATAACCAAACCAGCCAAACACAACCAGCACAGGCTGCTCCCACAGAACTGCTAAAGCCTTTTCTAGGTTTGACTGCATTCAGCAAGTGAGACCACTTGAGTCTACTTATCAAAGCCCACGCAGAGCTTTACATTTGTTTAGCTAAAAATGGAGGAGGTTTACATTAAACAAACGCAGTACATGAACGAGACCTCGAGACAGGGTAACAGGAACTGCCACGGTAGAAGATCCAAAACCCAAAGATGTCCAACCAAATGGCATCAAGTGCTTCACAAAGTCACAGGGAATTATAATGGAGTGACTTGCTCATGGGGCATTTTCTTCCAACCCCTTGATCTTCCAACACATTCAGATTTACAGTATTAGTAAATTTTTCTTGTATTTAACTTAAGGCAATAGCCTCATAAATGACATATTTAATTATTTCTATGAAACTCCGTAAGAGCTTTTTTTGATGAGAGGATTCATTTATTATGACTTTCAAAAATCCATATTCTCCCTCAAATGCTACAAACTCAGATTTACTTTCGGTTTAAAACGTCTGGCAAGCTAAAAAAACAAAGTTCTGCATTTTGTGTCTTTGCTGTTCATTTAGCCTCTCCTTCCTATTATATATTTAATATCTTCTCCATATAAAAACAATTTCTCTCAAATCACTAATGCAGAAAGCTTACTCCATGCTGTTTTCTTCATCAGCAGAAGTAAAGACAGGAAGAGGTGTTAGCTGCTAGGACAGTATTTAAAATTATAACCAGAAAAATGGGCATTTTGTTGTTTCACACTCAGAACAAAGAAAAACTTGTTTTAATATTTAACTGACTCTTTCAGCGTTTAATCTTATTTGTCTGATTACTTAAGTGAATATAATACCAAAACTTACATACAAAACCTCACTACAGAGAGCAAGATGCCACACAAGACAAACACACTTTGGTTTTGAGTCCTGTAGAATAAAAAAATTCTAGCAGTTATATTTTGGAAATATCAGCCAGTATTCACCTCTGCTATCAACCCATCCTGCTTGAGGATCACTCAAGATCTGCTGAATTTAAACAACTTAAACATTTTTTTAAAGCTAAAAGTGTAGTGAAATACACTAAAAAGCCCTCATTAAGTAATCCATAATAAATTAGAAAAAATATTTCTTGTCTTTTGTATTTTATTATATACTTCCACAGCACAAAACGGGTCATTAATAATACTCTGTTTACAATTGTCATTCCATTGCAAATAATTCTACTCCTAATTTGGGCTAAAGGTGATATTCTCCCTGACATACAATATTCCTACTCTAATTTTCTGCTTTCACATGATAAACTTCTTATCCTAAAGATTTAAAATCCATTTTTTATTTGATACTCAAACAAAACAAATGGATTATAAGACTCAAAATGCTTTCTACAATGGAGAGAAGGTTTGGGTTTTTTTTAAAGAAAGGAAACAAAACCCAAAATTGAACAAATATTATCCAGAAAGAGGAAAAACAAATAATTAAACTATAAAGGAAAGCATTAGAGAGACAAAGCATCCATGAAAGGACTGAAAAAGCAAAAGTGAATTTCAAACTGCTTCCAAACCATAAATCTAAGTGACAAAGGAACGTATTTTCATACGCAACAGTAAAGCAAAACAGAAGTGCAAAGATTTATTAGTTCCTTTCGAGCACAGAAGTATTTCTTAAAACGAAACTAACTCACAGGGCTCTGCTACACGCATATATTTCAGTAATAACAGTAAATGTTTTGAAATAATGCTCCTCTAATAATTTCCTTTTTTGCAAATACTAACTTGGGCTAATTTTCAACGGAACTGGTAATAATGGCTACTGGCAGGTGCTGACACATCAAAACATTTGTTCTGACCTGCTCATACTGTGATTTTGGGAAACTGGATAAAAAGTAAGACCACGCACAGACTTCACTTGCGATCAGTTTACAACAATAAAAAAGTAGAAAATTCCAGAAGAAACAGCAGGAGTTTTAGTAACTGGTGCTGACAAAAACATCCTGTAAGTATTAGTCAAATACTGCAGTCAATCCGGATTAATACAACAAAGCTGTATTAAATAAAACCAGCTGCATTAATCACCATCACTTCTTTCTGCCCCAAGACATCCAGATTGGACTCTGAGATTCCCAAGCAGAGGAAGCTTCTGAACAGCTTTATGCAAATACCAAATCTCACCTGCTACGAGCAAGTCTGAGATGTGTATTCTAAACAAGAAATTCCACAAAACCTTCTGCAGAATTACCAATTACTCTAACCAGAAAGAGGCTTTTTACAAAGAAGACCACCTTACTACACACACAGCTACTTTGAAACTATCACTTTCAGAGGTTACAAAAATTGACTGCTATGAGTTTAAGTTATAAAAAATATTATTCCATTTAGATTTTTAAATTAATTCAGTAATATTTAAATAACAAAATTACTAATTGTGCCCCAGTAGTAAGAGAAGCAATCTCTACCTGTGTTATTTTTGGCAGGCTTTTCAAGGCAAAGGAATGAGTCAGCTTTTTCCTGTAGCTTATGTTATACTTGCTGGCATCTCCCCAGCTTTGCAAGTCTCAAAAGTATTTCCAAGTGCTAGACGTGAAGTTACACCCACAAAGTTTATACAGAATGACAACATTTGTCCCCATCGTGGTTAAAATTTAACCAAAAACTGTAATTGAACTACAATGAAATGTCTTCTATGCATTCTGCTTTATTTCAGCTTGCTTTCTTTACAACAAATATACTTCATGGAAAGCTGCAAAACAATAGAATTGCTAATAAAGCAAAAAATTAACATTTCATCAAAAAATGCCACATGAATACATTCATACAGATGATTCACTTCATCAGCAAGAGAGCACGCGTTGAAATAGTTTACAATTAACACTCTAGATGTGGTTTTCCATTTCTCCCTACATCTTTGGTGGCTTCAGCAAATTTTTTCCTGTTACTCCTACAACATGCCTAAATGCACTAGGAAGCCTTTCAACAGCCAGATATACTTCTAAAATTCTGAGGGGAAAAAAAAAACACCACATTTTGCACAGTTCCTTAATTTTATATTGTCACTGCCTAATTCCCCAAACAAAGTGCAATCTCAATTAAAAAATCCATAACTGAACAGGTTTTCCTGGCATAACGAAAGTAAAGAACATGTACAGATTTCTAAGAAGCTTAAGGATCAGCACCTACATGAGCTGACTCTAGTTCAGCAGGAATAAAGGAAAACAATCTTCTCAACAACCCAACACTCAAAACTCATCCACAGAGAAAGTGAAAAAGTAGTCCATGAGGTGTCTGCTACTTTGACACACATGCAAGTACCTTGGTCTTAAGCCATTAAAGTCAAAACTTTGACATTAATGCAGCTTCACCTTCTAAAAGAAAGGAATGCCTAAGCTTAATAGCAAAACATATTTTATTACTCCTTGAAACATTAAGACAGAAAGCAGGAGAGTCAGATAAGTCAAAGGTTATGCCTTGATATGAATACTGGAAAATATCTATGTTCTGAACTCCCATATTTTTACCCTGCTCCTAATTATCTCATGTAAATTTCAATGGCAACACTAAAATGCAAAATTTAGGGATAAGCTACCTCATGAAAACATATTTTTTGTTCAGTCTTTAGGAAAAAAAAAAAAAAAGGTGGGGCTTTTTTTAAATCATTCATTGTAACAACATACTAGCTCTCAGAAAGTACTACCAGGGAAGAAATTCAGGACACAAGAACTCAGGACACAAAAAGTCAAAGAAGTACTGCCAAAAGCCTAAGACCCCTTCACTGAAAAGCCATAATAACATGAAATATCAACAGTGTTCCAATGACCCCAACCATAGTCAGCCAACTGCCTAATCACTAATCCATAATAAAAAAATAATTATGCAAGATTTAGCTTAAAAGTTTGGAAAGCAGAAAATCCCAAGCTGAAGTACGTAATCTGCAAGTTGTCTCGGTATTTCTCCAACAGCCTGTGCTGTACTGCTGGAGGGCCAGCAACCCAGGGCTTCCAGAACAGACTAAGGAGAGTTTATTTAAATAAAACTAGAAACTGTTCAGAAACATTCAACAGTATTGTAAGGAAATCCATTTTTAAGACACTCTGCTTTGAAAGCCTGAAGGCTCTAGAAGACTCCTAGCTTTTGTGGTAAAATTTTTCACAAGCAAGGCTCACTTGCAAAATAGCCACAGCATTGGCACTGATGCTGGTTCTTAAATAATTTACTGAGTTCTTCTCCTACTCACACAGTCCCAACGTGACTCAATGACAGACTAATCACCTGTCAAACACGTGGTTATAACATGTGTGCAATTTTTAGTTCAACTAGTCACCAGGTAATAAACTACAGATACCTCATACCAGCCACTTCACTATTAGTATATTCTAGAAATTTGAATGTCTCAGGACAAATTAATGCTGAGCAATCTTCATAGAAACTACCAATACAGAGGTAGCACCTCTGAAAAAAGTATTTGTAAAAACTAAGGCAGGTGGGTGATGCATCCATAGAGCTCCAGCAACACTACTGGGCAGTACTGGGATCTCAGGTGCTGCTCTTTGTTTATTCTCAGAACACAAAATTCTCTGTTACAAGAAACAAGAGTCTTTTACCATGAACACAAATCTAAATTTATTAGTCCCATTGCTTGTTTGATCACTATACAAGAAAAAGTTAAGCAGGTTATTTCTTAAGTAACTAAAATTAGTTAAGTAAATAAAACCTAAATTACTTAAGTAAATAAATTCCATTTGTTATTTGAAAAGGAGAGACAATTTACATTTTACTTAACAGTATTGCAAAGCTTTAGCTGAAAATCCTCACCACTCTCTTTCTTCGGTCAGAAAGAGAACTAAAATCTCATATACAGCATTGTAGCAACAAAATACAGCCATAAAATACATAATCACAACCCCTTTGTTATCTTCACATGAATAAAGCACGTTTTTGGGGGTTGTTTTGGGGTGGTTTTTTTAATGGATGAATGTGCATACAGCTATGTGGAAAGTCATACCATGATTACAACTGCCTATTAGACCTACACATTTCATATAATCTTCCATGAAAAAAATACATTAAAAGGAAATGTGTTTTACCAGAGAATAAGGCATTTGAAAGTAAGTAAAAACAATTA
Organism: Melanocharis versteri; assembly: GCA_013397845.1. Lineage (NCBI taxonomy): Eukaryota > Metazoa > Chordata > Aves > Passeriformes > Melanocharitidae > Melanocharis > Melanocharis versteri. The sequence goes on along the minus strand of VZTG01003613.1, from coordinate 360,116 downwards.
ATTTAATACTGCTTTTAGGAATTAACAAGTCTTCTGTGCTACCACCCAGCTGCATAAAATACACAGCATGCATCTGAGCTTACTCAGACACAGAAACGTCACTTTGAAAGCTGCAAAAAGCTGGAAACACAGAGAATGAGAAATACAACAATTTTTGCAAGCAGGGATCCCTAATTTAACAAAAATACATTAAAGACTTCCAATGGGGATTTCTATTTGTAAAAGACAGGTTCACGTACAATTGTGTCCTAATAGGAGAGATTAATGCTGCAGCTGGACACACAAATAACCTGCAACTCCTGAATTTCCTGGAGAACAGGCACCGTGCCCATGGGACGCCTGCAGCAGTGGGATGCCCATCCACCAACACTCCTTGGGATTATCCAACTCAGGGCTTCCTTCCTCCTTCCCTCTGCTGGCAGCACGGCTGTGAATGCTGGACAGGCAGCTCACTGTAAACCTGCCGAGCTGACAACAGCATGTTCCACAGGACACCAAGATCCAAAAGAGAACACCTGTCTAAAACAAAACTCTAAATGCTCCTTAAAAATAAAAAAAGGGCTATAAACCTCTGCTTCCAGCAGGCAGATGTGACTGTTCATTTGACCACAGGGAGAATGTTGTTAATACACAGACAAGCCCGTGTTCCTAAGAGTGAAAATCCCTCAGATCTAGTCCTAATGAGAGGGATATACCCTGAACTTCTCATTGGTCCCACAGTGAGTGCTGTCAAAAATGTAATATATACAGTATGCAAGTCTAAAGTAAAGAAAACAGCTGGTCACCAACACAAGATAAAAGGGCCAGAGTGATGAACACATCACCATGAAGTGCAGTCCTGGTTCCCAGCCACTGGAACACAGCCTGCTTGCAATGCAGCGAGAGAGCTGCTGAGCACATGACATAAACATATACTGAGCACTGCCCCAGATTTAAGGAAAAGGAAGGGCCGTGTGCCAAACTCAAATTAATCACCTGGTTTCTGGAGGCAGACTAATTCAAATCAATCAAAATAACACACAGAGAGATACCACATCAAAGCTGTAGCAGAGCAAACCAGAGAGAAAAAGAGACAAAAGACAATGTTAGTGTATCAGTTTTACCAGCTCCTACCGAAATGTGCTACACGTTATAACAAAAGGATTTGTTACTGGTTAGAGCACATTAAGAGATACAAATAACAGATTGCTGATAACTGTCAAGAGCCCATTTTTTGCCATTCCCACCTAAATGGGCACCTCCAAGAGAAATAAAAGGAAAAATTGCCAAATCCTACCTGATTTTTCTCAGGTTTTTTGTCTGTTTTTCTGTCTGTTCAGTTACTTTTTTCCAAAAGACCTTACATAGATGTAAATACACATACACAAAATTGGTACTTTTAGTAAAAAAAATCCTGTCTGACAAATACTATTTTCCAAGAAGCTTACAAGCAAGATGCAAAAAACCCTCTCTCTAAGTTATCCATTTAAAATTAAAAATTCCAGTTTGAGAGTTGAAGCTTTATAAAAACAGATATTCAAAATATACAACTTCTCCTTCCAAGATGCAGAATTGCTTCTTGTCAGGTGATTCTTGGGATCTGAGTATGACAGGAACTGCAAGTCATCCCATCTCCAGGTGCACTAAACTGCTGGTGTTACTGAAGTTATACTGTGCTTTGATCCTCTACCAGAATACAGAATAACCAAGCCAAGAACAGCAGTAAGGCACAAAGGCCATTTTGAAAGTAAAAAGTTATATATTTATAAAAAGTTTTTAATATATATATACAATCATTATACACACATTTACAAGTAAATTGAATATTAGATAATAAACGCCCCTCTCGCCACACTATTTTGATGAAATTTATTTTCTTCTTAAAGCAATGCTAAAAACTACCTATATTACAATGTCTCTTGGAAAAGACATGAAATAAAAACCATTTTAAACCAGAGAACAGGAGCAACAACAAAAATGGCCACCTTGGAAAAAGCAAAGAAGTAAGTGTGATGAATCCTGCTTTTCATTCAAAAAACCTGTTCTGATTACCAGTAGAGAATATAAAGCCATGCTGCACATGAAGGACTTGAATTTTTCATTAAATCTGTGAAAGGAAGAGCAAACCACGTGTCATGCACAGATTCAAGCACTGGATCTCAAGAGAGCAGAGCTCTCACCTGTGTAATAACCTCACATATACAAAGAGTCCACACTGCATAAGGTCAAGTCCCTAATGGGTCATTCTCCTTTAAACATGTACCACCATCAGAAACATTTCAACAGACACAGAGTTGGGATTTTTCACACTTTTATTTTATTGTTTTTATACAAAGTTTGAGGTGTATTTATCTGCCATACTTACCTTCACATGCCAAAAGAGAAGGTCAGAGTCTAAATGCACAAGCTATGAAACCATCAGACTTTACAACGGACAGAAATTCCTAACTTCTGCTTCCTCAGATGGTAAAAATTACTGTAAATTAATAAAGCTGAAAGAAAAGACACTCAGAAAATAACATACCAGCAACCCTGGGAGGTTTAAGAGAGCTGGATCCATTTATAGCAGAATGCCTGAAGAGATCATTATATTACCTATGTTGATCTTCTGTATCTCACAGAACATCTGAAATATTTCATCGCCCAGCCTATAATAAGCCCTGTAATTAGGCTACAGTGTTCTAACACAGAAAAACCCTAAGCTGCTCTACATGCAGCAGACCACCACAAAGGCCAAGTCATATGCAGCAAAAGGGAACTAATTATTGGCAAAATTAGACTCCATGATCCCACCAAGCAATTTTTACACTGCTGCTGCATATGAATTCCTCTGCAGCACTCTTGTGACCAATTTTATTTCGAGGACTTGAACAAAGCCAAGCAACCAAGCATTTATGAAAGACAGCTTCCCATACTGCTTCAAGCAGCTACTGCAAAACATATACAACTGCTTTGAACACTATAAAACATATCCAACTCTGAGACATTCAAATCCAGTTTATTTAGTACCAAACTCAAGATAAATTAGAGGCAGTTTATATTGTCTTAGAGTACCCCATATAGAGGATTAGAGATGAAGACTTCTAATTGGGGGTAAGTAATCTTTTAAAGTTCAAAAATAGGAAGCTGATGTTTCAGTTCTAAACTGAAAAGAAAAAGGAATTCTGTTTAACTCTTAACAAAAAACAAAAGTGGCTATTAGGAAAACTAAACTAAGGAAGGAGATCCTTACACTTAACCCAGTTTTGGCTTTGTTTAAAGGTAAAGCCAAACGTTCAGAAGATACAGAACACAGTAACACTCACTTGAGTAATGGGAAAGACACTAGCGACATTTTAACCCTCAGTACTAAAATCTAGCAAGACCAGTAGAAAAAAATGCAGGGACAAAGTAAGCAGCAGGAATATTTTTTCAGTGCAAACAAAGTAATCCTTAGAAAAGCTTACACAAACATGCAGTACTTGTAGCACAATGTAAGAAACTTGTTTTGTGAACTTAATAACCTCTGCTGTCTCTGTGCATTCTGATGTACTTCTCTGTCAGCCCATGTCAGTACCCACTTCCCTGTTTCTGTTTGGGACCCTTCTGCTTTCCAGCTCACCAGGGCTCCTTCTTTTGGTTGTTTTGGCTGAAGTCCCAGAGAAATAACAACGCCCTTGAGCTGAGTGTCAGGGAGTTCAAGAAGCAACAGGTGCCCAAGGGAATCTTCAACCTGGGTCTTTAGCACAGCCTCTGATAATGCACAACTTTTTTCCCAAACAGGAACATGGAATTGAGATACAGACAGCCTGAGTGAAAATCAAGAGTAAACAATCGCTTTGAGACAAGAACTTCCTCAAGTTAAGTTTTTGGTTTTTCCCTCTTTTGCTGCAGGAGTGCCCCTGAACTTTGGTTGCTGACATCCTAATGGGATTTGCTTAGCTTTCTACTTATTAGCCTGAGTGCCTCATAGATTTCCTCATCAAATGCTGACTTCCAATTTTACTTCCAACATCACAGCAGTAAAGCAATCGACATTTAAAAGCCTCTGAATCAGATGCACAAAACAAAGTGAAATCAGAGAAGACAGAAATTGTGTTCTTCCCATTTACCTAACACTGAGGGCCAAAGGATGGCAGAGGAACCCTTACCAAAATCACATTACTTCACTACTGTCTTCAGGAACTGTGAACCAAGTTCCTCAGGTTTGGTTTTCCTTAGAAATCAAAAGGAAGTTTTGTTCTGAGTTGAATGACATACTTAGTACCAAACTAAAGAATTTCTTTCATTTTTCATCTCAGCTAAAAAAACTCCAAAACCTTTTGAATTAAAACAAACCCTCCCCAGTTTCTGGGCACTGAATCTGTACACTTGACTACTGAATCTAAGGTATAAAAAACCCCAACACAAACACAAAAAAAACCCCACCACACGTGGATCATACACTTTTAATTCCAAAATAAAAAATGCTGCATTTCTCATAAGTCATGAGCCTTTCTTCAAGTACTTTTGAAACGCGAAAAACCCTTGCCTAACAGAGACATTTGATTCTCTCTCAGTGCAGGAACTCCCTCAATCTCTTCCAATCTCTTCCTTCATTCTTCTGCTTCTGCCTCCTTGTTAGATTAGCAGGATTTGGCTTCAACTCCCACTTCCTTTTTACAGGAAGGCTGCTTTTAATAAAAAAGGAGCCAGTGTCCTATTAATGACAGACCCTTAGGGCATCTTCTTCACTTACACTCTCCTCAATATTATTTTTTTCCTTCGACAACTTACCTTTTTTTTTCCATGGACATTCCCCTCATTCATCTTCTGCCCAGTTTCAGAAACTATGTACCTTCCTCAAGTACCTCTTGCATCCCTAATTTTCTACCCTTTCTTACTTTCCCTATGCCTTTTTTAAGCTTGCACATTTGGGTCATTACTTCTTTCCTCTCTATATTCTACGTCTAGATCATCTAGTAATCACTAATAAAATTAAGTATTTAAAGGTGTTCTCATAGCTTTAGATACTTCACTCTCCTTTCTGCTCATTCTGGAATCTCAGAAGAGACTTATTTGTTCCCACCATTTTTCACGGCAGTTCTCTCATTCAACCCAACCTGTTGAGCATTTATCATCATGCACACAATTTACAAATCCCCCAAAACCACATCCAACAGATCTAATGGATTGTATTGGGCACTTCACAAGCTGAACAGAATGCATAAGGCTACTCCTTGCCTTCCAATAAACACCGGAATTTTCAAAAGAGCTCATGCCATGTCACAGCAAACTACTATGACAAAAGATGTTTTAACTCCACCACTCAACACACATCTGGGTTTTTCTGTTTGAAGACACTGATGACAGACACTCCCTTTTGCTCACTGGCGTCTCACTCTTACTTATCCCTTGACATGTTGCAAAATAAAGACTCTGTGTTCATTTTAGCACGTAGCTTTAAGTGCTGGGAGTATGTACTGGCTTTTTACAATAGGTTACAGTAGAAACTATATCCATAGCCAATTTTGGAAATATAATTTTTTTTATAAAATCTTTCTGATATTTTGGACTGGTCCAAAGGTCATTCATTAGGAAAAGAGAAAAAAAAATGAGGAAATCAAATGTTTTACGGTTTAAAGGAAGATCACTTGCTCTTTAATTAATTTTGTTGTATTTTACACTTCTAAACCTTAAGAAATCGGATTAATAGTTTCTTTATTTACTAATCCTATGAAGAGCCTTAAAACACCTAAGACTATTTTTCTTGGTTTTATTGGTTTCGTCCTATTTGCCTGCACACTGAACCTTGCTACAAAAGACATGAGAGGTTTTCTCAGGATGAGTGTTTGTTGGGTTTTTTGTTTGTACTTAATGGTGTCTGGATAGCACCAAATCTAAATAAAGTTATGGCTTTAATCATCTGACTCAATTCTGCACAACCATCAACAATAGAAGAGCAACAATCCTAATTTTAAATTAAAAGCACATGAAAATTTGAAAAAGTTTGTTTACCTTCCATTTCTTCCTCAGGAACCTAAATCCTCAAAAACCCATGTGTGTATACACAGGTCTTCTGAAAATGCTACCCTTCGTAATACATCTTACAAAATGATGCCAAAAGGAAACTAAACACAGTAGGAAACATGGATTTAGAGGACAAGAAAGAAATGAAAAAAGCCTGAAGACAATCAGAGCAGAGCAAGGTTTGTACAACTCAGGGTCACGTTTACTTGGAGATGAGGCTTTAACAGACCAGAAACAGTCTGCACATAACAACCTGTTTGTCCCAGCCACGAGACATCCCCAAATTTGAAATAAAGCTACCAGCTGTCTCAGCAAGATGCCATGTCACTGTTACGTAGGGTTGATCTATGAAGTCATTTTCTTAGAATACTTACCACTAAATCCCAGTTATTTTGTTCAAGCAACGTTATAGCTTCATCAATATTTTCAATACCAGTACATGCCTAAAAATAAAAAGAAGCAGTAAACAGAATTAAAAGCATTGATCAAAATCAGGGTATGAATACTTATAATTCAATTAACTTCAGCAGGATGACAGGAAAGGTACAGGTTTTTCCCTTCTGTTACGAAAGGGCAATCCAGAAATCAGCCTGCAAGTTTTAAACATCAAACATTTAGATATAATTCCCTGTTCCACCAGAGAGCTCTTGTGTAACCTTCAGCAAGCCACCTGGGGAAGCAAGACCAAGTAGTTATTTGTAAAATGAGGACAATAGTGCTGTCCCATAAAGGTGTTTTGAGAATTCTACCTTCAAAACTATGAAGCACTCATACTACATTAAAAGGGAGCACAAAAAACTTTTGAAGCTCTAGCCCTGTACTCTGGCTTTACCCAGTTCAAGAAATCTAACACAATAGCATTTTTAAGGTAATGTTAACCCTCACAAAACCATATTTTGAGCTGAGCTTAATTCCAAACACAACAGCACCTCTACTCAGCAAAAACTGAGATGCAGCAACCTGCTGCCTTTTTTTGATACCCAGACCTTTTCAATTATTCAACTTAAGCAGGCAGAGCATTGCTATTCATTCTGCCACGTATTTGCTACCATTCACATTGAAGTATATCAGATATATTTTACAAAAAGAGAAAAAAGGAAACAGTTAAGTTTCTTTCTGGAATTTATCTTTCATCCTAACCAAAGCTATGCTCTGTATTCAAACACTCAAGAGGAGTTCAGACTTTTACAAGATCTGAAACATGATCATGTTCCTTCTGCTCTACCACAGTTATATAAAACATTTATAAAAAAAACTGCATCAAGAAAATAAAAAACCAAACCTTTTAACAGTAATAATACAGAGCTAGATAGCAGCAGCAAGCAAATCAGTTTTCCTGATTCCCTTTATGTTGTAAGAGAAGGAGGCTAAGCAGACACTTTTTTCCTTCCAAGACATAAAAAGCCATCAAGTCATATATTTCCCATGTTCTGACTTTTCTCTCAATTTACAACAATGAAGACATAAAAAGAAGAAATCACAGAGAAATTCAAGGCCAATTCTCTCTTCCTAAATTCAACACTGAAAAATTCCACACTTACAAAGCACTACATGCAGTATGTCAACACAAAATGGACCAGTCTGAAGGACCACAAGGATCACAAGATGAAATTTTGGAAAATTCTGCCTGCAGAGGGGAGGCAGCAGTTTCTACTGCTACACAGTGCTCTCATGACCACATCGATCCTCTCTGCAAAAAGACAAAATTTCTTCCACTTCAGAGCATGCTGTGTTAATGCTGAATTTCACCCACTTCACATAAGGAGTACTAAAAAAATACCACTTTGCTCTTCAGAAGCATCATTTTGCCTTCTTTTCCTGTATTTCTTGCAGTTATTTCTGAATTTAAAAATAGGAGGACACTTCAACACAATCCCCAGCAAATGCTTATACATTTTACACACTTATGCCAGGAAGGTTTGAAGAGTACAGGGCTTGAGCTTGTCATTTCTGAAATCACAGGACGGTTCATACTACCATCAACCTGCCACTGGAACTGATGCCAACAGCTCTGCTGCAAAAATCTTACTTTGGGAAAAAGCTCTGCAGAAGTGACAGTCTGAGATTCTGTTTACATTCGAGTGAAATACACTTAATCTGGTCATTACACAAATAGTTACTATTTCTCATTTGTCAGCCCTGCAAAATCTGCATGGCCTTTTTAAGAACCACATTGTGTTCCAACCTACAATAAGAACTTGACCAACTTGCTGTTTTCACCCCTGGGCTGTGCAGATGAAGTTGAGGAGATGGTACCTACAATTCAGGGTTTAAATATTGGTTTTAGTCGTCTCCTCTTCTTATCACCCCTGCAGCTCTGCCGACTTGCCACTGTCCACTCTTAGCCCACCTAACTGCAAATCAATTCAGCTCACTCTGGCATACTCTCATTTTGAGAGAAACCAAACAAAATTAGCTTACCCTTCCGCCAGAGCACACAGTGAAAGGAGTTAACTCATCACAGTGAGGGCAGAGTAATTAAACTACTAATTCACCCCTGTGTCTGCATCCTTCCTAAATGATCTTGCTGGTGATTTACAGTGTAAAACAGAAGCCTGCTCTTGGTCACTTAGCAATGCAGAGTCACTGGATGACAAGAACAGACAGGTGTAAACACCAGCTGAAAATAAAAATCATGGGAATTCTTAATAGCCAAGACAAGCAGTTTTGGTTAAAATCTTTGCACCATTTTTACAATCCCTTTTAATATCTGATTTTGAGGAGTTCTTAAACTAAGATTTCACTTTCCAGATGGACCATTTTTGCTAGTTGTCAATAAAACAGAAAACAAACATTTCAGAATTGCAACAGGAAAGAGTGAGTGCTACTTATCAATATAACCACAAATCAGACATTCCAGGATCTTCTTCAACACACTGTTAATGTCAGAGTTGCAGCAAATGAAGATTACTTAGACTCTTATTATATTTCACTATTTCAACATTTAGACACTACACACTACAACATGCAAATCCCTGTATCAAGTCAGAAGCCATCAGTGAGACCAAAAAACCCCAGCAACTAAAAATTAAAGCCGCTTCCTTGTACCTGCATCATGTCATGCAAGCTAAATGAAAGAAAATCATCTGGTTTGCATGTCTTTGATTTTCCCTAAGAAATTAAGCACACAAGACAGGCAGTCCCTCACTGGAAAGCGTGATGTGACGTCAAAGGCTCTGTAGTGACAGATTAGTCCCAGAACAACCTGGCCTGCTCCTGCCTTTGTTTTCTTTAGGGAAAACACACACAGGAAACCAGCAGGTTCTGTGAGCAACAGAATGAACCGAGTCTGGTTCCTCATGGGTTTGTCTCTCGTCCCTAATGGCAAGGGCTGATCTAAGCTTTTCCTATGGCTGGAATATTTATAAGAGCTTCTTTTAATGGACTTCTTTCCATGCTACCTGGATGTATTTTCATTAAATCTGGACTCATTTCTTTGGTACAAGTCCAAGGGACACCTGGCACCTTAGGGCTCTATGCCTTACTTATCTAGAAAGGCAGACTAGAATTCACAGGGTTTAATTATCTACAACACATAAAGATTTTTTTCCTCATGTTTATTCCTTTTATTCTACCCAAGCAAGAAACAAACAAACAAAAATTTAATAGGAAAAATAAAAAAAGTTAAATTTGTGCAGAAACAGAAGTGAAAAAACCCTTCAAAATATAGCACAGCAGATGAGCTCTAAAGATGCAAAAAAAATCTCTGTTACTGAATAAGTAAAGTGAGGGGCTGAGGAGACTTTGTTATTCACAGATTTTATTCAGCTTTATTTTCATGACGGACCTGCTTAACAAAAGGCATTAAATATTTTAAAAGAAAATTCCTACCTGAATACTACTAACTCTTGTTTCAATCAACAACCAGCACATCCTCTAAGTCATCAAAAGATGAAAGAAACAAACCACCACAGAAAAGGTAAAACCTTGAAGGCTCACTGATTTGTAAACCTTTACACATCAGAAAGAAACCAAAGAATTTTTTTTGGAGGACAAAGGAGAAGAAAAGGTAGAACAAGTTGTTCCCCATCTCTGCATTTCCTGTAAATCTAGGATATCATTTTCAGCCTTCACAGCAGCTCCAGAGACTCTGCAGTCACCTCAGTGCTTTTCCAGACCACACAAGAGGAAAACGAATGCAAAGATGAGAAAATTATCATTGTGTACTGAATACATAATCAGATTCTGAAGATAAAGTTATTGAATGTTAAAACAACTTCCTTAGCATCCTACTTTTCCAGGACAGCTAAGTGTTTCCACCAGACAGACTGAAATTTTCACATAACAAAATTTCAGAGTGCTTCTCCAAATTTTTTTTCCAGGTAGCTTCATATTCCCATCGTGATGGAGACCTTACCCTTGGAATGCTTCACAGGTAACCATTAGGGGTCCTACCCTTGCACAGTAACCTTAACCAAAGAAGCAAAGTAGTTACTGAGGAAACAATTCAATAGAAAAAAAGTTGGAGGGCAGACAGACTTGAAGGCATTTGAGACAAACTTAGGGGAGCTGCTTCCAGAAAGCTGTAATGCAGGATGACAGACGGGCTCTCCTAAATCCCTGGCAGGGTGGTCTGACCCCAGCAGCTGTAACAGCTGGATCTGGGTTTGGAGACCCTCTGTGACACCCCACCTCAACAGGACAGGCTCCTGCCCGCCTCCAGAGCCCAGGGGAGCAGCTGCCTTCCCCATCTGGCAGCAGCTGCTCCCCCGGCACCTGCTGCAGGGATCCAGGCAGTTGTTCCATGGCAGAGCAGGAAGGGCCAACTGCTGCTGGCAGCACAGAGCAGGGCTGTTCCTGCAGCACGGGCTGGGAGAGCAGCACAGCTGCTGTGGCTCCAACACAGCCAGGCCACTGCTGCCCCGACAGGCACCGGCTGCAGCTGCTGCGCAGGAGCTGCGAGCAAATGCTGCTTGGCAGCAAGGCAGGATGCCTCTCACCTGGGGCACCATTCCCCTTCTCACCAAGGCAAAATCTGGCAGGCAAAGAATCTAAAAGGCCACATTTGGACCAACAGCAGTACCTGGATATGGAGGACTTAGTCTCAATATTCCTTTTGAACAATTCCGGATTTCCTTTGGCTACTAACAGTAGCTGTGTTTTCCCTGAAAAGGGACAATCTCGAAGCTAACCCAAACTAGGCCTAGAGCATTTGGTACAATAGGTTCAGGCCCACTAAAACCAGGCAGACAGCTGTGAATTACATGGGGTACCACTCGCTCCTGTAACAGGCAGATGAGAAAAAAAAAAATCTGTAGCTCAGTCCATCATTTCAATGTTTCTCCAAAGCTACAACGCCCAAAGAAACAACTGCATGAAGGCAGCAAAAGATTCAATGGGATTACCTAGGAAGAAATGCTTTCACCCTCTGGGATCTCCTACAAAAGCTCAGGAAGTCAGCATTAACACACCTGCAAGTGCACTGACAGCACCCTAGGAAGTGCTTACTTTTGAAAGCACCAAATAAATTTTTATCACTAGATAAAGCAAGGCAACTAGAGTTAACTCTATTCCATAAAGATATACGAGGTTTTCAAGAGAAATAAGAAATGCTGGCAAAGAACATATATTGTTAAAAATCAATTCACTATCCCTTAGGTAACTTACTCTCCAAAAGTTGAGAGGCTAAGAGCATGGAAAACTCTGAGTCCAGGCCACAAACCTGCTTAGAAGGATGGCTGAATTCCCCAGATGAGCAGCTTAAAAACAACGAAACACTCAGAGCTGTTCTCAGTAGCATTTGAGATATAGCAAATGATATCACTTATCTGCCTGCATATTCCCTCTGTAATACAACCAAGATTTACCTTACTGTTTTATTCACCTCTTCAATTACAACCAGACAGTTCACAGACACACTTCAACTCCCTGCCAGGTTTTGCATATCTCCAAAGACAGGGAGTCTACAGCCTCTCAGGGCAGTTTGTTCCAGGGCTTTACCACCTTCACTGAGAATTGTTTTTCCTTATATTTAATTATAATTTCCCAAGCTGTAACCTATATCCACTGTCTCTCACCCTCAGACTCCAACTCCGAGAGAAATTTGATTCTGTATTGTCTGTTATCACCCACTGTACAACTGAGACAGCAACTAGATCCTCCCGTAGCCTTCTCTCCCAGGCTACACAAAGCCAGCTCTCTTAACATCACCTTCCACACAAAAATGCTCCAGCCTCCTCCCTTCCTAGGTAACCCTTCACTGGACTCACTCTGCTTTGTCAGTGGAGTGACTGATACTGAACACAGCACTCCTGGCAGCAGTGGTCTCGCCAGAACAATGTGCAAGAACGGCCTCTCTCAGACTCCTGGAGCACTAGTGCAGCCCACTATGTGGCTAGAACTTCTAGAAAAATCCTTAATTCCCTTTCCAAGCATTCCTAACGAAAATCAGGTTTCTGGAGGCAAGATTTTTAAACAACCCAACCCTGAGTTTCCTCTTTCTAGGGTCAAACATACTACTTTGCTTCCTTTTCCCATCCATTCTGAGGAGAATGGCTCAGTAATCAAGGATAATTATCAAGTCTACAAGGAACCAAGGGTAGCTCCAGATCTGCCACCCGTAACGTATTAATAAGTTAGAAAATTTTCTTTGAATTCACACATACACTGTTGCAATGGTGATTACTTCAAAGCTACTGAAACAAAGTGTAACACTTCTTCCCCCAAAACAGGTAAAGTTAAGCCAATATGCCCAGCCAAGCAAGTAAAGGCTTTAGTACCATAACATCAAATCTAGGATGCCTGTGTAACTCCCTTCTGGGCTATCAAGAGATGCAGCCCATTCAGACACTCACAACCGAGATTTTTTTGGTACCTCAGTTCTTCTCATCCCAGAGTCCCACCCGTCTCAGGATCACCTCCACAGACTACATCAGCTACACCCCTCTGTGGCATCCCTGCTCGTTCTAACCCTGCAACAGCCCTACTGGTGAACAGAGACTGTTCTTACTATGAGTCATCCGTGGTTATTAAATTAACTTTTACTTCTGTTTCAGACAAACACTTAAAAAACAACATCCAGGCATATCGACCAAGACACAGACTGAAAGGTCACCTACTGCAAGCATCCAACTGAAGAGATAAGAATGCTTCTCTGTTTTTACATAACTCAGAAGACCATCTGGTAAAAATTAAGCAGATTCACCAGCTGTTCGTTTAGCAAAAACAAGCTAATTTACTTACCAGCATCAGAAATCAAGAAAGGGTTTTAGGCAAATATGCCAGGATAAAGTTTGCCCAACGCATTTCAACTCCCACGCCCAATTATTTACAAGTTTCATCGTTCTACTATTTGAGCATCCCCTTAAGCAAAGTGAGGGGGGGAGGAAGGGGGAGAAGAAAAAATAATATTTCTTTCTGAAGGTCACACAAGACATTTCAACCTATAGCTACCAAGCAGACAGGAGTGAACTTTGCCCACGCTCCGAGATGACTGCGAGCCTTCCAAACAAAGCAAGCTGGGGACAAAGTCTAAACTGGTAGCATGAAGCTCTAACCACTTCTCAGCAGAACTAACTAACTCAGCACCACACTAACCACTTTCAAATGGATTCCAGCAGACTGTGAACTCTCTCAAGACTCTGGAGCAAATTCTGATTCCAGAATACCACGAAGGCAGATCCCTAGGAAGCCCATGAGCTGAGCCAAGACATGAACTCAAGCCTCCCAAGCCCCATGCTAACACTCCAGTGTTCAAGCCACACACACTACATACAAAGAGCAGTGGTCAAACTGAATTAAAAAACAAACCAAAAGTCAGTACCCATTAATTAGTACTCCACACTACCAAACCCATTTGTCTTTCCTGAGGACTGAAGACAGCCTTTACCCAACAACTACAAAAATGCTTTAGTTAGGATTACCCCAAGGTTTCTGTGTTTGTTTAATACTTTCATTAAGTATGTCAGTGAAGGAAAAACCCCAAGATTTCCTGAATCATTTTGTCCTTACAGTACCACATAAGAAAAATTGATGGAAAAAAGAAAATAATTGCATGGGTCAAACAAACACTTGCTTAATGCACATTAGCACTCATCTCCTTTCTCCTTATTGTCTCAAAAGCAGCAGAACTTCAAAAACAACTCAAGAATAAATAAAAGCCACTTTCTAGATAAGCACACAAAGGAAGAGTATTAATCCATACAAAAGAATATTTTAGTCAGCATTCCACAAACACTCTTCTTGATTTTTTTGTGAAGAACAGGACAGGGAGGAACAGACATACTCTTCAAAACCTGGAAAAGGCGCTGGCATGGTTTAACTCCAGCCAGCAGGCAAGCCCCATGGAACTGCTCACTCACTGCCCCAGCAGTGGGACCAGGGAGAGAATCAGAAGGGAAAAAGCTGGAAAACCCACGGTTTGAGATAAAGGCAGTTTAATAGGGAAAGCAAAAGCCACCCATATAAGTGAAGCAAAACAAGGAAATAATTCCCTGCTTCCCATGGGCAGGCAGGTGTTCAGCCACTGCCAGGACAACGGGGCCCCACCACATGCAGTGGTTACTTGAGAGGACAAACACCACCACTCCTAAGATCCTCTCTTCCTCTTTCTTCCCCCCACTTTATATACCAAGCATGATGTCACATGGTTTGAAAAATCCCTTTGGTCAGTTTGGATCCCCTGTCCCAGCTGTGTCTCCTCCCAGCTTCCTGTGCACCCCAGCCCCCTTCCCAGTGTGGCAGTAAAAGAAGCAGAAAAGGCCTTGGCTCTGAGCAAACCCTGCTCAGCAATAACAAAAACACCTCCTTATTATCAACTCTGTGCTCTGCACAAATCCAAAGCACAGCCCCATAACAGCCACTGGGAAGAAAATTAACTCTACCCCAGCCAAAACCAACAGGCATCCAGAGCAGGGAAACAGAAGCAAATTCAAACTCCAAGCACAGGTCATACCAATAACACAGGCCAACAAGGACTGAAAAGAAAAAAGAACAAAAAACAGTTTTCCAAAGACATTAAAATTATATAAGCTTTTAAAAGCATCAGGACAAGAAAGCCTGACAGTGAGTCAGTGGCACCAAAGGAAGAAAATAGTAGAGAAGTATTCAAAGAAGGTAAGGGCATATCAGAAAAGCTACATGAATTCTGTGCACTGACCCCCACTACTGAGGAACTTTGGGACCATCCTGTAACACAGCTGATCTGTACAGAAAACACTCTCATCCTAAAATGTCAGCAGAGACATACAGAACAAACCATCAGATTCGTGAGAGTCTCCAGAATTTTAAAGAAACTTAAATACAAGTTTTTCACAGCAGACTCCTCTTTAAATCTGTCTTGATTAAAGGTGAAATCAACACCACATTCCTACAGTGCTGACATTAGTTTTTTGTGGTGCAAACCAGAAGGGGTTAAGATTTCTACAGTTCAGATTTGACTTCTGTGCTAAAAAGAAACAGCAGAAATTCCAATAAAGTACATGAATAGACTTAGTATGTACATGTATACAACACACTGAGGAAAACTGAACACAGCATCTATAGAGCAAACTCACACATCACAAAACTCCTCAAATGTCTCTCAAGAACTCAGTCAGCTGAAGAACACAAGACTCACTCAAGCTGACACAGTTTATTTCCAAAGTTTTACAACAAACCCCATCATCAAGCTTTCAAAGTGCTGACTTCCAGAAACTAGGATGAGGCAAATCTATTCACATTCTGTTTCTTTCAGCTCTTTCCTAAGGACCAGCCACTGCTGTAGAAGAGACATTAGGCCAGCTGGGTCTTCGATCTGAGCTGATATGGCACCTTTGGTATTTGCTCACACAAACAACCTGACCTTTAGAAAAAAAAATTATAGAAATGACTCAGTTTCAGTGTTCTTGTCTTTACAAATTGTTTCCTGCAATAGATAAAATATGAAACCTATATAAAATAACCCAAGGGCTAACGTACTCTGTTCTAGTTTCAAAATGTCTCTTAAGAACTTCAGCTTTAATGAATTATCTTTTGAAAGCATAACTACTGCTGTGGAACAAAGACCTGCTCAACCAGTCAGACACAGAGGACCAGTAGATGACTATTTCGATAGACCAAACAACGTGTCATGCATACATGAGGGCTTTGATTTCCTCTTTGAGCAGTTTCTTTTTACAATTGCACATTAACTAGTCAGCTCTAAAAAACGGGTTTAATTAGTAAGTATCAATCCAGCCAGTAAGCATGTCATTTCCTTTCATCCAAATAATGAGGGACGAGTAAAATGTTAGGTACTTCCCCAGGCCTTTTGTTCTAGTTCTGACAGTAGCTAAAGGAAAGGACTCATCTAATGGCTGCCCCACATATGCACAGATTTATTCACTGACTAGAAAAATATGAAATCCTATCAAAGATATGCCATGTAGCTCCCTTAAAAAGCTAACTTCTGCTTCTAGTATGGAAGTGAATGAAAACTGGGCTTGCAGTGGTAACTGAATCCTAAGAACTGCCCAAATACAGAGGAAAACTCTACCCTTTCAGGCTTTCCAGCTCCAATACAATATTCTCAAGATGGGAGATTCTCAAGGCCCCTTAAGACATTCAGCAAATGGCTCAAATGCCCATCCTCTCTGACACCTCCTTCCACACAAAAATATGAACCCAGTAAGTATAAAGTTTACTGTAAATGATCTTTGCTTACCAAGATATATTAGCCACATGGTATTTTCAATATGACAATTAATTTTCACATTATCTTTCAATGAAGCCCATTCCTAGCCTTTGGGAGTACATATAATTAATAATTTTGATATTATAATTAGTATTGGTTGTCATGGCATTTGAAAAAGGATCCTACAGCTACCACCTCTCAATCTGTTTCAGTGACCTACTAACCCAAATACCTATATGAATGGGCTGATGGAAATGGTGACATGATTACTATGATGTGAAGAGTCTTTTCAAGGTAATTGAATGAAAAAACCAGAATAAACCTCTTTCTAAACACAAATTGGTGCTCCAGTGGTAAATTATTTAGGTTCCTACAGCAGGGGTGTAATGCACACAAATCATAGTATCCTCTTTCTTCTCTATAAATGTCAGTTAGTATTTCTAATTAACTATCTGCCCTTACATAAGAGAAATTCATTGGCTTTTCCATGAAGAGCTATCAATGGGAATATCCACATTATGTTTCTAAAAGGACACCACTCTGACTCCAACTTCTTATTTGTGACTCTGGAACCCACTTCACCTTCAGCTTAAAGGCCAGTAAATCAAATTAGCCTTGTTCTGATGAGCCTGAACTTTGGGATGACAACTGAGCCTAAACATACCTAAAGAAATGAAGCCCCAGAAACCCACAAAGAATAAATTAATAGATGGCAGAAGTGATTGGTAGCAGACAATGAAAATGGCAATAACCAAGCTAGAACATCCTAAGCATGCTTTTATCATGTCTCTTGGCCCTGAGGCCATTTACAGCAAACAAAACCAACTGTGTTCCAAACCAAGAGGTCCAACTACCTGTTCCAAAGGTGTCACTGACTGAGTAATGCACAAAATTATAACGTGATAAAATCCAACAAGGATTAAAAGGAATTCTAATCAAAATGCAAATTAACAGGCCTCATAAGTATGAACTTCAACATCCTACAGTGTCCTAAAGGCCTCTTTTTCACACTGAAAAACAGTCCTGTTATCTATTTTAAAATTTAGCTAAAGATACAGTAACCTATATCCACTAAAACAGGTCAGGAGAAGCAGTGCTGAGCATTGGGGCACCTGACTACTAGAAACTCAGCAGAGCCCACTTTTAACTAAAGATACCCAGTAGGAGGGTATGAGTAAACAAACCTGTCTATTCCAAACCCTGATTTCCAACCTCCAGAGTACTGGATTTCCTCACAGCTACCGTGGAGAGAGCTGCAGAGCTCAGTTCAGCACCCATTGCACTCTACATTCTACACAGAGGCCACACAAAAGTAGGTCTGGTTTGAGTAAGACTGAGTTTTAGGCTCAGACAGATCTGAACAAATGTTCACCCAGATATTTAGGGAGACCTTCTGATGAAAATGTAGGCCTCCAAGAACTTTTAAGCCTTCGGAAAGTGTCCTCCAGCTCATGTTTAAACTTTGACTGGAACTCTCTTCAGCAACTACCTTTTGTTGAGGTGCTTGTTCCAAATTCCCAAACACTCCACTAAAAGCCTGCAAAGAAAGCAAGAACAGCCCTTTCTGCCCCAGTGCCTTAACGACAAAACATGTCATTCAGAAATCAATACCAAGGGCATCAACCCTGAGACTTGTTCAGAACCTACAGTGAGTAGTTTATCCTTACAGAAATGTTTGAAACACTTTCCAGCCCCCACCCTAAGTCACAGCCCAGGGCCAGAATCAAGGGTACTGACTTGAAGCTATCTCTGTGTCTGCCTACCTTCTCCACCCATCAAATCTTTAGACTCACAATTACTTAAAATGACAGAAAACCTGAGCCACCATGGCAACAAACACAGAAGAAAGCAAAGCTCACTTAGCACCCTTAAAAAAAGAATACAAACGTAAATTCTGCACACAGACTGTTAGACAGTGAAAACGGTGTGCACAACTGAGATAATCTTCTACAGGGCTGAAGCAGACAGGAACAAAAAAACCAAACCAAACCAAAAGTAAACCAAAAACTTTATCTTGTCAGTTATTTAACAGCACTGTGTGAACCTCCAGGTGAAAAGATCCTCCAGTTTCTTTAATTTTTGCCATTCCAGAAGGAAACAAGTAGACTGAATTACAATTCAATCTTCAAAAACAAACAAAACAAAAAATAGTAAACCGATGTATCATTGTCATAGTCAATTTTATAATTTAAAACACAGTCATTTAGCATGCTTTCTCACTTTGCTGCAATTGATGGCAATGAGGTTCTTCCTTACCAATTCCCCCTTGCTCCTCCCCCAAACCTGTTTTTATGAGAGATTGACACAAAGTTGAAGTTCGAAAAAAAAAAAGACATTTTTATACACAAATGCGTGAATCACACAAAAGTAGTCTATTATCCAGTTCTTAAAAAAATTTGGAAAAGGAAAAAAAAAATGCACATACCTTGATTTCACAATGAACATAGATGAAAGAGGGAAGAAGAAAACTACTAGAAATCCATTGTCTCAATGAACACGAGGATTTTTGTGCTCTGTCATTGCACTCTGAAATCCTCCCACCCTGACCAAATCCTGAGCTACTTATTTAGTTGGTCAATGAAAAATGTGAATTCTTTGAAAAATTTCCTCCTGAAGCTCCATGTGCCAGATATTCTGGGAATATACAGACACACAGGAGCTGGCAATTCCCACAATACTGCAACCCTTAGGCCCACTCTACATTTAGGATTGTTGAGAGGACAACCACGCAGCATGAATAAAGTGGTCCTATAGGTGGACATAACTTTTAAGGACAAAAAGATATTCTTGCTAATTTTAGTTCCAATCCTAAGTGAAGCAGTAAAAACAAAAGCAAAACTGCTAGCGTGCAAAAACATCAACAACTGACGCTTCTCCCAATACTCAAACTTTAGGAATGAAAACCAATCTATGTCAATTCAATGAGGCCCTGTGCAACTAAATTTTACAATTTAAAAAGAAAAAAAAATCCATTTTCTTTATAGTAAAAAGTAGACCCCAAACTGCAAGAGATCATGAGTATATTTGTACCATGTGAGCACCTGGGTATCCCACTGAAGATGGAAGAACACTTTGCAGATAAACACAATAAACAACAGAAGAACAAGTGTTAAAAAATCGGTAGGAATGATATGCCCTTACTTCCCCCAGTATGTGAAGTATGTCGCAGCATCACTCTTTCACCAATTCACATGCAGCTACCTTTTTTAAAGAATTTCTGCCACAAACACAAGCTGTTGTGTTTTTTCCTATAGAGTTTTTCCTTTATGCCAATGACACTTTGTGGAGAAGTTCTGAATTGCATTTAGTAAAAAAGCCAAAACTTGTTTGTGTGCTGAACTCCACATCAGCTACTTCCACTGAAAACAATCACACCACTCATGCACAAAGCAAAGCTTCTGCATAATCTCTCCTAAGTGTGGGCCTAAGAAGGAAAAGTTAGGCAGGTTGCTTATACAGCCCACATGCATGAATACGTATTTTGTGCTCCCTGGGTAGCACACAGTGGCCTCATTAAAAAGGAGAGGAAAAGAAAATAATTATAAACCACACAGAACAGGCTCAAATTGTTTTGAGACATTACGCAAAAATATTTTGGTAGATCACTCACTGTGTCTTACTCTATACTTAAAATATTTCATAAAATTCCATGGGTTTATGTATATGTATGTATATACATATGCAAAATACTTTTTAAAAACTAATTCTCTTTAGTACCTCCAAATGCAGAAGTTACCTGTTACTACAATCAGAGGCAAAAAGAAAAAAACAAATGCAATACAAGTTCCTGCTCTAGTTGAAACCCAAGGCAAAATCCCTAATAACTCTGGAAGATACAAAATAAATCCATGAAAGCTTCACAAAAGCATCAAGCATCAGCACAATTATGATTTCACTAATTTTTTTTTTTAATGGGGAGAGAAAACCCTTTCAAGTTTCGGAAGTTTAAAGACCACTATTCTATCCCCCTTAAACATAACTTGGGAAGGTGAGGGTGAAATGGTGACGGAAGTTTCCCTCCCAATTTAATTCACCAAAGATTAGCTGAACTAAACTACAAATAATTGCTTTTGAAATTTTTACTCTGTGCAGCATTCTTCAACAACATACTTCCCATAAACATAGAAGATGGCAGCAGAACTCTGAAAAACATATTTATTAATTAAAAAGTACAGAAAATATAGAAGGGGAAGTCATGCAGAATTACTTTGCACGTAGTTTTTTCTTTTCCATTTTAAATTCTTAGTGAATGAGTTGCAAATTCCACCAAGTATTTAAAAGACCCAAAAACCTTTACTGTTTTGTAACAGTCTAAAGATACAAGGCCTAATAATGACTGACGTTGTCCTTTACTAATCTGAAGTTTTAACAGCATGACAATTAACAGTTCAGTACTTCAAAATCAGTTAGACACTTGATATTATCCTTAAAAGAAACACAATGAAACAGAAAAACAAAGCTGTCTGCTGAAATACAAGAGGAAAAGGTTTGGGTTCTCTTTAAGTAAGCACTGGTATATGATAAAATATTTCCTGCGTCCTAGGTTCAGACACATTATGTCATCCACCCTTGATCTAAAACTGGTTTCTGTGACTCCACCACCCACCTGCAGGCTTGCAATGATACTTACTTGTCCTCATGGTACCAAACACTGCAGTTGCTCTCATACTTTTATTAATGGTTTCAAAATCCAAGCACAACAATACTGCAAAATAGCACAAAACACTTGGAAATTGTAAATCTGTATTGAAAACTCTATTAAATAAATAATCTTACATTCACCAGCCACTAATTTCATCATCTGAGATTCCTGATTGTAAGTTCAGGTAATAATGTGGGATCCCACAAGAATCTGTCCCCACTGGTATGAATGCAGAATTGGAGTCCCAGTTTCATTTCACACGGTGTGTTCTTCCTGGAAAAACTCCTTCACGAAATCCCAGCCCTACAACCGGGATGTCATCCCTTATACACACAAAAGCATCTCCAAGCACAACAAAATAGTATCAATATAGTAACAGTTGTTAAGCATTTTAATGAATACAGGTGTAAGATACTGGGGTACAGAAAGAGATGACAGCTCCCTGTTATCAGCTGGGAACTCCATGTGTTACATCAGGGAGATACCAGGTACCTTTTGCAACACGAATTACATAATGCACACTACAGTCACCCTACCTGTAGCTCCAAAGAAACACACGTGCAGAGTGAATGGAGGGATTACTTTTTTTTTTTCTTTTTGACTAAATGAAATAGTTTCACTGCTAACAGCTGGAAAACAGTCTTTTAAGAAGCTGAACATACAGATGACAGATTTACAAATCAATCTAAGAATATTCAGGAGCCTATCCATGTAAGAACAACCACTGCAAATGGACAGAGCTTAAAAAAAACCCCATGGATTGAAAAGCAAATATTAAAAAGGCATACTCAAACATTATCTGATTCCCTTCTAAGATGTGTTTGGCTTCCCCCACTATTTCAAATGCAGGTATCCTCCACTTTTTTGTTTACTTGGTCTCAGAAAAACAATATAAAAATGAGCAATATTATGAAGCAATATACACTCCTGAACACATCACTTTTACTTATAGAAATACTTTATTCTGGGGATAAGATTTAGAAGTCTGAAGTTAAATTACAAACCCTTCTGTAGGGAGGAGGAAAGGTAACAAACAACTTTGAAGAGCATATTCCTCCCTTCTACACAAACACGTTGTTGTTTGGAATGGGGTGGGAAGAGTTTTACCGTCATCACAACACAGTCATAGGCTGAGGCAACCATGAAGTTTAGTGTTGATGCTGGAATGGAAACACCTCTGTTCAGCACTAATCTGTAGTACCAGCAAGTGATTCACTACAAACACTGTGACAAATCATGAGGACTGGTGAGTTTCGTATCCTCCCTGGCATTTGCCTCTTCCAAGTGAGCTGCCTCACAGCTGTCCCAGGGCCTGGGTGGTTGCAGAGGGTAGGAACAAGCAAAGTGGATGAAAAAGCTTTTTTTTTATTTTTAATTAAAAACTGAAACTCTCTAAGTTAAAGAAGACATTTTGTTCACGCACCTTGAGAGAAGAGGGCACACGCTCCCCATTTCTGACAAATAAAAAAAAAAGAAGGAAAGCGAGAGCGGAGGCTTCAGAGGGTGAGCTTCACACCCACCACCCCGGACCTCCCCACAAAGAACAAGCAGCACAGCAACGAGGAGAAAGAGAAAAGCAGCGAGAGGCCACGGCTGTGTGGCGGCGGCGGCTTGAAATTTACCTGGAAATCAGCCAGTATCATTTCTCGGTCCATGTTGGACGCCATTGCAGCCAGCTGCGTCCCGGCTCTGCTCGGACCCGCGCACCTGGAGCCGCTGCCGCGGGGAGGACGGGGCAGGGTGGCAGCTCAGGAGCTCATGGAGGCGCCGCGCCGCGCTCGGGCTCCCGCCGCGCCCCCGGGCTGCCCCTCCCGGGGCCGAGAGGGGA
>VZTG01003613.1:291535-324870 GCA_013397845.1 Melanocharis versteri | reverse complement strand
TCCTTCTTTTTTTTTTTCTCTTTCTTTTCTCTTTTTCCCTCCCTTTCCTCCCTCTCCCCGCAGCCGGGACTGGAGTGTCCTCAGCGAAACTCCGGCGCTTTGGCAGCCGCAGTGAGTACGGAGAAGGGACCCACGTCTCGCCGGGGGGATGTTTCCAACGCATCTTTGTGGCCGCTGCCGGGCGGCGGCGGCGGCGGGGCTCCCGCTGCTGCGCCGGGCTCTCCTCCCCCAGCCCCGCGCCCACAGATGCAGAAGCATCTTCTTCCAGCGCAGCTCACGTAGAAGGCAAAAAGCAAGCAGGTTTGTCTCCAGGTTTCCTTAAAAAAATGGGTAGCAAGGTGTATCTCCCAGCCGGAGCTTTTCATGACCTTGTGTTACATTTGAAAATCGGACAGGCGAGAGAGGGGGGGAGGAAAAAATCCAGGCTTCTTGGCTTCTGTGTCACAGAGGCGAGAAAATTATCTTCGGATGTAAAGTACATGGCACATTTCTGAGAGCCAGATGTGCCAAGCCTGGCTCTGCAGCCCTAATTTACAGAGCCTCGCTCGGAATAAAATAATAATTCACTTCTGCCATGGCTCTGAGTGGTAAAATGGCTTCTGCGTTTTGAAGAAGCACTAAGTACAAATCACCAGGGACATTTTACAGTGCCAAAGGTTCCTCCTGCCTGTCATTTTGTACTTTTCCCCTGTTTGAATTACCTTTCAGCACAGTATCAGTTGTAATTGTGCGAAGTTCAGCTTAAGGATCTACGAGAAAGAGAACTCTCCTATGTTGGATACTTCAGAATAACCTTGACCTTTGATTAGTGCTTATCCTACAAGATAAGTCATGCAGGGAAAGCAGGGAATTGGGCAAGGCACCTGCAAAAGCACAAATGAAATGGCTCTATTTTTAAACTAGTGTTAAAATGGCTTCTGAATCTGACAAAACAAGGGGCACTCAGGGGCTAAAAGACAAAATCTAGAGCTCGGTGGCAAATATCAGTTTGACACACTCAGGACCCCGAGCCAATTTCCTCATCCCCAGATGCATTTTGTGCCGTTAGAGCAACCAGACTCAAACTGCCAGAAAGGGTAAATTCCCTCTGAAAGAAACTGAATCAGCCAAAAGTATAATCAGCTTTTCAGGGAAGTACAAGACCACTGAACCATGTTTCCAGTTGCATTTCTTTGTTCCTCTGTAACTGTTTTCTGATATTTGTAGCAGTAATTATAAGGGCCACTAGCATTTATGAATCTTTTAAATTAAAGAAGCCTAATTCTGGGTAGGAAGCTGGAAACATTCTCTTCACAGTGCAGCCACTAAAAGGTTAAAGTCGATTCACAGCTCCTGTGAAAGTTTTCCTTCAGCAGATAGTGCCTATCAAGATGGTCTTTCTTTCTCCTGTTACACCCTGAGAGCAGGAAACGGGGCAGCATTTATATTGCAACACAGCCCTCTTCACTCCTCAATATTAAGATTATTACCAGCACAATGATATTTTAATGAACACTTTTATACATGAAGCTAATGAACATTTAAAGGAAAAGATACACAGCGCAAACCACAATAAAATGTGATGCCTTGTAGGAACACTGAGTATTCAAAAGCTTTTCAGGGTTTGACCTTAATGAAACACAAGAGCAATCCTGGGTACGGATCACATTTATATGCGGAGTATATTGCAGGCCGGAATGAGGGCTTCTGCTAAAGTTAATTGTAATTTTCTGGTGAGGGAGGATGCATGTTCGGGCCTGAAGTTATTAACATCTATTCTGATGGAAATAGGGACATTGGGATACACTTTGTCAAATCAAAAAGAGTACTTTCTGCTTCAGATATGTTACCCTAGAGGTGATGTAGCACCATTTGAAAATCTGCACTTCCAAATCAGGCATGCCAGGATGGGACTGAATTGATCAGTCAGGAACTTTTGCTTGCATCTAGTAATGCTGGAGAACAGGCAGAGGAGATTTTCAGTCCATACTAGCTGGAATATATACAGGCCTGGAAACCAAGCTGTTAATTGTAAATGCTTCCTACAGAATGGACTTTTAAAAATTTTCTGAAAGGAGAAGTACACTCTGCTAGAAAAAGCAGTTTTTTCTCTGTACATAACATAGTCCTTGAGGGTGTGACTGTAGGTACACAAACAAAGCTGTATTTAATCTCTCTAAGAGAATTTTATAGAGAACATCTGTTAAAGAGAGAAGTGTATTTGTTTCATGAGCATTTGTTTCATGAACATTTAGTAATATCACCTCCTTGCACCAACATATATGCTTTGAAATAGTGTGATGTCTGTGGATTTTTCAGATGTAATTTGTTTTAGCTCCTGTAAAATAAGGGCTGCAGACAAAGAGCTGTGCTACACTTTGATACAGTCGCAGTATTCACAATCCAGCACTGTATGCATGTATTGGAGAGAACAACAATTTCCTTCCTGTACGAGCATTTTAATTTATGGAAACATACTGTTTTGTGTAAAGAAGGTAGTAGATAATTAACAGTATTCATTTAATCTAATTATAGGCCTCTGAGGCAAAAAGCTGACACTTTTCATTGTGGTATATTCAGGGAAGTTAATTGAAACAACATTGCAGCCACAAGGCATAACATGCCCATCGTATATTTGATACTAATTCTTTTCTCAAAAACGGGACAAATCTGATGCTCGCTAGAGATAAGAATTGCTGTTACTCACTCGAGTAAGGAAAGTCTGGGGAGCCTCATTATGCAATGCTGCAGTGCACTGCAATATCTCTGCAATTCCAGAGCTAACCACAGACAACTTAATTTGCCAAATTGCAAGATGGTTTTGTAATGTACACAAGTATCTACTACAAATTAAGAAAAGATTGAATACATTTTTAGCTGGGACGTAGGTCAGAATTTGAACAGAGATCTGCCTCAAGAAGCAATAGGTCACTGTACCAACTTTTAGCTCTGTTTAATCTTTGGGAGGAACCAAGCAGTAACAGCAACCTTACCCCTAGGAGTTGTTACTAGAAGTGTAGTTTGTGGATTTAAGCTATCAGTATGACAAACAGATACACAGACAGCAAATCAACACTTGCAGATCCCAAGTATATATAAAAAAGTATGTCAGACCATGTGCAGTGTAATTTTTTCTATCACCTGATACACACCAACAACTCAATCTTCTGACAGCAGTGCTGCTTTCATTCTCAAAAGGAAAGTAAAGCTCAGTTCTGCAGAGCTTGCCTTCAGCTTGCAGAGAATGTGACAGACCGAACATGCTGTTTGTGGGGAAGTATTTGCCATTTATATTAAAAAATTGGAATTTCTTTAACAGAAATGGCAAATGCTTGCAAGCTGAATCACCGTGGTAGGGGCAAATTTCAGTGTTTCCCCCTGCTTTGCCACTGGAGGAGTAGAGCTGGTGTCTCTGCAGCTGCAGCAGTGCCACAGGGCAGGACACTTCCCACTCCCCTCCCTGCCTGCTGCTCGGTGACCTCCACCTCTGCTTTGCCCGTGGGCAGCACCCAGCCCTTTCCCACTCTCTCTTGCTGTGTCTCCAGGCGCTGTTCTTGGCTGGTGGGAGGTAAAATTGCCAAGGCAGTGCTGCTGACCCCTGTGATGAATTACACACAATGTAACGGGGATGGTGCAAGCCCTCTTAGAGGACAAACACCCACAGTGAAAGGCCATGGAGCCGAATGCAGGGCCTTCTTTGCTCTGCTCTGCCAGTGAGAGACACTGCCAGCAGCCCTACCTACCATCTCAAAATTACTTGTAGCATTTTCAAATGTATTTTGCAGAAATAATCTTTACTGTGGTTAAAAAAAGCCCTATATTGTATTTTAGGCACTTGAATGTTTGTTAACAAAATCCGAGAGAGGAAGCCTGAAAAATAAACAGATAATGACATGCGGTCACCTTAACTCCAGGGCTCTGGCTCAAGAAATCCAGAATATGAGATAAAGATCTCTAACAAGAAAAGAAAATGTGGCTATAGATGTTAGTCATACCTGATTCCTGTTCCTATACCATTACAGATAAAACACAATTTGCATTTATGTCTGACTCAGAAGATCAGCCTATTTTCAGAGCTCAGTCTGTACTCACACCCCTTCTTTCCCTTGATGCTCCTTCTTCTGCCTGGCTCCTGTTTTCTCCTTCTCCTCTCTGATGTTTTAAGGTAACTCCCAGCTCCTTCTCTTCCACAAAGTTTATCCATCTCTCCATTCCCTGGCTCCTGCCTTCTTACACACTTTACACTCTGTTTTCATCTCCTAGTTTCCCTTGCTTCAGCTGCACATCCACCCTTTTATTTTTTCATAATTATTTCCTCTGGCATCTTATCTTTATCTCCATGATGCTTATTAATCTCCTTACCCAATATACCATACCCTTTCCCATCGCCTAGCAGAATCTCTTTATGTAAATATGTATAATCTTTTTTTCCCTAGTCATCTAAAACTGCTTCCACAACTGACTTCTGTCCATGATGTCCTAGGAGAATTATTGCTGGTCAGTAATAGTTGTCTCCTTGGACTCTACCGTCTTCATCTCCTCCTTCCCCTCAATTTCTGCTCCCTGGTTGCAGGCCTTTTCCCAAACTCTTCCACCTTTGTGACCCATCCTCCTTTTCTCAGCAGCAGCAGGAGAAAGGGAGGTGATGCACACAGGAGAGGCACCCAGATCTCACAGGAAGGGAGGAGCACTCGTGGTCCCCACTGCCTCGGGCACAGATCTTACCCGGCTCCGTCAGCTCGGGCTGGCCTCTGGAAAATTTACCAAAATGACAAAAGCGACCAATTCTTAACCAATCGCATGCAAACTGAGATTTTTTTTTTAGTCTTTTAACTTTTTCTACATTTGGACGCACATCTGTGAAACCACAGCAGCAGTGCTGCCAAATTCCAAGTTGCTGCTTAAAAGGTGCATGGATGAAAGTAGACCAGTGATGGTGTTCCGTTTCAAATTCCTTCTGTAACGGGGATACCAACACTTCTGAATGAAGCAACCAGATTATTATTTTTTAATATGGGCAAAATATTTTTTTAACCTTGTTCTTGAAAATTACCACAGTGGTTTAGCTGGCAAATGCCAAAAATTAAACCTGGGGCAGACGCTTGGCTTGGAAAATACCAGCCCAAACAGTGACAAGCAACTGAAAACAAGATGTTATTATGAAGCACTGGACAAGGTTAAGCAGAGCAGTGGAAGACTTTTAAGTGATCTGCAACGAATTTCTTTATAAAAACTTTGTTGAAATAAGCAGATTTCAGTCAGATTTCACCTTTTTTGGGTGAAGATATTTCCTCTGAAAATAAAAATGAAAATAAAGGAAAATAAATCCAGAGTGTTCTGATGTGAATAGGGAGAGGGGAGTGTGCTCAATTGAGACTGGGAGCACTATAGTTGAGGACTAGACCATTCTCTTTAGCAACAAAACCAACTTGAAAGATCTACAAAAGCACAGAAATAAATGATCCAAAAGGATTCTGTGAAGATGAAACTTTACAGAGACAGCAGAGTGAAGAGGGAAAGGAATTGCTTCTGGGGGGAGAATGTCAGAGTAACAGAAAGGGAAGCCCAAATATTTTATTAGCTTTATTTACCTGAATATCCCCATCAGTGCAGTTTAGCATTGCAAGCCCCAGGGAAAGCATCATCTAGCAGCCCCCCAAAGTGCTCCACATCTCCCACAGTTGCCTGTTTGCCTCCTGGGAGAACCGAGGCCGCTCAGGAGCTGCTCCCTGTGTTGAAAGCTCCGATCCATGGCTCCGGTGGTGGCTGTGGGAGCAGGGGCAGGGAGGGCAGCAGAGGTGTGACCTGTTCCAGCCCTGTGCCTGACACGTTCCACTGCCTCCCCGCCAGAGACTTCCAGAGCAGGTTCACAGCAAGAGCTACAGCAATTACCACCGAGTGCTGCTTGGCACCAAAAACTGTCCTCCCATTCCTCTGCTAGGGATGAAAGTTAGAGTCACAGAAGCCCTTTCTAATGTACAATGAACTGCCTGTTAATTTGCAAGTACAAATGTTTTTTGTCTATAAAACTAATACTTTTAAATACTTTTAGCAGATTTAGTGGGTTGTCTGTCACTTGATCGTACCATTGCCTAAAAGATATGTTCTTGCTTGAAAAGAAATTAATTCAGGAAGTCTCGTGGCCTTTGTTTTGCAGGAAGTCAGAGGAGGTGAAAATGGTGGTCCCTGTGGCCATCTCATCTCTATCAGTCTGTTTGTCTGGGATTTTAACAGCAAAACTACACTAATGCTGTAAACTTTCTCTGCAGTTAAAATATCCTGAAATATCTTGCATAGCCTGTGTTGAAAATTTTTCACTGCATTTAAGCAAAATGTTTCATGTTAATGGTCATGATTTTCCAACTTATGGTCAAAATGGTGACCTGTGACTAACACTGAAGATCAGTATGAAATTAAAACTACTCTAATTTTTTTTAAAAAATCTGTTTTCATAAACAGAAAGTTGAAAATTTTTGCTAGGTGCTGTTGTTTGGCATACAAATTCTTTTGCCCTTCTCAAATATGTATGTGTTTGTTATATTTAGATTTCTTTTTGGGATTAGTACTAAGCCTAGTCTGGCAGTGTTCAGTGCTGGGACCACTGCAACACCTACACAATGTACCTTACTCTCAAAGGTATCTTATACTCAGCATGTTCTTCCTCCTGATACAGTTTCCCTTTTTTTTAAAAAAAAAAAGCAGGAAAAATTGAGGTTTAAGGATAACAGAAAACTTGGCCTGACAACATGATCTAATGAACCACAAAGCAGCTCTCAAAGAGAAAAAGTAGCAGGAAGTTCTTTCATACCGGGTATTAAAAATAGACTGCACCAAGTCCTGGAATGCACACGGCAGTTATGTAATGATTTTTCAGTGACATGCATTAGGAAATATTCTCAGTACATGTTTTTCCTTCCTAACACCCAGTTTACTTCTCTGAAGTTTGGAAATTCTTCACATGGATGCTTCTAAGAAGTCTAAAATTATAATGTTCATTTGAATAACCTATCAATTAGCCAGCCACATAATGACAACATCTAATGGTACAATTGAAGTATTTGAATTTAATATACCATTTTCATAATGCTACAATATGAAACACACGATGGAATCCAATTTTTTTCCCCCCACAAGTTAAGCTTAATTTATTTCTGGCAGTGTAGTGATTTTGCACTGGAGACACAAAAAGAGAGAAATAATTTTGGGTACACATCATAAATACTGAGAACACCAGCTCCCTTGGAGCACAGAGAAGTCTCCCAAACATTTCAAAAAGGTTTATATGTTATTGGGTACTTTCTATAAATGGAAAGACTGAGGGGAGGCAGAACAGCTCTATCTAGTTTCTACCATGCTGAGGAAACTTAATGGTAAATTATTTTGAAGAATGTCTTCCTCAGACTTTTCTTTAGAGATTTCCCACAGGCCTAGGCTCTGGATCTTTGCAGTATAATTTGAGAAGGTAATAAAGGAGCTGGAAAACAGTTGAAATCTAACTTTTGGGTTTTCACAGTTGTATTTTTTTCTTGAATTACTCAATGTTCAGAACAATCTGCAACATCCTCTGCCTATAGCAAGAGTATCACACAAGGGAGGCAGCATTACTTTGTTTGCCCACAACCTTTTCTGCCTTTTCTGCTTTTTCTGTTAAAAACCACAAGCCCTCCCACAACCTCTAGCCTTCCATGGCCACCATGAACTTAACCACTAACGTTTTTAGTTTCAATTTATACTTCAAACCACGCAAAATTCCCTGCTGGGAAGGCTCACACATCTCCCCCACCTGTGTCACACACAGTGCCAGTATTTCCTAGATTGCCATGTGCCAAGATGCACCCAGAGGCACAATTACAGACATTTTCCATCACCCACTTATGCCAGTGATGGAGAGTGATAGGAAGTATTATGGAAAGTGAAATTCTGTCCAATTTTGGGTCCTACTCATAAGTTTTTCCCAGTTAATGTAGTGAAGATTAAATACCAGGAGATCCAAAATGGTAATTTATGACCTTGGTGAAGCAGTGAGAGTTTTTTTTAAGATGAGTAGAACTCTAAGTGTTGGGTCTGGCTTTCCTGAGATATCTTTAAAATATTTTCAGAGCTAAAAATGCTTTTTGTGGAGCAAGTGAAGCTCCACGCTGTTCTTTTTGAGAACAGAGAAAAACCTGATCAAAGTACAATCAGATAAAACATCTGATTTCTTTTCTCTCTTTACTCTTCTGGGGAATGACAGAATTAAAATATCCACGTCTGACATGTGAACAAACTGTACCACATCCAAAATACTTCATTTTGGAAAGACATAAAAAAACAACCCAAGAACAAGTCAGCATCTTGTAGGGAACCTGTTTGTTTGATAAAATATTCAGAAACATCTTAATTGGCAGTCTGAAATAAAATGAAAAGGGGCATATTGAATTGATGTCAAAAATTCATTTCAGAAGAGGTAGGAAGTGAGCACCAGAGCTGAGATGACAAACATCATTTTATAAGATCAAAGTGTCTTTAAGGCCATAAAATGAAAGAAAAACTGGTTATTAACACATCCATTTGCTTCTAAATGCTGTTATACAAATATATTTCTGGGAATCCAGTGACTAAAAAGTAATTTGTGAATAAGTCAATACTTATTTTTCTGCACTGATACATAGGCAGAGCTCGAGCTGTTTATGAGGGGAGGAACAGGGTTTCATGCATAGTATTCAGCAGTGCTCCCACTTACAGGAAGACTCATCATCCAGCCTGATTAGCTTACAGGAACTGAAGCAAACAACATTCTGTGTTTTCTTACATATTTTATGACTATTTTCATATAAGCAAAAATCAGACTTTGCCCTTGTTAAGGACATTTTAGAGCAAATAGAGAATTACAGCCTCTTGTTTAATCTAACTCTTCTGCAAGCTTTGCTTCACTCAGACACTTGTGAATATTTCTGAGTTTTATTTGATATATTAACTTATTTTTCTATGAGATTTGCTGCCACTTAATGTGATATTCAAGGTCAACACTGCAAATATATTTGTAAATGAAAGTTTCTGTTTTGGCTGAATTTAAAACCTCAAGTGTTTTCTGTCCCCAAACAAACATGGGAGGCCCCACTTGCATATTCAGGAAAAAAAACCTTTTTTTTCCCCTCAAATTTGATCTTACTTTGCTTGCAACTTTCCTTTTTTCCACAAACCTTTACTCTCTCAGTTGAAGTTGCTGATGTGTCTAAATTAACAACCCCTAATATTATAATCATAAATGGGGCAAATTTGAGCTCACCCCTGAAACCCAAAGCAAAGCTCTGCCACACCAGATTTTCATCTGCTTTCCAGAAAGGCAGGGATTATCCTGTAGCACTGAAGCTCTGCTTTCATGGTGGGAAGGAATTCTGGATTTTACACTGTTTGCTGGCTGTGCACAACAGAAGAATAGACAATACCATCTGAGCTTGGGACAATTAACAGGATGTCTTTAGAATATTTTTATTACGTTAATCTTTTCTTTTGCTTGAGCCAGCATTCCCCTTGAGAGGAAGAGAAATGATGCTGAGACAACTTACTATTGCAAATTAATTGTATGGTCCATTTCCCAAGCATTTAATTTGGCCACAGCAACCTGTTTAACTCAAATGAGTTGTCAAAAAGTGACACAAAAGGGAGGCCAAGTTCTTTAGAGGTGGCCAGTAATTTTAAAGGATGAAGGGAAATGGCTGGCATTATTGCTTTTGTCCAAGCAAAGCCTCTTCTAAACAGGGTAAGGGAAATCAAGTGATTTGGCCTCACCAAAATTCATGCTACTTGAGACCTTTTGGAAACGTTGATTGAAGACAAATTCTGGACCGGAACAGAAAATAGCAAAAAACATATGAAACATAAAGAAAAAAGTGTAGCATTTCTTACTTCTTCTAACAGATAAGCCTGAAAATCGGGGTATAAGTTTGGGATAGGAATTGGGATAGATGCACCTGCTCCAACCCGAGCCACTTACACGCAAGGCAGGTCTCTCCACCTGCCTTGGTCAATACAGGAGATCTCTTCTGCTTCAAAGTCAACAAGGTCTGATTTGATCTTTTACAGCATGGCTCGTTTTTTCATTTTTAGCTCTGGTATTCTAGAAGTACTTCCATGTGTGTAGCCCTTGCCTGAGCCCACTCTTGGTATGTGAACCTCTGTGATGAAGCCACCTTGGATTTCTGAACCCATTGCCTCCAGCTTTCCCAGCCTCCTGCCTGGGTGCTTCTCTCACAGCTGTAGGGATTTCAGCTTTCCAAAGTACAGCTTGATTCATTCTCTCAACACAGGAACTTATCTTCAGCATAAATATTTTTGGAACCACAAAGGTATAATTTTATAGTTAAATAATCACATTTTCCTGGGAAAACTCAGAGGCAGTGGGTAATGCAGATTAGGATTTGGCACTTTGTCAGACTCTCAAGGAATCTCTCCCTGAGTAAACTCTGTTTCACTGGCAATATTTATTGTTCAAGAAGCAACACTTAAAATTTTCTTTGCCATAGAAGAAGGTGGCCTATCACCTCAAAGAAGGCATCCACCAGTCTGATCACTCTCTATAATGATGTATTCCTCTTCCACGAAGCAGATATAACCAAATACTTCTGATAGGCAATTACTCCTTGAGACTAGGACATAGATACTTCAGTTATAGGGAGTAGAAGACTAATAGACACGAATAAAATTTTGGAATGGATGAAATACTTATCCTGGTGCATTTTGAAGATAACCAGTTCCCATTTTGTTTGCGTGTCCTAGAGATGACTTCTTTTCAGATACTTACTTTTCATAAATTTAGATTCCAGAGAAGTATGATTCACAGAAGTGCAGGGATTCCTTTCACTAAGCTGACCTTGAAGAACAGATCTGTTTCATTCTGTGCTTAGTCTCTTCTCTGCTGCCTCCTCTTATCACTCTGGAGCAGCCAGAACCATCAGTGATGTTCCCTCTGCAGGCTCCGTGCTCCTGCCAGCTCCACTGCCCTGCAGATGGTGGCCAGGAGCAAAGCTCTTTGCAGGGTCTGGGCACAAACTTGTTCTAAATGTTACTCAAAAACCCTAATCTGATTCTTGGTACCAGATACCCATTCATTTATTAAGAACAAACACAGCAGACAACTAATGCTGCACTTTTTCTGTTATTCAAACCTGCTGCTAACAATGAAGAAGATGATGTCATTCCCTGGATGTGACAAAGGACTAATATTATATGCAGTAAAAACAATGAGTCAACAGTTTCTATGC
Source organism: Melanocharis versteri (assembly GCA_013397845.1). Taxonomy (NCBI): domain Eukaryota; kingdom Metazoa; phylum Chordata; class Aves; order Passeriformes; family Melanocharitidae; genus Melanocharis; species Melanocharis versteri. Next base: position 313,648 of record VZTG01003613.1, on the reverse strand, counting down.
CCTTGAGGTCAAACCATTCAGAAGTTTTGAAAGTAGACTGTTCTTTTCTGTGCACAGAGCTTGTTGTCTATTAACACAAAATGTGTAAAATCAAGATACAATTTGAAAAAAAAATTTTGTAGTTTCAAAGGGAATTTTTCAAACTGAAAGTCAAATTGAAATATCTTACAACATAAACCAACAGATAATTTTTTTCCCCACACATGTTAATTACAATATTGCAAAACTCTTTCATTTTTTAGGTCAAAGATACATTATCCATATTAAGTTATTATTTGTATGATCCTGAGAGGTACTTTGCAGTTCCCAGTAACAGGAGTATGAACTGTGAGTATTAATGCATAACCAAATAAAAAGAAATTTTCTGGAGATATTTTGTAATGGTCTGAAAAATAAGAAAGACCTTTAACATGAAAACGTGTTTTGACAGACAACTGAAAGCAAGGAGTCTAACAATGAAAATTTCCCAGATTTTCTGGAATAGATGAGGAATTGACCAAATCCTGGCCACCTCTAACCACAGCTGCATCTAGCTCAGGCTAGTGCAAGAAATGCTGTGTTCATACAGATCCTTCCTTCAGCAACTCAGAAACCTTTGTGGAGGATTATTATCCTGCTCATACAGACTGTGAAACCACAGCACAGAGAAGTGACAGCTCAAGGTCGTTTAAAAGTCAGGAGAGTTTGGAAGAGAACTCAGATTTCTCAACCCCTGTCCAGCACTCTGCCCACTGGGCTCCACTGCCTCGCTGAGGATCTGCCTGATAAAGCTCTTCTTCCAAACTGGACAGAATTGACAACTTTGAGGAGTTTCAATTCATAGTATTGTTGTCTATAATAATTTTATTTGGTGGGAAAGTAGACTTGCCTAATTACATCAGGTTCAAGTGCAAGGGAATCCTAGGCCAGCTGCAGTCTCCATTCTGGTTACCCTTGCAGACCAAATCTAGAGACAGGAGAGCAAACTAGATTATATCTAGATGGGCTTCTATGTAGGAAGAAATTTAATTTTGCCTGCATTGACCCTATCTGACCATGTTTTAGATTAAAATGAGTCTTAGAGTGGAATAAATAACATTCATCATCCTGACAATTAATTGAAATGAAATCTTAGACTCTGAATCCCAAGGAATTTCTTCTGGCATGCTGTCAAAGTGCTGGATAAAGTCTTCTAAGCTTATGCTGACACTTTAGTGGGTCACCTAAAATAACTGCAAATGGGTTCAGGCATAGTTTGTCCAGTAGATCCCAGGCCCAAGTGATTACTTACCCAAAATGTGGAGGAGCACATCTGGCAGCCCAGCTGGTCAGTGTCCTGACAGATTTATTGGAAAAATAAATGCAGGAGGTATGGCTCAGTCTGGTCTTCAAACTCTCTGTCTTCTGATGCTTAAGGAACTCTTACCTTTTCGAGTATTTAATAGAATATTTAAACCAAATATTTAAGACCTAAAGACATCTCAGTTGTTTTGGGGGTTCTGTTACACTGCTCAAGTGAGACCAGAGAGCTTGTTAGAGCACTTCAATTGAAAAACAGATATTTCCACTAAAAATTGCTCTTATAAACTCAAACAAAAATCAGACAGATTTCAGACAAGGCAAAATAAAGAGACTAAAGCAACTTACAGAATTTCCTCTGGATGTCTCAAGCTAATTGCAAATCCTGTGGCCTGGTATCTTCATTTCCATAGTCACAATTAAGGGCACAGAGATTCTGGTCATGTAAGAGGGATGAAATACATTTCCCATGTGAAATTAGAGTCTCCTTTTCAAGTTGTGTGATATTTTTGCAGGCAATGTCTTACTGCCTAATGAAAGGCAAAACCTGAATGTACTGCTGGAAGATTCACACACGCTGCAGCCAGGTAGGTGTGCTGTTCGACTCCAGTGACACACAAAAATACAAATACATTTAATTAAAGTTATTTTTGTCTATTTAATAGGTAGCCTTATGAACTACAAATAAAAATAGAGGCTCATATCCTAGGGTGTTCCAAGAAGGGATCTTCACCTGATCTTTGTTTTTACAGCTCTGATCCCAGCAACCAACTGTGAAAACTTGCTTAAGTACTCTCAGTATGATTGAAGCTACTCCTTTGTTAAACAGGGTATTACAAGTTAATACTAAGGACAGAGATTCCTATTCAGGAAAATAGTGGAGATCTTAATTAAAATTAAACATATCTTAGCATTCTTTCGTAAATCAAAGCTTACTTAAGTAGGTGACACTTCCAAAAGAAGATTATAATGAGGCTACCCCAATGCAAAGGCATATTAATATTAGGAGGCATCAGCAACATCATAATTTCAAAATTTTGTTAGTATGACATCTGGAAAAACTGTACTTCTGTTCAATGCTGGTTTGACTGTCAGCACAGAAATTTCAGACCAGTACCATTTACAAATTTATAAAGGAAAATGCATTCTTGTCTAGAAGACAATAAAAATTTTTTCATAAAACTGTGAAAAAAATCATTAGGTTTTGGGCTACTTTATGTATGTGTTTGTCACATCTTATTAGATGTTTTTATAAGATCTGTTTTATTATTAGATCTGTTAGTAGGTCAGTCCTTTATTATATGTTGCAGTGTCTGTTTAGAACCTCACCATAACTATCATTTCAACAAATCAATGTATACAGTATAGCACCAGTATAGCATTGTATTATCGATCTGCAACACTATTACAAATATGAATATAGATTTAACTATGGTCCAGGGGTCGATATTTTTTGATGTATTAATTTGTTTCACAGTTCTACTGTTACTTTTCTCATCTATTAAGGCAGGCAAGAATGTTTCATAATAATAAAAAAAAAACCATTTAGCTGGAAGGCCTTTTGAGAGAACAAAATCTCTGTCTTACTTTCTCTTCCCTGGTAATTTTCTATTATTGGAGGAGCAAGAGGGAAACTTAATACCAATTTTAATCCATTTTCCCTGGCAAAACAAAGTAAGAAATAGGCAGAGCATGCACAGTATGTTACCTGTGTTTTGTCAATTTGTGTCATCTGTGGAGAATAGGTTGGCATACAAAATCTGAAATGGCTGTTGCATCCCTCTTCTGAACAGATCCATACACCCCTCCAGAAGGGAACCTGGCTGGATCAGTAATTTCCCTGGGTGCACAGAAAGGGCTGAAGACTACATTTCAAGAGAAAAGGGGGGCGAGGCTCTGAGAGGGGCCTCGACACACACTGCCTGCAGCTGCAGAGCTGAGGGTCAGCCCACATCCCACATCCCACATCCTGGGAGCAGCAGCAGGAGCAGATTCCTCGTTCCACACCAGCGTTGGAGGCAATGTGTTCCTGAACAAGGCTGGTTTGGGCATGCAGGATGGAGAACAGACCTGTTCCTGAATCCTAATGTTAGACAAGAATGCACAGAGGGACTTCAGCTAAGTGGGTATGGTGGGTGGGCTTTCTTACCGAGCTGAAGAAATAGGGCAAGATTTTAGTTGAGATTATTTATTTTCTTGCAGAATACATAATCTGCCCTATCAGTTAGATGGAATTATTACCCACTCACAGCTAGAATGGTATTACTCATTCTCCTCAACAGAAACCTAGCACTGTGGTTTTGGTGGCACATTGAAAACTTATTTTGATCTTTCTTGTGTTTCAGACAATGCACTGTCTCCTTCCTGATCTTGGATTAGAGTCCATACTGAAAAAAAAAAAAATTAAAGCGATTAAGAGTAAAAGTTTAAGTGGATTTATTTGTAATGCTGGTTGTGGCCTTCCCATAACGAATCAGCTTTTTTCCCCTAAAAGTCTTGCTAAGTACTAATTAGGAAATTATCTATTTTCCCTTGCAAACGCTGTATTGTGTACGAGAATAAAATATTGCTTTTCAAACAGGAGTGGATGTTATCACTCTGAACGTGCTTATATGTGCTTCCTGTGCTTAGATCCAGCCCAGCAATAACAATACCACAATTACCAGAATGTATAATCTATAATGTGGCCCTGTGTAAATCAAGCCCCTGCCGAGCGCGTCGCACACATCCTGCAGGATACCACTGCCACTCTCAATTGCTTCCGGTGAGCGCCCTGCATCTGCAGGAGGATTTCTGAGCCGTGCTCACGCTGACTCCCAACTCACAGCACTGCAAGTTACCTCCTCCCAGGAAGATTCAGGCATACAGCTGAGGCAGGTTGTGGTCATGGTTGCCTAAATGGGAAACCAGAAAACCAGGCTTAGGGGAAAACCAGTTTTGATCTTTTAAAAATACTTATGGGATTTCCAACAAAAGCACAAAATCATTGCGAATCTTGCAAGGGAGGGTGGTCGGGATTCCAATTCAGTTGTTGAATTACTAAAATAATGCATACCTGGGATTTTCACATCATGGAGACTTAGATGTATGACCTTAGATACTCTGTCATTCTCTCCCTTTAGAAGAGAGCATCATTTTTTCCCTGTGCAAAAATCTGAAAAATAATTTTTGAAAGCAATTTTGCAAAGTCAAAGAAAAAGCAAAATCCAAACTAAACCAGAAATACGTTACTTTAATTGCAAGACACATTGCAGCCATACACTCAGAACAATCTTACAGGAATACTCTGACAATGTCACTGCCATGATTCAGTTAGTTCAAGCTAACTCCACAAACTGACCCAGAAATTAAATCTACTTGACCTGTTCATGACATTATACTTTCAGTTAGCTCTCAGTTTAGATACTGACTTTTCCAAACAGATGTTGAAACTAATACAAAGTTTCAAAATACTGTAAACCACTTTAAAATATAATTTACAGATATGAGCCTTAAAAAAAAATAGGCAGCTGTTGTGTTATTTGACAACTTTTAGAATTGGACTCAATAAGCTTCTAACTCTCATTCTACTTTATAACTGGGGGACAAACCATCTTTCCTGGGTATACATAATTTCCACTGAGTCTCTTACAAGCCAGAAGAATTTTAGTATGTTTTAAAATAATAATGTAGCAATTCAGAGGAAATATATTATGCCCTGTTGTTTTTCTCTTTGTGATACAGGCCTACCAAAGAGAGATTCTAGCTGGAGGCAAGTCACTGCACTGCTTGCCTGAATGGTATTTTAAATTATGCCTTTTTCTTGCTGTTTTTGGTACAAAATAATATGACAAATAAATGATTCAAACCTAATTTCTCCACTGCAGAAGCTGCCAGGGAGTATTTCTCATGCTAGCATGCATATCTGGATTGCAGAGGTCACTCAGGAGAGCAGGGGTGCAAGAAGCACCATGTGGCCAAGGGTAGCTGAAGAGCTGAAACACACCTTCTGAGGGGAATGGCCAAGTCCTTCTGCACTTCAGCTCTTCTGGGACACACAAGTCTGCTACAAAACAGTGCATTCATTCAGATCCACACAAACAACTTTTTTCTGGAAGTTGTAATGTCTCTTCTGTACTGGATGGTACACTTGACATCTTACATCCCCTGTTACTGCCTTGTACCTTCTCTAGTCTGATCTTTTCTAGAAAGATGCTCATAAACCTGATCATCTGTGCAGGTCCCTCTGTAAGCACTTCATACCCCTTTGGAATTAACAGCCAACTGTAGATTAGCACAGGACAGGGAGCCTGGCTATCCCTGGCTCTAGAAAAAACTCAGGAAATTAGGGTCTGACGTGCCATAGCCACTCTAGGGTAAGTGGAAGCTGTCCTGGCTGAAGTTGTGGGTGAACTATTCTGCTCGTCAGGATTCAGGCTGATTCCTGCTGAAGTGACCCAGACAAACACAAGACACATCTCAGTGCTGGCACAGGTGACCCTGCTAGGAAATACACAGCTCTTCATCAGCCTAAACCCTGAGCTGCCTCTTTTGTTTTTGTACAGGATTTGGGACAGTCACAGGTGCGTGGATGCTGCTCTGCCTCAGCAGACAGACCCACCTCTGCTCACACAAGTGGTTTAAAACAGAGCTTGCAAACCTGTGATATTGTGCTTATGAAATAATTATTAATTCTTTAATGATGCAGATACTTTAGTCAGTTACAAAAAGCAGGCAGAATTATCAAATTACTTTTGCCTTATTCGTTGCAAACTTCTTAGCTGTGGCACCACCTTGTGGACGTTACTATGTGGAGTGAGAACTCGACGGGCGGCAACAAAAGCAACTAAACCAGGCATTTTGGAAAAACAGCTACGGTCACACACGGTTTGCTAAAGGAGAGTAAAATAACTACATTTTAAGAACTATTCCTCAAAATCCACCTATGAAATAAAATGTGTAACAAATACCATCATTAGGATGCTCAGTTGTCTTTGCAGCTTTTACCAACTCTTCTGCCTGTCAGCCAAGAGGAGTGGCAGCCTCCAAAACTACTTTTGTTCCTTCTCAACTGGCTAAGCAGCAGCATCTAAACCCCAGTTCTGTTCTTGCTGTACATGCAGACATGACTTTTACACCTATCCCAAGCAACAAGACTTGCAGAGTCAGAATCATAATACTGAACACATGGAGAAAACTTTGGGTCCTGCTCCATAAATGTAAACGCAACAGTGAGATTGGTGTCCAAGCTAAGCCAAAAGAAAAACAATCTCTGATAAACTGGTGGATCTTTTAAATGCTTGCTGAAACACAAGCCAAACAAAAATAAATTTAAATTCCATTCTCTTGGCCATTAGATTCTCAGAACCTTTTGCAGCTGAGGTAACAGGGTGTTCCTGTTATGAACTCTCTTATCTGCTCTACAGGCAAAGCAGGAAAGCACAGGAGAGCCAGAATTTATAACACAAGATCTCCAAGTTGAGTGAAGCACAGATTCACTCTGGGTGTGCCTGTCTGAGTAAATTTGGGGAGCATGAAATAAAACATTGAATTGCATTTTCTATCTCTCTCTCATCAATAAGTAACTACATACAACCTGGTACTTGCACTAGCATAAAGTGCAGGAGGAGACGAAGACTTGGACCAATCTCAGACTTGCTAAAATGAAAAACTGAGCACTGCAGCCAGGGAAGCCAACTCATCTCCAGAGGAGCTCATCCTTCACTCTAGAACAGACACTACTCTCAGTGCAACTGGTGTCCTTCCTCTGCAAACAGCAGAATTGTACCTGTTTTATGAAAGAACAGAGAAAAATGTCATCTTTTTTTTTCTTTATTATAAAATTAAAATATCTTTTAAAATATGACAACAACAACTCAATTTTTACAACACAGATATTTTTAAAATTGTTTCTTAGAAATGCCTTTTTATTTTGTCTATTCTGGATCTCAAAAAGATGAAAGAGTTTATGTTGGTAATTTTTTTTTCCTTTGGCATATTCATACAGCAAACATTACTGTTATTTTACTTCTTGTGCTTGGTAATTCCTTAGTATAAGTGCAGTATTTTGAAAAAAATACAGGGCTTTCAAACTCTTAGTGATTATTCTCAGAGATCAACTATCATTTTCAATTTAACTTAAATCTTTGTTTTGGAGAAAATAAGGCATTGGCTACCCCTTACTCACACTGAGTGCAGAGATTCTCTTTCTCCTTAGGCACCATTAATGTAATTTTGTTCCCCGTTGCAATTAGTTGCATAGTGCAGCCTCATTAATGGCCCTGGATGTATCTGCATGGAAGTTTTCATCCACAAAATTGCAGGAGCAGTTACTGTAAACATGGGGTGAGTGACACAGAAAAGACTGAACCAAGTTTATTCTTATACTGAACTCAGTTTTTAAAAATATCTTATTTCTTTTTTTTTTTTGAGCACGTGAAAATGTCGTATCTGTGTCCATCACATTCAGCTTATCTGCTTTCAGAAAAGAAGCTAACAAGCTGTGAGGCAAAAATAACCTTAAATCTCCAAAATGGTATTTTCTCCACAGATTTGGAACTCCCTTGAATGTTTTAATTATCTCTTTCCTAAAAGCCAATGAAGTAGCATGGCACCAGATTAAAATAATTTTCTTTGCGTTTCTGCAAGAACTGATTTCTGGCTGAATTAGCATATCAACTGCAAAACCAATTTCCACAGCATCAGTGACCTTATGTCACTTTATGTATTACAGCAGCGAGAGAGAAATGGTTTCAGAGAGCTGTAACAGTTTAAAATTATTCAGTATAAATCCACTTATTGAACTGGTACATGCAGGAGACAGAGCCCTGAAATTATGTCGCTAACCTGTATGGCCTAAAGTCAGATTTCTGCATTTTTAAATGCTGCACCAACTGACAGAGCCGTGGTGGGTATTATCAGAAAATGGGATGGAATAGGCAAATATCTGTTCAGGCTGGAAAATCTGGGGAGGGAGAGAATGAATGAGAAAGCAGCAGCACTCCCAGGATGAGACCATGGGGAACACAGCCCTGGGTGGGGAACAAAGGGGGCTCCTACCACAGGGAGAAGGGGAGAAAGGGACCAAACCCTACACAAGAAAATTTCAGAGAGTTCTTCAACAAGAGGACAAATTTGAGGTGACATTCAGTAAGTCTGCAAAAAAAGATGGATAAACCCACACTCCTCGAGCCCAAATGCAGAGCCAGTTCAGTCTACATAAAAACTAAGCGCACAACTCTCTAGCTATCAAAAGACAAGGTAATATTATTATGTTATTTAATACTTTTTACAGGGAATGAAGGTTGCATAAGCCTCTATGCTTATTAGACATTAGATTTAATTTCCTGTATTACTGAGAAATGGGTGACTTGGAGCTCAGCCAGGCTTGGATAGATAGAATAGGTTACACATTTATAAAAGGAAATCAGTACAAGTAGGAACTGCTGCTAGAGGTGTCAATTTAAACTAATACTCTCCCCACCAAAAAACCCCATCCCACACAGGACAGAGGAAACTGGATCAGAGATGTGCTGTAAAAGCATTAAGTCAGGGGAAAGTGGTGCAGAGACAGCAACTAATGACTAAGTACATTTGACCTTCATGTGTTATTTTTGTCTGAAGTCTTAATTTTGTGGTTTCACTATGGGCTCATCCCTAGGAAAATTTTATGTCCTCTAATAATTATCACAGGTATTATTTACATATTTATGCCTTGGTCTGTCAGACCCAATGTGAGTCCATATATTGATAATAAAGAAGTAGATTATTTACTTATTGTTTCACTTGCTGAAGTGCAAAACCAAAATGAAATAAAATGCTTTATAATCTATTTATATCCTAATTACTTGTGCAATGTTGCTCAATTCCTTGTTTTCCAGTGTGCTTTCCTTTTTCCTTAGAGGCAATATAAAAGACAAAGAATTCTCAAAAGAAGGAGGATCTGGGAATTCTGAATACTGCAAGTTAGCTCCTCGGCATTTTCATGATGAAACACCACAGGTGAATCTTCCCACCACTATTCAGCTGATTTAAAAAAAAAATACATTATCTTTGCCTTTCAACATAAATCTTACTAAACTATGAAAGCCCTTTTTGAATTTCATCTTCCTTCTTATTCTGGAGGTACTGTAAGAATAGTTACAAACAAAGTGCCATAGAATATGCAATGTAATTATATATTTTGATTTTACCTTACTCAAATTATGATATTCACAACTCCTTGAGACATAGTGGGCGCTTATTACTGAAGTAATATGTCAAAATACATCGTAATTTGTTAATACCAGTACTGGTAAAGAAAGACTGTGTGGAGCAAACCGACAAATAAATTCTGCACCATAAAGCACCAAGTAGTAATTTCTAGAGTAACGTACATAGTAAGATTTTACAAAGCAAGATTAAACTAAAATAAGCGTTTTCAGATAGACAGGGGTTGTTACCATCTGCAGTCCAGCTGAAGTGAGAGAACATTATGGGTATTCAGTGTCATTAAGACCCAAGTAATTTCTATTTTGTATTTTCAAGTGAAATATCTCTCTGATGAGAGATTCAGAACACTCAGCAGCTCCCATTATGCCTTTTCTGGGCCTCAGCCATCTGGATGAATTTCTAGGGTCACAGCCTTTGCTCTCCTTAGGATTCCTCCACAGTCCACTTCCAGCTAAAATGCTGACAAGACACAAACTGCCTCAAATATTCCCAGTCTGGAAGCATCTCCAGAGATCACTCAGCCCAAGCCCAGCTCCAAGCTGCATCACCCAGGGCAGGGTGCTCGGGACCTTGCTCACTTGGGTTCGGAGTGTCTCACACGATGTCAACCTCAAAACCTCCCTGGGCAGCCAGAGGACAGATGCTCCTCTCACCCACCCTCCCAGCCCTCTCCTGCCCTCACTGCAGCCTGTCCACATCCTCCCTGCTGTGGGGAGCCCAGCCCTGGGCACAGCACTCCCACTGAAGCCTCACCAGTGCTGGGGAAAGAGGAATGATCACCTCCTTCGACTTCCCAGCAACGCTCTTCCTCATGCAGCCCAGGATGATGCTGGGCCTCTCTGCCAATATATACGTTTATAGATATAACAGAATTTTAAGGACAGGATGAGTTATGTATTTCCAGGGTCTGCTCTATATCAGGGAAATACAAACTACATTATTTTGCTAATACATGTTTTATGTCAGTATCAGGAATTGTATTTATGTTCTCATTACATGATTTCCTAAATAACTGGCCCATTAAAACCAGTTGTTTGGGATGATTACACAGTGCTTTGTAAAAACATCTGTGCACAGATTTCTAAAGGTAACACTGAAAATCCCTACATGCAGACCAGGGTATCTTCACAGGAATGAAGGCATCTTGGAAACTGCAATCCTAGAAGACAGGAATTCTCAATTTCATTGTGTTGTTAGTGTTAAGATCTAAAGATAGCAGATTAATTACTATCATGTTTAACTCACAGATAACCTTTTGTAGCAGTAACATCCAGCTTCTAAACTTCCACAGCTTCCAAGAGCACTCCACACAGTTTCAGAAGCCAAAAATCCAGTTCTCCCTAATGTATTCCTGAGAACCTTCCACTTCCTCTGCAGCTGCCACAGTGTAACTATGGACAATACACTTATGTATCGACAATACACAAATTTTCTGTGGAAAAAGGTCTGTAGACTTTCCAGTGGGTCCTCAGGCAGCCTAAAGCAATGAGATGGTCTATCAGATTTGTTTGTCTTGGCAGGGAAGACAGCAACCTTGTTCTTGAAAAATCTACATTTAGTTCCCCATCTATAAACAATTTTCATCAGTTCTTCCATCTGCAGTATAAGTCTTTGTTTGGCAAACAATTTGCAATGTTTCTTGTTATACATGTCAAATTGTTTCTGTTCCGCATGAGCTAAAATGACTTAAAGGACCGAAGTTCCATGTGGTGGAAGGAGTTTGTTCCTTTTGAATCCAGGGGTACCTTTACTGCCCTGGTTGGTCCATGATTTCTTTGCATGTCTTACAGCCTGTGACTGCAGAAAACAGAAATAAAACTCCTTGCCATTGGTGACATAGCAGTACATGAGCCAACACACAGTCTAGCTAATGCCCTTTTACCTTCTGGAGTAGCTTAAAGCAGGATGCAAAATATTCTTCCAAAAATATACAAAGTCCTTTCCATCCACTTTCCTGTAAAGCTATGCCAAAAGCTCTGGGAAAGCCTTTTGACTCCAGCCTACATGCTCAAAAGAAATCTGGGAGACTGGCAGAAACCCACAATATAATTAGGACAATGCTGGGACTCAGATTAACATTATGGAAAGCAAACACCTTTCATACCACCCCCAGCTCTCACATATCCATGCTTAAGGGGATGAAAATTCAGATGCTCAGGAGCCAAGTAGCTCTTCTCTAAACAACACTAGATTGGCCCAGGTGGCCACAACCTGCACAATTTTTCATGGACTGACTTTCAGACTGCCTCATGGCTGCCTCTCGGTCTCAGAGATGCTGAATGTCTTTCTCAGCTTTTTCCAACGCAGACCAGATGTTCTATTGTGATAATTCTCTCATGGGCCTTTTCCATTTTGACTCTCCATGAGCTAGGGATCCAAAGAGACATTACTTGAAAAACAGGAACCATAAACGAGCCAGGAACTTATAAATTAAAACATAAACACTAATTTGTTTTCCAAAATACAGATGTCTTTTGTCAGTTCAAGCCTTGATCTCTCCACCACTTAAAGGCAGCAGTTGTTCTGTGGAGGCATGCACTGGAAATTAGCCAATGGGCATTAACTTTTGGTTCTGATTGAACTGAGGAAAATTTGAAAGAGAAACACAGAATTAAAAGTTGTGATAGCAATTATTGTCTGATAACATTTTAAAATGTTCATAACAATACCAGAAGAAGTGTCTTGCCATAAGGAACTGTAAATTACTGAACCTTTTTGGGTGAGGCTCAGGAGAGATTTGGGTTGTTTTTGGTGATGGCAGGGGCCTGTCCTTCCCCTCACCTGGCTGATATGGCACAGGGACCAGGAGCCATCCCTGGGGAAGTGGATCCTGTGGTGGTCACTGATGCAGTGGGGTCACAGCAATGTGGCACCACCACAGCTCTGGACAAAGGGACTGGGCTGGAAGAGAAAGGGACACAAGACAGAGCTTTAAAAGAACACTTTCATACATTACAAACACAAGTGTTCAAGGTTCAACTACATAGATTTAGTTTTGTATTGATATAACGCATCAAGCCTTGTTTTCAAATGGCCACTGAAAATCTGTCTTTTTTAATGCTAAATCACCTGATATATCAGTATTATTACATCTTTTAACATTTTTATCTCAATAAAACTTTGAGAATATTTAAAATAGCAGAAGGGCTAGAGGCAACCAAAGAAAACATCTATAAAAATGTGCATAATAAAGAGATAAGGATGAAAAGTTACTTTCTTTTTTTAACATGACCGACATGTGAACTAATTTTTTATCTTTAAAAAGTAGCAATTCACAAGTCACACCTCTTCATTCCCTTTGAAATCAATTTTATACACCTACACAATTCTTCTGACAGTGGATTACTGCAGGTTTACACTTCAACTTTGAGATTCCAGTCCTGCTGTATTTTCTTGAAAAAAATCTATTAGTATGAGAGATACATACTACTCTGCAACTTTTAGCAATGAACCCTCTGCAACTGAACACTTTATTGTACATATCAGCAGGGAAGGTACAAAAACTTACTCTTCTTGATGTAATCAGTTCCCTTCCTTCTCATATGGGCATAAACAAACAGCTGTAATTTATAATCCAATCCAATCCAAGAAGCATCATTGAATGACACCCTTTCCTTCTACTCCTTCAGAGGCTTTGGTTTTGCCAACAGTTACTTTTTCTAGAGCCTTCTGCTCAGAATAAGGCAATAGTCTGTCCTTTGCACCAAGAGCTGTCCTTCCTTTGCATTACAATGAACTCACCTGGTGGAGCAGGGACTGAGCAGCCCTTATTCCCTCCCTCAACACCGCTGGAATAAATCCTTGCTTTCCAACACCCTTTTATGACAAGCTTTACACCTTCATTTTCTTTTCCTAGGCTACAGCTCCTCTAGATTTCACACCATACTAATATCTGTCTGTACTCCTCTTGGTGAACTGCTCATGCTTTATTATTTAAGTACAGGGAATCCTAAGTAGCTGTTCCCACTTCATCTGCTCTTCCCTTGAGAAGTGAACCAGCATCTGCTGTTCCCTGTCTCCTGTGGAAGAAACAGCTTCCACAGAAAGGAGCTGAAAAGATCCTTTCATGGCTTCACTTCACACTAAGAAAGATTGTGATTTTGATTGCACATGCTGGTTCCAGCAGAATTTGCCCTCAGGTAAAAACTGTAGTCCTCTATATAGCTAAGGTTTTAATATTCTCTTCCTTAAGGAGCAGACTGAGGTAAAATTTTGGAATATACATTTTTCTCAAAATTTTTGCACTGGCTCAGACAATTCACCAAAGATGCCCTTCATCAAAAATGTAGAAATCTATTCCAAAATAATATGAGAAGAAAAAGGAGTCAGTCAGACACACACATCTCTGTGAATTTTTTTAGTAATATATTGATAATGTGCATTTATAGTTTTATCTGTTAGGTCATTAAGAAAGGTGACTTTTCCAGATGTATATATGTTACAAATGAGTTGTTTATGAAATTCCCAGACTACTGAATGATGCAAATCTAATTATTTCAATTCAATATGAAGTAAACAGTTATTTTAAACTTAAAGTGGCAGATGTACACTCACTTCTAAAGGTAATTTTAAGTAGTAAAATGTATTGTAGCTGGTATGTCTGAAAAGTGAAGATTTCATCCAGACTACTACTGGTAAGGACTAAGAAATTATTTCCTGGCTTTGCAATGTCCAGATCCTGAACTTTTGCCTCTGTTAATCCCCCTGCTCAGCCAGACATCCACGCAGGAAGAGCAACCCCTGTCCTCCTCCCATCAAAGGGGCTGCAATGGCACCCTGGTCACATACCACAATCTCTTTTACTCTTGGCACCCCTTCCAAACAAGCCACTCCAACAAAACTTTCCCTGGATCCACCACCTCCACAGGAAAAGAAGTGGCTACAGTTTCAGTGGGAGGTGTTTCAGCCGGAGGCACTTCTGCCAGCCTTTCCCTAGATGTCGCCACATTTTCTGGCTCCTTCATTACAGCCTTAATTACTCCACGGAAAACTGTCGGGAAGGTTCCTACTTTCTTCATATGGAAGAAATAGAAAACTATCCCAGAATAACCCAATTTCTTCAGAGCAACAAAAACCCATTCTAATTATATGTATACATCATTCTATTTAATAGAATGTATCTAATATATCCTACCAATGTCATACTGAAACCTGAAAATAGCTTTTATCACAGGCTTGTTTTCACACTCTTTTTACCTTCCTAACGCTCTTCCTACCAAGTGTGTTGACTCAGTGAGTCTGGAGTTGCTTGACCCCTTCCATTACCTTGTGCTGAAACAATCTCCTTGAGGATGTTTCCAAAGTTTCCAGATGTAGTTTTCATGCATACTAAACTATTCTCTCTCTCTTAACAACTTTTTCAAAGGATGTCCTTCTGCCCTTATATGATTTTCCCACTTAAAGACTCATTTATACTATCCAAACGTTACAGGACACTATTTTGGGAATTCAAGGCAGAATTCAGGCTTGTGTTTTAGCTGATTCGGACTTAAAACAGAGTCCTGAGGACACCATCCTTGTTTCCACCCCTGTGTTAATACCTCTCTGTAATTCACATTTTCTTCCTGTGGAAATAGTCTGAAAAGGACACGCTGATTTCTACACATGAATGAAGTTTCCATATTGTCCAGAAACATGAAGACTCTCCAGTTTATTGCAAAGACTACCAAAATATCTTCAGATTTTCTAAGTATTTCAAATTTCAGTTATGCTGAAGTAGTCATTGATTGGTTGTCCACAAGATGGGGCTTCTACAACAGAGATCTTCATATCCAAATTCAAGATTCTGATGTAAAACCTTTGAATGGCACCACAGTTGACAGGAACATACTTTGAAATTTTGGCACAGGAATGGCCCTCACTGCATTCCTCATTTCTCATGTGAAAACAACAACCCCTCAGGAAATCAAAACAGCAGCAAGGGATTTTATCCTGTCTTTAACCCTTGCACCGTGCTGGTGTACAGCTTGTAAATCAGAGGCAAAATGCACCATTGCAACCACCCTGTGTCTTGCAGAGATTCTGGGCAGTCACCTATGTCTAAATGAGTGTTTGTGGAACAGCCCACAGGCCAAAACACCAAACAAAGTGCCTGTGGTTTTTGAGACATTTTCTAAGTCAATATGCAGCCTAACAGTTGAATTTCTGAAGCACTGTGCAAGTCCACTGTTAAGATGATAACACCTCCAAATAAAAGTTAAAGTAGCTCCACAGAGTGTGCAATTTTTATAAACTTATCTGAAAGAGGGAACAGTATGCTGTTACAAAAACTAACTCTAGGCATGCGCTTCACAATAAATGAAAGGAAAAATAATTTATTCTTAGGCACAAAAATTCTGAAACATTCAGAAAAAAAGAAGAATAGACTTACAGTACCTTTGGCTGTCTTGTTTCACTGTGGTGTTTGTTTAAACAGTACACTCTGCTAAAAAAAAGGGCCTCTCTCCTCTTTTGTCATGTAAGTAAACAATCAAGATTTTTATGTCTTATAGGAACCTCCACACAACCAAAATCAGGACAGACTAAGGAATTGTACAATTACCTTTCTGTATTCCTTTTCATACTACTAGAGGCATCAGGAAGACTTATTTTACGATAATTTCTGTTTTCTGCATGATACAGTTGTTTTCTAGAATTTTTTTCAGTAGCGTTTGAGAGTGCAAAAGCAAATATTGGTACAAACTTCCAGCCTGTCCCTCCAAGAGGAGGCTGTACACACATGGACTAACCAAAAAGTAAAACTAAATGTTAAGAAGAAATGTTTCTGGCCAGAGGATAAAGCGAATTTCCCAAGGGCAGTCATTCACAACCAGCTCATACTTTTAACACAAAATCTTCAATGGCTCCTTCTCACATTTCTTCTGTTCAGTCTCCAGTAACTTGTCTGTTGCAGTTCAGCCAGCTAAGCTGTCACAGACCAGAGTTTCATCAGGAAGTGCAAAACAGTACCCTTCAGAATAATCATCTGGAGAAGCATAAAATAAAATCTGAGCAGGCAGGAATTACATGGAGAAGGACAGGGAGTGACAGGAGCTACAAACCGCAGACAACGATGTGGTAGGGAAAAGGAAGGACACTAAGTTTGATCAATGGCATTTTTGCACACACTAAATAATATTCTCTTTACTCAAACCTGAGGTTTTAACTGGGTCACTGTGTGCAGCTTGGGGTGCCATGCTTACTGGAAAAGTGAATCAAAGAAGGAGTCTGCAGGACAGTGAAACATACTGAAGATTTCCAAAACATGATCCATAAGGAAAAACTGAAACAAAGCATTGTAACGGTTTTCAGATATCTAAAATTGCTGTAACAACACAAACAGGACACATAATAAAGAGTTTGACTTGTAGCAATCCTAGGAAATTTTTTGAAGCAGCAAGGGTTAGAACACAGTACCGGTAGCCATCATTCAGCATCCAGAACGAGTTTCAACAGGTTTCTGTCAAGGAATGACAAAGGCATAGGTGATCTTGGACTTGGGCAGGGTTGTCTGGCCAAAGGTCACACTCCCTAGGTTCTCATGAATCTTTCCAAGTGTCATTTTATCACTCTGTTATTGCAGAAGACCTACAGCTACCCACAGGAAGAAAACAGAGATTTTAGGCTACAGGAAGAATGGTGAAAATCAGAAAAACAGGAAGACCATGGAGAAGGTGAACAAGAGGTGTTTTAAGTTGTGCAGCAGAATGCAAATTTAACTTGAACAAACAATGAATCCCCCAATTCTCTTTCAAAGAAGTACAAGCATTTTGGATACTACCTTACTGTTGCAGAGAACAGGAGGAACAAAAAAGTCTAACAAACTGGCCACTTTTGAACTGTGGATAGAGTTCACTCCTTGCAAATTCAGGAAATACTTAGACACAGCAAAAAGTGAAGAATGACAAACACTTCAATTAAAATTTAAAATTAGAATGAAATTTAAAATATTAGTTAAAACATAGATTTCTGTGTATTGACTATCCACCACTTGCTGAAAGCCAGCCCAATACTCATGTCCCAAAGCCTGTCAGGAGGACATGCCAGCATGTCACACCCCTGCTCAAACACACCAGCTTTCCTGCAGGAACTGTAATTTCTTACTATTCTGCTATTGGCAATGTCCCCATCTATTCTACTTACCCAATTTTTTACCAACTGACATATCTTCTTACTGGCATTTTCTGAGGATATGAGGAAGAGTGAGAATCAAAATAACACAGCAGTAAAGCATCTGCTGTAAATCACCTGAGAGAAACAAAATACCATAAACCAGCCAGGAACCTTTTGGGGTTATCTCCATACAATCTACTGCAACTAAAACCATTCCTGAGATGTGTGACCTAATCTGCCTTTCAAAGCCTTCAGCAAATCAGATTCCCAGATAATCATTTTCAGTGCCAAACTACATTTGCAGCTTGAAATAATTTCCTAATGTGTACTTTAAATCTCCAAGTCCATCACCTCTTGCCCTAGACCCACGGAACATAAAGAAAAACCTATTTCTTCTCTCTGCAGAGCAACATTTTACATTTTGAAAGATCATTAACATCTTTCCCAACACCTTCCTTTTCTTCAGACTAAACAACCCCAATTCTTTCAATCTTTCCCCTTAGATCATGTTTTATAGGCCTCTGATCATTCTTGAAGTTGAGACTGTGGCAACATGTGGTACAAGGAGAAAAAGGAAAATTGATTCCTACACAAAACTCACCAGGAAGCTGGGTGACAGAGGGTTTGTTTGAAGAGGTTACTTTAGTATGATAACTTTCTGCTCTGTTGCTTGAGTGTTTTAGTGCCAAAATACATGTTCTTTCTGTTCTTTGTGGCACACAGTGTGGGTGCCCCAGTGCACAGAACAGGCAGGCATTACACTCCTCACTGAAAAAAATATTTTGGACCTGGGGAAAACTGTTATTATGGAAGGCAAGTAATGGAATACTTCTCCTTACCAAGATGGCATCTTTGGGATAAATTGATATAAGTGGTATATTTATGATACCAGGATAATTTAGGCAGAAGTTTAAGTAATTTTTAGAAACATGAGTAAAATCCTGCATCACAAAGTACATTTCAGGGAAATATATTAGTTCCATAATTGCTTTCTAGTGCTGCATTCACTCTGTCTCAGAAAACAATATGCAGTTGTAATATACACTGAGAAACGTCTACGGTTCAGCTAAAATCAACAAAACTAAAAATAATCATGTGCATTTTAGAAGATGCCATGTTCTTTATAACCAGATAAATTAATTCCGCCATTCCCATAATCAGATTCACACACATAATAGAAGAATGTAATTTACTTCCATTCTCCAGAGGTAGACAAAGTCTTTTTTTTTTTCTTTCCAGAAAAAGGTTTTTAAATTGCATTGTGTTCTACTCGCCAACATTACCCGAGCAAACAGAGTTATCTTTGAACCTCTGGGTACCATGGCATGGAAAGATTGCACTCAGAAGTTAACTGGGCTTCTGTGTCTGAATTGGGAAAACAATCTTATCCAGAAGAAAGATAAGACATAATGAGAGATGATAAGTGCTGGGAAAATAAGCTTGATGGAAGAAAAGGAAGTGAAAACACTTTTCCATGCTGAGGATAGAAAAGGCCTTTCAAAAACTTTTGTTAAGCATGACATATTAAACATATCCAAAATGTTGTCCAACAATAACATGAGTATGAATCACATAAAATGGTGTTATCAAAGTTCTTTCATCTAAAAATTAGGCAATTTATGATGTCAGTTTTGCAGAGAAACTCTTAACAAGAAGGACTTTTTATGTCCTCAGTGGATTTTAGATTTTTAACTCAAAAGGAAATGGACTTTTCAGTAAAATAGTTCGTCATCTCTGGCTACCTTGCATGAGCCTTAAGAACACAGCATTACGCAACTTGCCTCCCCTTATATCAAAAACATATAAAATAAAACATAAACTTTGTCTGCATGCCTTAAAAACATTTTTCTTGAATTCAGATTCTGTTTTGAAAGATAGATTTCACTCAGAAGATGCTAGCTGCTAGAAGGTGGCTGGGACAGACCTGTGTCTGATATTGTTGTATCGAGATGTACCAGAAGATGAATTCTGTACACTGGCCAATTTCAGAACATCCTCATTTCCATTCTGACAACAGATTACAGCCACCTGTTTAAATGTCTACAGGTGAGAAAAAGTTTCATTGACTTAAGTTGCCAGTTCTGTATCGATATTAGTTTGACACAAATTTTTGTATTTGCATTATCTTTTTCATCTGTAGTATCTATGCAGCCCTAAAGCACCACATGAATCTTTCTTCCTCCACAGGAGCATTTTAAGGCTCTAGAAAATCCATTCTGATAATTACTTGTTCCCCAAACTAAGTAGAGGAAGTAAAAACCAGAGAGAACTGAAGTAATCAGTTAAACTGCCCTATGGTTCCGCTAAAACAAAGAAACCATACTCATAAATCACATCCTCTGAGGACCCATCCCTCTGCTTCCTTGTCCCCAGCCTGCAAAAAGTGTGGTAGCAAAAGGAGCAGGCTCACAGCTACAGCTCAGCATACACAGGGATATTAAAAGACATTTGTGAACACAAGAATTTTTTCATTTTCCATCTCCTGGACCACTGTACAAGTTTTGAGCCAGTGGTGCAAAGCCATTATTAATGGCCTATCTGACATAACGGGAGTGAATGGCCTGGAAAAGCAGTGCCTTCAACCACGCCTACTTCAAAGAACCCAGGCATGACTGGTAGTAGCTCTTCCCCTTCAGAGCTCTCACAGGTGCAGTCTGTGAGGCCAAACAACCTTTGCTTCCTCTTTGGTCTCTCTGAGTCCACCATGAAAAGCAGATCTCTTCTGGCACTTGAGAAGCCTGCATTTTTTAAAATACGCCCAGATTTGGAGCATCTTGTACCTACTAAGGGGAAAATTTTAACTGGGCTCAGCAGCTATTCCTTATGAAGACCTGCCAGAAGGTAAATAAATGCAACATCTACACCATGAGACACAGAGGAAATCCCATCTATGTCCTGACTGCGTATCAGGGTGAGACCAGTTTGCACTCTGGTTTCCAAAGAAAGGCTATTTTGGCATGTCAGCCAGCAGGGAGGCACCACAGGTTTCCACTGGACCTCCTCACCGTAGAGGATCACAACTGTGATCACAGCCTCACACCAAGGCACAGCGTGACCTGTGGTTTCCACTGAACTACACCAACCACACAGGCCCAAGCCTTACAGAGAAAACAAAACATGAAATAACAGCTGAATAAATAAGTCTTCCTAGTTGCCTGTAATCTCATTCCCAATGGTGCCACTGCACAACTGAAAATACCAGAGACAACGCTGGAGTTTCGTCACCAGGTTCTCACAGCAGACAGCTCTGACATTGCCTTAACCTTGAAATCATGACTGGGTGAGGCAGCAGTTCGCTGGATCCTCTCCAACAATTGCTTGCCTAATTCTACTAAACCAAGCCAACAGACTCATAGGATAAACACCCAAATGAGCAAGCCATGTACAACAGTCATTATTTACAATGCACCATTGCAAAGCCTCTCTATCTTGAACAACACTCACAATCTTGCCCCATTTGCAGTTTCAGTTTCTTTGAAAAGCCTGAAACCCTGTTAGAACACCATAAATGGCAGCAATCACAGGCTTCACACAGGGGTTGTTTAACTTACACATTGATAAGCAGCAAAACAAACCTCCCTAAACAGTAATAAAACAAAACCTCCAAGAATGAATTCATACGGATAATCAGCAAAAAGTCTGATCCCAGGCTGAGGTCCACCAGCAAAGGCTGGGGAGGCAAATACATCAGGTGAACAACAGGTCTGTAGATACTCTGAGCCGAAATGGGAACTCTGGTGCAAAGCAGGCCTGAGCTGTATCAGCAGAGGACTTGGTGATAAGAAGCAGCAGCCACGCTGTACTGCTTTACAGACTGGACTTTGCAGCTGTTCTCATCTGCACCACATTTGCTTCACTTTAAAAAATACTTCACTTTAAAAACTGGATTTTAAAATGTTTTCCGTGGTGTGAATCTGAAGGCCAGGGATGTATTTTGAGGAACCAAAGAACCATGTAATAGGACCGTTCTGTATTCCCCTCTGTGTGGGTCAGTGCTGGCACACTAACACAGTGACACAGGGGCATACACTCCCCTCAAATTTGCATTTATCAGCACTTACCTATACTCATATCCAAGTATGAACACATTTTCATGAAGGAAAAACAAGGAGCTAAATATATAGCTTATTAGAGTATCTGCTCAACGCACAAAACCCTTTAGAAACGCAAAAGCAGGGTGCCTGTTGCTGGTTTTGCTCTACACTGGGGTTCACCGCCCTGTCCCTACACCGACCGTGCCCCTCGGGTCACGCCAGCGACCGGCATAGGGAACCCCCTTCCCCACCCGGGCACCGGCCCGCGGGGGAACCCTCGGGAAGCTCCCCGGGCCTCGCACAACCCGCAGCCGGGTGGCACGGTGTCCCCGCTGCTGNCACGGTGCCCCCGCTGCTGCTGCCGGCCCGGCCCCGTCCCGCCCCGCCGGGCCCGAGCGGCCGCGGGCTCCGCCATGCCCGGAACACAAACAAACACCGCGCTCGGGGGCGGAGCGAAGCGGCTCCCACCATTTTGCGGCCGGGGGAGCCCAGCAGGCGGCCGGGTCCCCCAGCCCGTCCT
>VZTG01003613.1:210184-290952 GCA_013397845.1 Melanocharis versteri | reverse complement strand
TTTTTTTCCCTGTCTCCGAGAGAATCTGTTAATTTACATCTTGATGACGAATCAGGGGGAAAGGAGGAAAAGGCCGGGTATTTGTTTTGATGGCTTTGCTGACAGCGGAGGATAACGCCGATGTGGAGGGGGGATGGCGTTGGTGTGAAAGCCTGCGCTTGGCCGCCTCTGCAAGGGATGGACACGGAGAGGGAACCTGAACTTGGGGTTGCACTTGTCTGCTCCCTGAGATCTCCTCCCCCGCCTACAGAAATGTGTATTGACCTAAACAAGCGGTCTACAGCGCTGAAAAATGAAAAGGATAACCATCCAGCAGGAGAATGCACATTCTATTCAAGTTTTGAAAGTATTTTCCCGTCTGGGATAACAGCATACGTTCCAGAGGAATCTGTAGAAACGGCAGTCAAGACGCACGTTCTGGGGGGGTGACTAGAGAGCTGTGTGTTTTCTAGGATGGGAGTCATTCCATAATTGCAGACCCTGATGTATAATTAACAAAATTGCAGGAAGTATTTAACCGGACAGGCGTGTAATCTACAAATGCTTTAGCAAGTTCAAGAATTCCACCCTGATAGGAGCCCCGTAAGTGTTGAAGAGAAGCCCTACACGTAGCAGCCCTTGCTGGTGCCCTGAAGCTGCACTGATGTTTCTTGGCAGTGTGTGCCTGATTGTTTTGTTTGGGTGCGAAAGCTGAATGTCACAATGAATTCCGTGATGTGAGGAGTTTTTTTCTCTGATTTCTGAACTACGTCTGCTGAAGTCCAGTAAATAGAAAGTGCTTGGTGGCAGATCAAGTTTTTTAAAGGTTGTGTTCTAAATTAAGGCTGAATGGTCCATGCGGTTTAGGAATACATTGTATTTTTGTCAAATCAGCATAAAAGTTTAACTGTTTGTGCAATTTATTGCATTTATATCCGTGATTCTAGGAAGACTTGTGGAGGTTTTTTTTTCTTGTTCTTCCCTTTGAAAACAACCTGTTAGCTCTTGTCAGAGTCACCAATTGAGTATATGCCTTATGCAGGCCTTCTTGTGTGGATGTTGGTGTAGATAACGACTCTTCCTCTGTCGTCAGATGTTTTAAAAATTTTTTCTTGATGAAGAACTTGTCTGTAAGTGTGGATGGTTGACTGAGAACACGACAGACAGTAAAATAAATGAACCCACAAGTGTCTATTATCCAGTAAGTGTATTCATAGCAAACCTTCCCTCAGCTGAAGAGAGCTGTGCAGCATCAGGTGATGTGCCCACAGGCACTTGGCTGTGTCGAACATCACTGTCTGTCCTGAAAGCTCCTCCACTGATCCTGGCAGTTCCTAAAGCTTCACCTTAGGGTAGCCTTTAGTGTCTCATAGTCAAAATCAAAGCTACTCTTCCCACAGATTTTGAACCACAATGGTTTGTGAATTAAAAAAAAAATACCCGAACGTCTTAGCTACAATATTATGCAGCACTTCGTGCACTTTGAGGTTGAAGGGATTTATAATTTTAAATTGGTCAATGTTTACAAGATACACAAAACTCTAAGTATGAACAATTGCTGATGATCCAGTGTTACTTTTGTGCTAGCAATAAGTCACTCGTTTTAAGTTTCAAGTGGCAGCTTAGAGTCAGTGTTACGAATGGGAAAGTTGTGCCCTTGTTCCTGGTAATTACTTCTTCCAATGTCTTAACCAGAGTTAGTGTATAATGTGTAGACACTAGGAATGTAAGCAAGGAAGGGGATAAAGTGAGTTTGAAAACTTGTTGGTGGCAACTAGCCTCGAGAAACTGGAAGGTGAACAGTTTTAAAGCCAACTGCTGAAATTTCAGCTGCAAGTGGACATATTTTAGAAGAGACTAAAATCTGGTATGTCTGTTGCTCTTGGGTTTGCAGCAACAATGTGTCAACTTCCTGAATAGCTCTTGCAAGGTATGCAAACTAAGGGAAGGAGGTTTGTTGGGGGAAGATGCAGAGTTGTAGAAGATGACTTCTGTATTATTTTGACGTTTAAAGTACTTTTTCGTGTTCTGACATGATTGTGCCATGGGCTTTCATATGGGAGTCTTGTCATGCCGTAATTTTTATTTACCTATTGATTTCCAACTGCAAAATGTACCCCCAGTAATAATGGCAGCATAGCATGTCAGATTGCTTTGGTCAGTGGGTGCTATTAAACTGGCTGTGTAAAATTCCTACTTCCAAAAGTGAGGTTGAGAATTGGATTGACAGTATGGACACATGGAGTAATGGGGAATAACTTCCATTGAGAGGCTCTGCAAACACCTGTCCCTTGGTTCCTGTGGCAGTACATGTTACCAGCTGCTGCAGAAGGGCCTCGGAGAGGAGGCATCTTTTTAAACAGATATCTGAGTTAATGAGAAAGTGGCCCATTAAAGCATCAGATGTTTTCCAATGCGTTGAGCTAAACAGCTAATGTGAGAAATAATGAAAACACACCAAAAAAAGAGTGTGTTTTCATGGCGGAGAGGAAGGAAGTGATTTCAAGAGTGGACCAACATTTTCATAGAGAGACGCTAATTTTGAATGCCTCCATTTTAGAACCCAGAAATTACAACTGCTTTTCTGAGTGTTGAGAACATGCAGCTCCATTTTTAACCAGGGAATCTGTGATTAGGAAGGAGTTAGCTTTGGTTTTGTTTTTTTTTCTCAAGTCCTCAAAATTGAGTATGCTTTCAAGTTTGTTTTCCTTTTTGGTGTATGACTTTTTCACCATCTGTTGGCAATATGCCTTCTGCTGTTTTTCCGTACAAGTTCACTGGGTTTTTTTAGTTTCTCTTACTTCTAGTAGTTCTTCTCAAAGACTTTATTTTGCAGAACTGATGCATCCCTTTTCTTAATCCTTGTCTCATATTTCTGTTCTTAAATAGTTCCTTAATAGCTATAGGAAATAATTTGCCATTTTATTCAATTTTGGAATTTCTACCCAGTAAGGTACAGAATGCTTTGCCCCTTTTCTCCCTATATTTCTGAAGAGTATTACTGTGGACAAAATACACATCAGTCTTCTGAAAAAGATGTATAGCACTTGCTAAATTACTTAGCTAAATGCATGAGAAATAAGCACAAGATCTTGGTGTTGATGCTAAACTCATAAAAGCTCGTTTGATATGGTGGTGTGGCAGATAGACTAATAAAATATTTGACCCTGTTACCTGAAGAGCTCCAGAGCATCCTCTGGTACTCTGTACCACCTTGTGTTGCCTTACAGGCCCAGATAAAACGTTTCAGTGGATCTAGTGGATTTTTTTTTCTTTTTTTGAGGGATTAATTTAAAACCTTTTGGCCTGGATACTCATTTGATTTGGCTGTAGGCACAAAATGAGACGAGAGATCACAAACATGAGCTTAACCGTGCTCCCATAATCCTCCAAAAGCTGTTGGGGACAGCAGGTTTTGAAAGTGTAATTTGGGATGTCTCATGGCTTCCCTTTAAACTGAGGTTGCTGCAATAGCCTCCTTGGGCCTCCTCTGTTAACTGAGCGTCACCTGTACACAGTGTACACGTCCTCATCCCTCTGTCTTGTCATGCTTCGTTCCAGCTGTCCCCAGTTCAGGGAGGTGGCACATCAGCCTGTCCTGGCAGTGCCATCAGCCAGTGAGGAGCACAGCACAGTAGGTGCAGCCCTGGAGATGCTGAAGGAGTGTCCAGTTTGAACAGACAGAGAATCTTCTTGAAATAGTCCGCTGCATTTTTGTGTGAACCTTGCCCTGCGGATGGGAGTGTTGGATGTTTTTTGCTCAAGAGAGAAACCAAGCCTTTGTTACACTCTCCTCGTGACTTAAGTAATGTGTTATGTTGGTGTTCTGATGTTGTCTTTTCAAAGGCATGGTAATTAATATAATTAAAAATTGCTAGCCAAATAAATTCTGATCTAGGAGTTGCACCCATTTTTAGGAACAGATGAACAAAACTTCCCTTGGGCCCCAATTGAAATGATTTATCATCTGTGGCTGTGTGTATTGTACAAGAAAGAAGCCTATGGTAGTGTAACAGGTTCTAATCTACCATGGAGTGGTTGTGCAAAGCTGGAGCTCTTGGTCTGTGTTGGAACACCATGAAAGGGGAAAAGATGCAGTGGGAAAACATTACATACAGAAAGCTATCCATGGAAAAAAGCAAACCAACTAGTAGGGTTACTTTCATATAAGAGAAAGCAGTATATTTAAAAGTTGCCTGTGCATGTCTTGCCCTTTTTTCTGCTTGTCCTCCACATCTTGGTGATGACGTGTACGAATTACAGTTGCAGTTGTGGATGTGAACTGAAATACCACTCCAGTCCACAATGCCTTAGTCTGGTGGAAACTTCAAAGGGCTTCAAACCCTTTGTGTTTGTTGCTGTGTTGCTGGCTGGTGCCTTCTGGCAGTAGTGCCCGAGGTGAAGATCAGCTGCAGTGAGGAGAGCAAGTAATGGAGGAGCTGAAGTTGAGAGTTTGCTGCATGGATAAGAAATGGTAGAGTAGCCAGTGATGTTTGGTGCTTCTCTTCAAGGATGAGATTGCTTGAGTGACCTTATGTAAGTCATTCTCAGAAATGAAGAAGTGTTTCAGTAGTTTTCTGGAATAACATTTTTTTCTGTGAAAGACCAAGCATTAAGTGATAAAGTCACTCCTGATGAATAGTTATGATACAGTTTGGACCTGCATTCAAAAAGGCTGTAAGTGCTCCATGTTTTATGCTGCAGTTCTGGTAAATTATTTGCATGTGCAGTGCAATAAACCTTTTTTTTTAATATCAGTATAGGGCTATACAGTTCATTTTCCATACAGAAATGAAATATATGTATTATGAATGTCATTATAGTAGCATTCAAATTTATTTGGTTAGTGATCAGTATGCCATGACACTTCTTATTCTGCCACAGCTGAAGAATATAGCAAGTTGTCTAGAGAATTCTGTTGCTGGTAATCAGTTCTAGGTGAAAAGTTTCTTGAGGGTGCTGAGTCTAAACTTCCTTTCTAGACAGCAGTTAGAAAAAACTTGCACCTGTAGTTCCTGTCTCAGTGCATACTGGTTTCAGCATAGCCTGCCATGCTGGCTGATGGGGGCTGGCTTTCATTTTGCTGGTGAAAAAAGCTGGCGGGGCAGAGGGAGAAGAGGGTGAAACAGACCTGAAAGTAAAGGATACCAGATGGTATCACAGAGTTAGGTAACATCAATCTTGAAAATACCCATTCATAAACAGTTTCAATGAATATTTTAATTAATATTGGTTGAATACTGTAATGCTTTATCTGCTTAAAATAGATTTTAAGCTACGGTTGGTTAAAAATGTGTTAGGCATGGCTAGAGGAAGTGGGAAAAGCATGCTGATGTTTGAGTTCTCTGTGTTACCACCTTTCTTAAAAAATTAGGGCTGGTTTCTAGATTCACTGTTGTTGAGTTGGCAGTTGGTAAGGATCTGTTCCTAACCGCTCTGTCCAGATTTTCCAAGGGGAATTCTGAAAAGAAGAGAATATGTTTATAATCGTATTTAACAGAGTATCGCTTTCTGCTTTACATGGATTTCTGCAAGAAGTGTCTTAAGTCGGATCAAGATGCTATACAGAGTCTGTCCCTGTCTTCCCCGTGTCCCTGTTCATCACTTCAACAGGGGAAGGAAGCTCAGCTTAGTGAGCACTTCTGCAGACCCTGTTAATGGTTGTAGTCAAATTGGTTGCAGAATGTGAGGTGAAGACACTAAAAATAACACCTCTTGCTTGTGGAAGACTTGTGTCTTCCAGTCTTTGTTCTTGTCCTTGTTTCTGCCTCCCTATATGCACAAAGAGAAACATAGTCGTATTTTGGAGAAGTAATAGTCTGTGGAATAGACCTAAAGCAAATCAGCCATGACTTTTCTATGAGCTAATGAAAAAGCTCCTCAGAGACCAAAGAATTACAAAATGAGCAGATTTTTAGGGATGTCGTGGTTGAGTAAGAGTAAAACCTTTCCAGGGAAAAAGCTGAAGAGTCACCGATCTCTTGACTCTGAAAGGCAAAGCAAGCTTCGATCTTGATTTAGACCAGAAGAAAAATTGGCCCTGACGTTATGAAGGTCTCAGAAGCAAAGCTGTGTCTTGCTCCCTGAAGGTAGGATGTGTTTTTGTAGAAGATGCTGTCTTGTTCTGCCTGCCTCTTGGGGGACAGCCATAGCAGTGACCTGTCCCAGCAGAGCCAGAGTTGTGTAACTTCTTGCTGGGTAAAACTGCACTACAACCAAAAAAACTCCCAGCCCCAAGACTAAACAATACAAAATCCACCAAAAAACCCCACTCTAGCAGCCCTAGGATAAGCTGTCGTCATCCTTATTTAATGTCTCCTGTTCTGTTTGTAACTTTAGTAAACCACTTATCTGGTCTGTGCTTTAATTTCTTCACTGTCAAATGAGGAGTAAAGGAGTAATAAAGTTTATCTTTAGTGCAGGCATGCTTAGTAATTTAATTCAAGTTTGTAAAGTGTTCAATGGTAATTTGATTTTAATAAAATAATGTTCCTCTATTACAAAAGGAACCTCTGCAGAAATTTATAGCAAACCTGATGCTGTAGAGAGGGAGCTTTATCAGAAGATCTGCTTAAGGCAGTAGATAAGTCTCCTAAAATCTGTTTTGGAATCTGATAGTTCAGCATTTGTTTGGCAGCCTGCATTCCAGATGCTTGATTAGTAGGAATGAAGAGGCTGTGGAGATGGTAATAAGAAATCTTGCCTAATCAGGGTGATGAATCTTTGCTATGCTGGAAGATTGTGCGTTCTTTTGGACAAGCCAACCCAAACATGCAATACCACCCACCCTAAAATCTAGGACCACCATGCATTTAGGAAGCTCTTCTGTTTCCCGTATGTACCTCGGGTTCAGTGCTGTGATCGACTGTTGCTGGCTGTACATCTGGAGTCAGTTTCTGACCCACAGAAAATAAACTACTTTTATGTTTTGGAGAGATAATGATCTGTGGAATGGACTAAAGCAAATCAACTGTGACTTTCCTATGAACTAATGAAACCATTTCCAAGAGACCAAACAGTTACAGAGAGTGATTATTTTATTTACCAGCCCCTCCATAGGAATCTGCCAACCACTCTGTTTCTCATCAGTGGAGAAGAAAGTCAGAATGCTGGTGGCATAAAAGCTGCTGGGCCGGGATCCACACACGGTGACACGGACAAAGAGCAGATGCGTGCAGCAACTGGAGGAGGAGATAAAAGAACCATCCTTTCAACCGCAGTTGCGTCAGCCAAATCACAACCAGCTGGGTTATTGCACTGGGCATTTCTGCTGATCCACCACAACGCTCACGCATGCTCTGTGCACATTTGCACGCACACCTACCCTCTGTCAGAGCTGGGCTGATTTCTGAGCCTTCTCATCCTCCCTCTGGTTTTAGCCACTGGTTTAGTCGAGGGATGATGTAGACCTGAGGTGGCTGGGGGAAGACTGAAACTGTTGGAAGGATGAGAGAAACTGTGACTCAGGAAATTCAGTTCCTCCCTTAGCCCCAGCATGCAGTGATGAATGTGCAGACCATTATCCTTGCAATACTGAAACCTGTTTCCCTTGGTTGTATTTTTGGACACTGGAGTGGCCTCTGTGTCCTCTCATCTGCTTTTTGCTCAGAGGGAGCAGTTTGTATTTCTAGAGGCACGGTCCAGGAGCAGTCCTTGCATGTAGTGCCCTGCACTCCAAGGGACAACTTCATCCTCAAAGATGAGTCTCAGCTGGCTGACGGTGCTGAGTTTTCTCAGAGCTTGGGGTTGTAGCTAGCCCACATGCCAGGAGAGTTTGGACTGCTAAGGTCCTAGAAGCATCAGGGAAACGCCTGGTTTATGACTAATAAAATTTAATGAAGTGGCTTGACTATCCAGTTGTAAGCAAAAAATGAGTCAGTCTGTGCTGGTTTGGACAAAAACAAGGAATCGACCATCCTGCAACCATGATTAAAACCATGACATCTACCACATGCTGCCAGTTTCTAATCTTTGTCATGGCAAAACTGCTTTTTGAAAAAAATCAGACTAGAATGTATCCCACAAATGTATTATAACATAACTACTGTCGAAGGATATATAGCTCTGTGGAGACTGTAAGGTGTCCCTGTGGTCCTCGCCACTTTCACTCTGTGTGGCTCTCCAGATGATTTGTGTACAAGCTCTAGCCAGAAGGAAATGGAGCAATATTTCTCTGTATTTATTCCCATAAGATGTATCTTGGTAGTGGGGATACGAATCTCTTATGGCTCAGTGTGTGAACATTGCAGAATTGGATGAGGTTGGGTGCTCTTGCCCTTTCTGTTTCAGAGCTGTGGGAGGCTTATCTAAGAGATCAAAGTGCATCAGATTCCATTATTTCAGTATCTATGGGACAGTATAATGCATGAATACTCTGGGACGATGCCTGTGTCTGACTTTTATTCATCACTGTAATTAAAGCCAGATACAGAGCTTGTTCTGTGCACTGAACGTTAATCACAGTGTTTTATTAACACAGTTGTCGAAATCTTTAATTCAGACATCGTATAATTTTGCAGTATAGATTAAGACCAGTATTTATTTTGCCTGAATACATTAATTTTATTTAAAGTTCAGAAAGAGAAGAGATTGCTCTCAGGTTTTGAACAAATGAGTGCAAGCATTGCTTGACTGCAGACATACCAAACTGCTAAACTGGTTTGGTCTGTACTGTTGCTTAACAAAAAGCAGTGAACTGCTGTATTCAGTAGAAAATACATAAATGGCTCAGCAAACTAATGCTCTACATTCAGACTTAGTTAAGACACTGAAATGAATATTTTAACATCCGTAGACTTTATTTTATGCTCTGTAGTAGTACTTGCTTAATTGCCAGTTTCTGATGTTTTGGGATTTCCCTTGGTTGTTTTCTGTTTAAATATTATGATTTGTATTGCAGTTGCATTCATACATCTTCAGTTTAGCTTATGAAATATGACTGAGACATTGTTTTGGTGCCTGCTTCACAGAGTTCTTTAATGTTGCATCAATATATTCAGAGACCTTGAGGCAGTTGTGGATTGTCCCGTGGAGAATGGTGTCCTTGAAAGTATATTACCCTTCTTGGAAGGGAGCAGAATCAGTTCTAAAATTCAAGCAAAAATACTTACTTTAAGCTAACTGTTAATTCTTTTCTTGGTTAGTGCTTTTTCACCTCTCAGTTCCTGGCTCTCTGAGGCTCTGTGGGCTGTTTTGACTGTGCTCACCAGAGCTAATGAAATCCCCTCTGTAGCCACTAAACTGAACTACAGGCCCACACCTCTGCTTGACAGTTTTTAGGGATCTGCAGATCGGAAGCTGGTGAGGAGCACTGTATGGGTAGTGTTGCACTAAGGCCTATCCTGAGCTGAGAAAACTTTTCCTGCCCTGGTCTCCCACCTCTTCAGATGATGGCAGCTTCGTGTTGCTGCAGTGGCTGAGCTGGCCAGGTACCCCAGTGGCTGGGCTGAGTTGGATGGTGGCCTTTGGCCCAAGCCTGAGTGAGATGCTTGGTTATTCTCCCACCCTGCCCTCGACTGGAAGTGGGAATGTGGTGCTTAATCCTCTGGAGTGGATTCACATGACAGCTCGTCTGGAGCTGTGCTGGGTTGTGTGTAATCATTCCAGTCATCTGTAAGAATCACAAATGAGGTGCAGGGAGGGATTTTACATTATGTCTGGATGTAGACAAACTCCCTGAAATTTCCAAGACCTGAAGCTGTATTTATTTTACTGTGTGGCTAAACTACTGAAAGTAAGTTTACCAAAGAATGCCCATTCCTTCTGTAAATATAGTGGGTTTCTCAGTTTAAAGTAGATGGAGTCAGGTATTCAAAGAAACAGTGTTTAATGGCGAATTTTGTTTTTAAAAGTCCTTTAGGAAACAAAAAAATACTATCCAGACAAAATTTCATGCTCCAAGTAATGTTTTGTTTCCTCTAGAAACTGTATTCTTGTTCCGTGAGTAACCTGGTTTTTCCTGCCTCCCAGAAGAAGCAAGATGACCTAGATCTAGAGCTTCTTGGGGAAAAGTTCACTTCATCCTATATATAGCGTCTCCTAAAGTGTCTTTATGTAGCTATCATTTACTCTGAGCTGATGAACTGAAAGAGAAAAGAACTGTAGTTTTAGGCTGAGGTAGGAAAGGAGGGAGTTTTATCCCTCCTTTTTTTGTGGGGGTCTATCTTATGCACATGTCACTAACTGGATTCCAGCCTGGTGAAGGCCAAACTTCCCAACTTCCAGCTGTAACACAGAACTTCTTGTCACTGTGTCTCCTTAGTGTGCTGCAGCTGAAAAATGACCAACTACCTCTGTTAAGGACTGAATTGAATCCTGCCTTGTGCCAGCAGGAGTTTCTGCACAGGACTCAGAACGTGATATCCTGGGGTCAGTGTGTTCTTTGCTCCGGTCAGATCACGCAGATGGAGACTCCTCCGAGCAGCACTGTTGGCACGGTGGTGTTTTTATTGGAAAGCAAAAACTGAGAAAATGGTAGTAACAACTACATAACAGATGCTACCAAACAGGCTGTTGGTGTTGAGGGATCAGGCAAATGTTTCCACCTCAGGGTGATGAGTCAAACGGTGAGGTGTACTGTAGGCTGAGGGAAGTCTGCCTGTCCTTTTGTCAGCATAAGGCTTTTTTTTAGATAGAGGAGAGTTTATCTGAGTGCATCAGCAGCTTGGACTTTGGCAGCCTTTCTGGGGCTGAGAAAGTGCCACTGCCTAAGGACACCACATACTCCTCTCCCGAGGCCTTCACCACGCCGGGGCCGGTGCTGGTGGAACCCATCGGTGCTCCTGTGGTGGGCTGTGTACACCTCTGGCATGTGGAGAAAGCAGCATCTGTGTTCATTTAACTTGATGGCAGGATCCTGCTCCAGCACTTAAAAACAATGACTTCAACAGGCCCAGCTCAGGAATGAACACAGCCAAGGCCCGAGGAGAGGTTTGGGGGCTGTCTCTGTGTTCAGCAGACCTCTGGCTGAAGCCAGGCAGAAATGTGGTGTGCCTTGTGCTCAGTGTTGTGTGTGTAGATGTTTCTGGGACGAAGAGGTCTGATCTAACCATCCACTGCTGCCATAAAGGGATTGTTTTGCTTTCCCTCCTGTTTTCCACGTGGAGCCATGTTCTCCACAGTCACTGCATGGTGGCTGTGGTGTTTGGTGGGTCAGTTTGTACCATTCAAGTGTCTGAAATGGGTTGTCTTATTCTTCCTCTGGTCAGATTAGTGGAGTGAACTGACTTCCTGGTGGAGGTTGGATTTATCAGCACTCTTTGGCACCTGTAGATTGCATTTTACTTCGTGACATCTGTGGAAAGGTCTAGAGGTGCCAGGTATTAGACATGTGCTATTACTGCCAAGTATTAGAGAAGTTTTGGCTTTTGCATGTGAAAATTAAGGCTATACTTGGATTTAACTGTGTACCAGAGCATGCACAGAATGAGTATCTAATATTGGTTTGGGCAGTGAGTGCATTTGGGAATGGTCTGTGCATGAAATGCAGTCTAAAGGTGCCATTTCTAACTTCAGCAGGGTGGTGATTTCGGTTGGAGGGATTTTGCTGCTTCAGGACAAATCTCTGATGGTCTCTGATGTGGCGAAATTCTTTATTTCTTGAATGTGATCTTTCTGGTTTAAAAAAACCCCAAACCAGAAAAAAATAATGGAAGAATCTAAGTTTGTTTACCACAACCATCTTTAAAGATGCTTGAGTGCTTTTCTTTGCTATTTTTCTTGTTAAAGAAGCTTCATTAGTGTTACCTAACAGTTCATGAGTAGACTTGGTAAGTGCACAAGTGTCTGAAGACTTGGAGAGCCTGTTCATATTGTGCAGCTGACTGAGATGTCCCTTGGGACACAACTGACCACAGTAACATCATTGGTCTGCAGCGTGGGTGCTGCTCTGCCTCTTTCCTCACACAAGCCTTCCAGTTATGACTCTGTGGATGGTTTCCAAAGTCTGAACGTTGCTTGGCAAGCTTTGTCACTGCTGTTAGGAGTTTGATTACCTTTGTGCATATGTATGTGAGGACTGCCAGTGTCTGTGGCTTTTAATAAAACAACCTCCCTGTTGTCTAAAATGTTTAGAATTAAGAAATTATATAAGTATGCAAGAGCAGGAGCGAGGCTGGCTGCCTCAATTTGACTGTCCTGTTTTATATGTTGTTACGCCTTATTCTAGTTTGGCATCTCTCAGAGGAGGCCACTGGCTTCCTGTTGAAGCCAGTCTTACTTGAGGCAAATTAAGGGACAAAACCCTGTTTCAGAAAATAAATCTGAGAAGCAAATCTTGCTGCTTCTTCCTGCATCCACTCATGCAGCATTACCAATTCTTCTCCTCACTGGGGTAGTGCTGTGCTCTTACGTAGCTCGATCCCCCTTGCTCAGAACCTTTCTGTTCAGCTTTCTGAATTCAGAACCAGGAACGCTGAACACGAGTGATAAATACCATCTTTACAGCTTTTTTGCATCTCATTAGCTGTGTTGGGTCAGGCTTAGTTTTTGGCTTGGAGACCTTCCAAAAAAACCCTCAAAGCCACAGGAGAGCGGGCTGCTGGGGCAGGGAGAACACCCTTCCTTGTCATCCATATTCCACATTGCCAGGGCTGTGGGACACTGCAAAGCTGTAGAAATTGTTTTCTGAAAGAGACCACTAAGATTTCCTTGGATTATTTCACAGAATATGCTGTCCAGGTTTCAGTTTGAATACAGTTACACTTCAGCTGGACAGAATATAACTATTTAAATTAGACCAGTAGCTAGTGTCCTTTCTGCCTTCAAAAGACTTAAGTAATACAGCAAACTAAAGTAAGATAAACATGATTTTAAATCCTAATTGCAGAGTGGTTACCAGCAATAAAGTGCCTGTAGATTGGCACAGGCTGCAATAATGCCATGTACACTTGCTCACTGATGACCTTACATTTTGCTTGCCATGGGCCAAATCCTCCCCAGTGGTGCAGCTGCCTGGTGCTACTCAAACAACACAAGTGGAACTTCAGCTAGCATATGGTCAGCAGAATAAACTTTAGAAAGGTCTTTTGTTCAGCCCTGCCTTCATTCCTGCTTCTCCCTGTAGATTGTGCTGCAGGAAAAAGGGTTTGACCAAGAACATTTGTGCTCCACCATAGGTATCTTCTACCAGTGGGCTATGAAAACCCTCCCTGTGATCAAACCAGAATTCCTAATGGATAAGGATTTTGCCCAAAAATTTCTTTTCTCACATTTAAAGCTTTTGCTGTGTTAGTGTCTTAAGCTTCCAAGTGGGCATGACAGTGTTTGCTGACTTGGCTTCAACAAAATGAGGCTTGGATTTAATGGGCGTTATCTTCTGTATTTTATTTAAATTAGCTTTGAGTTAAACATGACAAGCATTATTGCTAGTTCTTACACTGCATCAGAGATGACATTAATTAGGCTAACAACTGTTTTCAGTACAGTCTTGAAAATTGCATATTAACAAATGTGTGAATTGTACTGTTTTCTAGTGTCTGGACAAGGGTATATATGGATAATTTTGCATATACTCAGTGAAGTTATTTTCTGCAGACCATGGATGATTTTGAAAGACACTGGTCAAGCTTTGCCCTGTTACCCCTACAGGGAGCCTCTTTTGATCAACCAAGAACTAAGGCTCAAGAAGCTTATTTCACAATTCTAGATTATTTGCAGCAAACTTGCACCTGTTATTCTTCTACCAAATAGGTCTTTAGTTGTTTCTCTGATGTTTACACTCTTGATTTATTTAGAGATCCTATATCCCTTTCAGCCTTTGTTTTTCTGGGCTAACGCTTCTATTTTTATTTTGTTTATTAGCGGATATGATATTCAAGCAACTTGGTTTTCCTGAAAACCAGAATGTTTTATCTACAGTCAGTGAAACCAAACAAAAACAACGGAAAAAAAGAAGAAAATAATAAAATAGGGCATATGTTAAGTGATGGAGGGAGCATTGACTGACAGCTCAGCATCTTGCAGTGAATTTGTCAGGGGGACTCATGATAGAAGTTAGAGACAATACTTACTCCACATATGCAGAATGTGCAGCTCCAAGGGGCAGGCACCTTTTCATGTGCTGCTGAATTTATCCTCTGTCACTGGAGTAAACCATTCCATAACACGAATGAACACCTCACCAGGAGTGCAGCAATACATGAAATGATACAAAAAAATTAGAACCAGGCCTGTAAGTTATTTCAAGGCTGATTTCAGTATAAAGCTTCAGCAGAGCAAAGAAATTTTCTTTAACCTGATTTCTAGTCTGAAATTGCTCTGCAGGGTACTTGCTTATGGTGTTCAGCAGACTTCATTTGATGAACACTGGACTCCTTTTTGCCAAAGTTCATGGAGAAGGCCATGCCCAGCCCTTTTCTGCCCCCAAGGAAGAACACAGAGCTGCCCATCTCCCAGCAGGATCAGTTTATTTCTGTTTCTGCTGTGTGATTCAAAACAACAAACGAAAAAACAAAAAATTGTTTGCTGCAGTAATTTCTACTCGTGTCTTTACTGCGCTGGAGATTCATCCATAAGAAAGGTGGTATCCCAAATAAAGACAGGAATTCAGGTTTGTCTTCTTACCTTGCCTGTTTGGTTCAGCAAATCTTTTGGTGTTCTCAGGGAAGCACATTCCCTGACTTCACTTAACTGCAGCCGTCTGTAAGGAGACGAAGTGAAGAGTAGTCCTGTAGACTTGCAGGAGTGGCACTAAATGCCATCTGCTTCCCAAGTCACTCTGCTGCACCCACTGCCTCTCGGAGAGGTCTCCATTCAGGGATCAAAGGGTGAGCTAGAAAGTCTAGAAAGATAACTAAAATATTTTTGTAGTCGTTGAGTCACGATATTTCTGCTTATGAAGTTACAGTCTGAGCAGCAAGCTGCTTTTTCTCTTGGAGCTTATCTAGGTGTTACAGTTACCTCTGTAGTTACACCCTAATGACTCCCGAGGTAACAAGACTAGATGTCTAGACTAAATGTCGTAAATTAAACGTAAAGAACCCGCAGGTTTTCTTGATAGCTGTTTTGCTGGGGCTGTGTGTATTTTTTTTTCACCTCCAGAAAAGCTCAGTGTTACTCCATTCTGGCATTTTGTCGTGACTGCAGTTTGTCTGTGTGTGTATCAACTGACAAAACGTATTTTAGTGAGTGTGTAGGTTGCAGCAGGACATGGTTATTCCACCCTAAACATTAATGCAGGAGAATACATTGAGTACATGTGTTTCTTTATATTTTCATGAAGCCTGAGAGTGTTGGTAGCATAATTTTAATGACATTGGGCTCTCATCTCTGACTCAGGGGCCATCAAAAGTAGCACGAGCCTCACCCAGAGTGGTGGAGTTACACTTTGGTGCAGGACCTGAGCTGTATCCTTGTATGTGTATGTAAATGTTCTTGGTAAACTGGTGCTTTTAAATTTGCACAGGCAAATTTTGTATTTCCATGAGACTTTCTCGACTCCAGCTGTGAAACTGCCTCCTGTGTGTCACTGTATTTAGTGTTCAGGGTCTCTGGTGTTCCTCACACAGCGTGAAAGATGGGTCGTTGCTTATGGATGAGCTGAGGATGGAAATCTCCAGGCTTTGCAGCTGCCCTCATGCGGGTGTGCCAGGGTGAAATGGGGCTTTGTCTTCCAACCAGTCAGTCCATATTGGGAAAAATGACCTCTCTGTTTTCATGTCCCTCCTCTCAAACAGTTTTCTGTTCTTAGATTTTGTGGCAGCCTGAGCCATAATTCAGGCAAGTACTTAAGTAGGTGCTCAAGTGCCATGTCCCTGGTAGTATTTGAAATCCTTACTAAGTATGCTACTGGGGCAGTAGCGGGGACATTGGGACATTTTACTGATCCATGCAGACAGCAGGATGAATCCATTGTGGAAACCTGAAGTTTTCCTTCAGAAAGGCAGCTTCAGTGTAAACAAAGCCCTGTCTTCCATGACAGTGGGTGTAAGCAGGGGAATGTCCTGACAAATTAGAGGTTTTTCTTCATCCCGTTGGAGCTGAACAAGATGAAATGGGAGCTGCAGGAGCTGGGTTGGACTCTGTGTTCCCCATCTCTGCCCTCACCCTTGCAAAACTTTCACCTGCTTCAGTTCCCCATCAAACCACCTGCTCTGAAAGCACCTCTGCTGAAACAGACACGGGTATTTTTGGTGTGAAACCAGCACGGGCAAGATCCAAAGATGAGTATAAAAACGCCACTATGCTGTAGATTGAGAAGGCTGATTAGCCAGATGTTTGCATGTACAGTTAGTGGTGGATGTTGTACCTTATTTATCTGTGAAGCTGAACATTTGCAATTTGTCCTGCTTGCACCAGCAACTGGCTGCATGTTTCATACGTAGCAGTGAAATAAATCCATGTTGTCTGGTGACACATTAAAGAGATGACCAGGTGCCCATTGAATTGTCTCCGTGCATTTAAAACTTTAAAATAGTAGAAAAAACGTGTTCTGGAAATATTTCACTTGTATAACCAACTCTTGAGAGAGCTATTTATGATTTCTCTACCTGTTCTTGGCACAGGCTTTTTTTTCTGTTAGAAGAGGTTTGACAGTTGCATGAGATCACACTTGGATGTGTGCCCTGCGAGCTGAAAACGCAGAGTCACTGCTTGTGAGGACAAGACTTAGCTGGAAAAAATAGAAACATTGCCCTTGTGTTCACTGCTAATACTGCATCAAGAAGTGGAGCTCAGTCAAGCTTTAGGGTGCCTTGATATTCATGCAGTCATTACTTGCTTATAAATAGAGAACTGCTTTAAAAAACCCCAACAAACCAAGAGATTTAGAAATATTCATTTAATGCCTGGGATGTTCCTTTAAGATTAATAAATGACTGGCTGAGATGAGCCGATAGCCTGACTCGGTGCCTCTGGCTATTTACAGCTGCTGCTTATTAACTCAGAGATGAAATAATTAATGTTATTATCAAATGATGCTAAACAAATAGTCAGATCATGTTTTTTGTGTGTGCTCATTCTCCCTGAAGCAGGAGATGGCAGCGCGTGGGCCCCTGGGGGAAGTGTCAGTGTCTGCACGATGGAGCGCCCCGAGCTGCGCCGAGACCTCTGGCTGTGCCCAGCCCAGCAGCTCAGGGTGCTGCTGGCACCCCCAGTTCAAACCCCAGTTCCAGCCTCGAGGTGTGGATGAAATCACAGAAAATCCCAGTCAGTTTCCCAGGATCTGATGGAAAG
The DNA here is from genome assembly GCA_013397845.1 of Melanocharis versteri. Classification (NCBI taxonomy): domain Eukaryota; kingdom Metazoa; phylum Chordata; class Aves; order Passeriformes; family Melanocharitidae; genus Melanocharis; species Melanocharis versteri. The sequence goes on along the minus strand of VZTG01003613.1, from coordinate 273,801 downwards.
CAGGAGCTGTTGGCTGGGTGGATGGTAGGGACACCCTCGCCAAGCCCCCCTCGCCAGTGACACCAAGACAGCAGCACACAGAGACTTGGACTGTGTTTGAGGTGCCCCAGTGCATGGCAGGTGTATGTGGGGCTTTATCTGTCTGTAACTTTCCAGCAAGCTGATGCAGAAACATACTTTAAAAGAAAAAAAAAACTGTGGTTATGCTGTTGCAAAACACAGCATTGATGTATCCTTTAACTGGCCTCAGGAAGCCTCCTGGCTGCCTGTGCACAGTCTCCTGCTGCCCTGCCTGGGCTGAGGCTTCGTCACACACCTGGATCTCAGGGGTATCCACTCTGTGCTAGAAATTCAGATGCCAATAAGAAAATAAAAAGGCCTGTGGAACTGAGTGTACCATCAAACTGCCAAGGTGTGGCAGCTTGAGCAAGCATTCGTAATTGAGGATGGCTTTGTTAAAAAGGCAATTAAAATATTTCAAATTGAGTACAAAGTTATGCAGTGAAGTATAGCACAAACCCTGCTGTCACGGGCTGCCTCACTGACACAGTCTCACAGCAGGTGCCCCACAGCAGCAGTCTCTCTGCTGCAGGTTTTCCTGCTCTGTGGTTACACGGACCCAGCTCATCACCAGCCCCATCTGCTTTTTGAAGCTCTTCTGCAAGAGCGTGTGGACTGCTGCCCCTTTTCTCCCCCAGGTCACTTATCCTTAGTAAAGCAATCGGTTTTCTCTCCTTTCCTTATGCTGTGGCAGAGCTTTGTACTGCATGAGAGTCCCGCTCTCCTGAGTCCCTGTTTGCTGTGAGGCCTGATGGAAAATTCTTCCATCAGGTGTGGCAGAGGTTTGCACTGTGTGAGAGTTCTGCGCTGCAGAGTCCCTGTTTGCTGCCTGTCCTGATGGAAAAATGTTCATCAGGTTTCTGCTTGGCTTTCCTTGCCGGGGGAGCCCATTGCTGGCCCACCTTCCCGGGCCCAGGCACAGCGTGGCCTCATCAGCTGGGCCCTGGTGAGGGGAAGGTTCCTGTCAAGGCTTGCAGAAGCCTTCTCCTACGTTGCCTCTTCCGTGTATTTTGGTGAGGTAACAGACTGTATCTCTATAAAAAGAACAACTTTTTCAGACCTCTTTTGGGTGCTTGCTTACAGCCCAGTGGCTACAAAAAAGCAGTTTGTGTCACGGCCTAGGATAGTACATGAGAGGCAGATGATCCGAGGGAGCTGCTGCTGCTGTGCCTGTTTGTTTTCGTTACCTGTGTTACCTCTTATCTGAAGCTGAATTGACACCTCACAGAGACCTTACGTAAGGGTGATGTTCTCAGTCTAGCTGGGACTGTTGTGTCTATTTAAGTCCTGTTTTAGGAACCTGATGTAGGAGGACGCTCCTCGATAGGACGCTTTTGGATGTCTGTGGAAAGGAGCTTCAAGCAAGGCTGTTAAACTGCATTCTGGAGAGTCCTCTTTGCCCGAGGAGGGTGCTTGTCATGTGTTGAACAGTAACACTCAGCCTAGAGATGAGATCATTTGTCACTTGATTTCTCCAATCCTTTGATATCCTACTCACTCTTTTTCTAGAATACTTTCCTAGTTCTGCATAATATTTCTCTGCTATGTGTTATGATGTTCTCATTAGTTCAAACTAGCACTCTTAAATACACCCATATACATGTCTATTTACACACTGAAGTACAGCCTGTATTTATGCCTCAGCAGTCCTCCCCTGATGAATTGACTGCTTATGCCTTCAGCTTATGTGCATTTTCATGTTTACTCCGTGGCTTGGCCCCTGGTCCCTAGTCTGTCCTCTTGGCTAATTAGAGCCGATTTCCGTAGTTTTGCTACCTTGTTCCTGAAGTCCTCAGAAGGGCTGTTTTGTTCTTAGAATTGCCATCGAGCTGACCTAATTCTTGCCAGAAGATGTATTTTAGCGCTCTTGCTGTTTTTTAAGTGTTCAGAGTCAGGTTTTCACAATTGGCTTGGGCCCCAGCAGGGGCACTCCTCCCATTTTCCTCTTGCGTGCCTGTTCCCAACTTTCCCAGCAGCTGTAGAGATCGCACTGTCGATGGCAATGGCTTGTTTGCTTTCCATGAGGGGAAGAGGCAGTCGGAGCAGTGTCCTTGGAGCCATTGCAAGGGAAGTGGCAGGACCCACAGTCCTGAGGCAGTGCTGTTTTAGACCAGCTGGAGTCAGCTGTGCCCTAATCCCCAAATTCCCTGAAATGGCACCATGAGCAGGGACTGTGTGTGCTTGCTCAGCGGCACTGGGTCTGTGGGTTCAGTAGCAGTGCGGGGCACAGTGTGCACTGCTGTTCACTCTTGGTGCCTCACACTGCCCACCTGAAGTCCCCTGTATCCCTGTACTCTTCCCTGGGAATGCCTGTCCGGTGATCCATACCCAGCCCTTCATACAGAGGACTTGCACGCACTTGTCAGAGTGATGCAATGCTTTGGGAGCTTTGGGCTGGGAGCTTTGGGCCAGGCTCATGTCTCGGGTGGCAGAAGCACGTGTGAGCTTTTTGTACCCAGAGGTGAGTCAGAGCCTCGGGGTGGTTTGGGGTGTGCACGGGGACGGTGTCTGGGACAGATCCCACGTGTCTGACATCGGGGAGCGGGGCAGGGTGTGAGCAAAGCCTCTTTGCTGCTGCACACAGGGCCTGGCTCAGTGAGAGTCACGGCTGCCTGCAGACTCTGTGTGCCCCCCAGGATGGTCAATACTACCATTTTTTAGCTGATACCCCTTTGATTTATACTGTAAACAAGTTGTACTGACTGCTATTTACCCTTTCCAGAAAGCAAACGTGTCTTAAGGAAGTGTGAACGATTCCCCGATGTCCGTGTGGACTTCTGGACTGCTCGTGTTCTGTCAGCTTTTCCATCATTACTTCCCCCGTCTCTTGTGCTTGAATGCAGCCTCCAAAAAACATGTTAACTCCATTCCTTTGTTTGGGGTGTTCTTTTTTATTTTTGCTTCCTGCTACCCAGCAGTTCCACAGCAGTAAGTGGGTGGTACACAGTAGGTTCACTTTACCTTTCAGCAGAGGAGACAGTCTGAGATATTTGTTTTCAGCCTTTTCCACCTCAGAATCATTTTCTTTTCCCCAAAACTTCAGGTTTATATTTGCTGTTAAATCTGCTTCTCAGTTTTCCAGCAGCCATCTCACTTGAACCGTAAGTGCTGTATTTAATGCAGCCATAGCACTGTAATAGCTGTCTGCTCTTGTCAGGCCTGAGGAGGGGTTTCTGCAAAGAACCACTTGGCAAAAGTGGGAGAGAACATGTACCAATAATGCAAATGTGGGGTTGCTTATGGGGTAGGATGATCCACATTCACGTGCTGTTCTTCCACCACCAGCTGCAGAATTGATTGCTGGCTCTTTCTGCTAGATTTTCTCCCTACCCAGCTGCTTTGCTTTGTAGTCCCTGGGGTGTACCAGTCTCAGGAGGCTGCATTTTGTGCCTGAGTGTCCTTAATTTAATATTTAGGTGCAACTGTTCTTTCCTGGCTTTTCTCACTGCAGCAGCCTGACAGAAAAGCATGAATTTTTATAAATTGTTTATGAATCTTTCCCTTCTCGATATAAAGAAAAGCCTATTAAAATAAACGTGCTAGGAGCTGTAATAAGAGGGCTTTGTTATCTCTCAGAAGTTGTGGCCTGATGCTGTAAGTTGAGCTGTCAGTGAGGCTGTCTGGAGGGATGGAATCAATTCTTTGGTGAACAATTTGGTGGTCTGGGACATGTTGGTGTGTAAGTTACTGACCTCCCTGAAAAAATTCACACTCTGATGTTTGGTGGGATCTCTGGAGAAAGGAACAAGGACACCTAAAACTGACACAAAGCTGGCGAGCAAGAACTCAGCAAGTGGAACCATCAGTGCCCAAGGTTGACGCCCTTGAGTCAGAGAAACCTGCTGTGCAGCCTGGAAATGTAAAAACTGGCTGTGTCAGGAGATTGTGCTTCCAGGGATTAATTACTGCTTTTTAATTACTGCTTTTTCCCTACAACTCTTTCTTGCTAGTCTTTTGTATTTAGGTTTGCCTTGATGGTTAATCAAATTTCAGAGCAGGTGACTGCAGAGCTGCAGGTGATTTCCATCTGCCAGGTAAGGCTGGGTTTGCTCTGGCCAAGCTGCAAGGGCACTGCCAGCTGTTTGTCTTGGCAGTAGGTTGGTGGCCTTTTTGGGTTTGTGTGACAGCACAGGGACGAAACTTGAAAGTCCTTTTCTCACAGCCCTTGTCACTGTCTAGGAAAGCAGCAGGCAGGATACCTCTACTTTGTACCTCCTCTCTCTGCCCCAGCCCTATTTTTGGTAGCAAAGCTGAGCTCAGGGGACAGATGATATTTTAAGAGTCAGCAACCAGGAGTCACTTTCTTTCATAGTTGATACTCTTTTCCATCTTTTCAGATACATTTATTTCCCAGTAATTTCAGTGAAACAATTGTGAAGGACGCACAGGACAATTTTACGGTTTTGGTTGTAGTGTGAATGAGGCTGTGCCATGTCTGCAGAACCACCGTGGCTTTCACCAAACAAACACCTCTCTCTGAAGTGTGATCCACAACTCAAAATGAGTGTTGCTTCTTAACTGGAGTCAACAGCTGGAGAAACAAAGCACAGATCCTGCAGGTTCCTCTCCTGTGAGCAGACTGGTTCCTCAGTCTGTTGTATTAATTACTGACCATTTTTGCGGTGCCAATTCCTACAATGCCAGATTTCTTAGTAGTCTTTCCTTAGGAGCAGTTGTCCATGGTGGGAAGTGTGTGTGCACATGTATCTGATCTGTCTGTCCCAGATGTCCCCTCCAAAAGGGAGAGGGGAGAGGAGAGGATTTTTCTTTCAGAAGAACTTCTTAGTGTTAAGTGCTCAGCTGTTGCAGTTATTCATACTGAATGACTACTTGGAAGCAGAAATATAAAAAAATTGGGTAACAGTTTCATTACATGATGTTTTATAGCAACTGCTATTCACCTTTATAAATTAACTGTTCTCTTCTGTATGGCAGAAAAAGGCTTTTATAGTTGGCAGGCTGCTTGTAATATTCTAAGGATTATTAAAGTAAGCTGTAGTTGTCATATAATGCACATTATAATGGCGCGTGGTTTTACATTAATGTGTCTTGGGGGAGGATATTATTTCAGAACATTTATTCACATATGGATGGAGTTTGAGTTTTTTCACCCTGATCAGAATGACATTCACAGAAAAGGTCCCTGGACCATCATCCCAGCAAGTTCCTTATGAATAATAAAGTGGTGAGAAGAGAAAATTTCATCAAATTGAGCAGGAATTTTTGAAAAATACCTCAAAGAGTGCAATTTTTTTTTTCTCAGCTCCTGCCTTTACATGTATAAACTGAGGTTGTTCATATTTAGGTGAGTTATTTGGGCTCCCTGCTGTCCTTAGAGGTGAGAAAGCTGGGGAGCAGCCAGGCTGAGCTGTGTGTAGGGGTGATGAGTGCTGCAGTAGGGCTGCAGTGGTGGGGGCTGGTGTGTGTGAACCAGGGCAGCTGCCTTCAGACACCCTGTTCCAGGCAGGACATTTGCAAGTCGAAGGGATTTCAGAACAGAGCTGTGGGAACAGCTGGGGAAATGCAAATGGAACTGTTATATTTGCATTAATTAATTAGACAGCAACCGCAAGGAGCGTAAGCGCTACAGCTACTGGTGTTTAAAAAGTGTAAAAAAGATGTAGCACAAACATAGTTAGGGAAGTGTTTGTCTCCTCTGTCAGACTGAATTAACAGATACACTGTTGATCTAGTGATAAAATGCAAATTAATATCCCAGGGTGAGACACACAGAGAGCACTGGATTAGGTGAGGAAGAAAATTTAGAGATGGAAACAGGGCAAAGCAATCAGCTGGGGAAAGCAGGTGGCTGTAGACAGGATCTCCGGCACAGCAGTGAAGCTTTGACCTCTGGAACTGTTCGATGTTAGGAATTATTCATCTCACCTTTGACCATCCTGAAAGGATGATTTGGGCATGTTGGTGCAATTATAAAAACAACAAACAAACAAAAGCCCTGATAACATACTGCTGATATGCGGCGTAGAGGGATCTTAAAATAATCTTTATCCAGGGATTAAGAGTTTCTGATCTACCACTGACCTGTTTTCAGAGTATTAGAAATTCATGGTACTTGCAAAAACAAGACAAAAAGGCTGTAAAACAAGAGAAAGGCAGATTTACAGCAGCATAAGTAACTAAAGTAAGTTGCATTGATGAGGAAACTTCAAACCAAATACCATGCTTGGTGAAACCTCCTTCTTCTAGTCAAGAATCCAAAGTGTGCTTGGAAATCTGTGTGTGGAAAATTTCTGGGCTTTTTAGGCCATGTGTGAAAATGTTTATTTTCATTAGGAGTGAGAAATGCAGACCTCCAGATGCCCTCTATGATTTTTGCTTTTTCCCCCCAAAGGAGGAGGAGCTGGGGTGAGATGGAGACACAAACCCTGCTGTAGTCCTTGAGTCTGAATTTAATGCTGCAGTTTCTAAGGGCTGAATAAACATTGGGAGTGAATGATTTCCCTGCACAGAAAGCCAGGGAAACTTGTGCTGATACCACTGACTTTGCGAACAAAGAGAAAGTTGTGTACCTCCAAGATTATGGCCATCTGAGGTATTTCATCATTACTAAATTCTTACGGAGAAAAAATAATTGACTAAAGCAAATTAAGTGCCAGAAAGTGATTTTTATTTCATTGTCTGACAGTAATATGTGGATTTGATTATTTGTTTTGGCCTTTTTTTAGGGGTTTTTGCACATAGTACTAGAGTTAGCATGAAATTTCATCTTGGTTTAAAGTGCCTTACATCTTTGTCAAATGATAAATAACACAGACTTTGGCTAGAAGTTCAGTATTTTGTAATTTTGTCTGTAAAAACATTTCCCATGGTCGATAAGAGAAATGTGAGACACCAGAGCAATAAATTCATGCTCGTCTTTGGAGTAAAATAATAATTACTTGGGTAATGCAATCTTTTTTATATACACACATGTCAGGGGGCCCCTGGCTACAGATGTGAGCTGAGTGAAGTCTTGAGTCGTTCCCCTCGAACACCCACCGTGGAGCGAGCAGGACCTTGGTCAGTGGAAGCAGCCTTTATAAACTGTGAAGGATTTGCAAACGGGTGATAAACCCACTCAGGCAGGGCTGCACTCCGTCCTTACCGGCGGCTTGGAATTATTGTTGGATGAGTTTAACTCCCAAAAACGCTGCAGAGATCGGGTAGTGGAGAAACCCAGGGCTGCAGCTGCCACGTGGCTGCGAGCGGGGCCAGCTGGGTGTGTGCCCAAGGGGCTGCCAGGGGGGACAGGAGCCCAGCTCCACTCAGGGGTGGTGGTCAGGGGTCTCCTGAGGGAGCTGGGGATGTCACTTTGCAGTCAGAGAAATCTGGTGATTTTTGCTCTCATGAATAAATAGTTCAAAATAGTTTTAGAATCATACAGGTATGAACGCACCCTTTCTTTTTACCTGCTGGAGGGGAGAGGGCTGGTTTGAAAGGGTCGGTGTCAATGTATCCTATAATGTGACACTGCAACGTGTGTGGCTGTGTTCTTCCATTTCCCTGGTACATTCATGTCCCGGGCTCAGTTTGGGCAGGCTTTTAATAGCAGTCGGGAAGGGAGATCAAAGTGCCAGCAGGCAGCGTGTTCAGTGCCTGGGTATCGAGTGGCCTCTGTGGTTTATTTACAGTACTTTGGTCTGCATTTTTCACAACAGCCACATGAACTCCAGTTCTCTGCATTCACAAGCGTGAGGACGTCGTGGTGAAAGACACCACCATTTTCACCCAGTTACTCCTCTGACAAGAGGTTCTTGTCTAGAATGTGAAATTGTAGAAGCCCCCAGCTGGCGACTATAAATTCCTGCCTTAATGGGCTGTGTCAGACAGTCGGGGGTGGCTGTGCCGGGAGGGAACCTGAGACAGGATGCCAAAGGGAGGAGTTTCCATCCAGCGCTGGCAGTCGGGAAAGCATTTGAGTGTTTGGCACGGGAAGGGAACCAGGGGTCCCTCTGGCCCCTCTGCAGGGAAGGTGACACCCAGGAGAGAGGGGCACTGCAGTAATGCACGAGTGGCTCCCCCAGCTACAGGGTCCCTCAGTGGTCACTCACAAGTGCCTGTAAAAGACTAGAACAAGAGAATGAGGTTTTGTTGTTGTCTGGCCTATCACAGGTTTAAGAGTTGTGTTGATTTCCTGTCCAAAACTTAGCCAAAGCAGTTGTTGGTTGGGCAGCGTGTGACTGTTGCTCACTTCAGAGTTGTCCAGATGTGACTGTTCTAACTCACAGCAGATTCTTACTTAACTGTAGTTTCCTTTTGCTGTATCATTTTTGTTGAGATCATCAGTTTGCTGTTCTGCTGCTACAGATTTCTGCTGCTTTCTGACATTTTGAGGATTTCTTGGATCTTTTGTTCTTCTGTTTTTGCCTTCCATTGAATTTCTGCATTATCACTTGCAGCCATGGCTTAGGCCAGGGGAGCTGCATTAAGTGCAGTTCCCTCCCCTCCTCCTGCCCACGTTGGCACCAGCCTGTGCTGTGCCTGTGGTTCCTTGTACTGCTCCTTTTTTCCAAGATGTGAAGGAGGGTACATCCCTCACCAGTTCTGAGTGTTCTCTATGTCTGTGTAACAAGTGAAGGAGGTAGCAGTAAAGTCTTCTGCTATTGCTTTAATAACCTCTTCAAAGAAGTACAGCAAAGCCTTTGGAAACAGAAGTTACTGATAGTTTGTGGTGTTAAGTCCTTGAAACATAAACCCGTGACTAGGCTCTGCTTCGAGCTGAAGTGTTCTGTGCAAACGGTCTGCAGCATTTGTCAGGGGAAAATGCTTTATTTTGCTAGCACCAAAGGTTGCAGTCACTTTCTGAATACTGTTATATCACTTTCTGAATACTGTTATATCTGACAGGCCAGCCCTAGGTTCAGCTGGTGCTTTTCTCTATGCAAATGATAATTTGAGAATACTTTAGATAATTTAAAACACTTAAAGGCAGCTGATCCAAAAGAATTCTGTGATTCCATGAAATATGGTTCAGAGTAGTCAGGAAATTAATCACTTGGAGAACCCCTGGCGTTCTGTCTTTTGAACCTTCTCATAATTCCTCTGAGTTCTGCCAGGAAATCAGAGGGGGAAATCCTAGTGTAGCTAAATTAAGAGATGACTTTGAATTTTGCCCCACAGCTGAATTGCCAGTGGCAGGCACTGTGTTCAATGAAGAATTGCCAGGCAGACTCGTATCTGTAATTAGCATTTCTCACGAGCAAGGGCTTCTGCTGCTGGGTGGCACCAGCAAGAGGCTGCTCACTCCTGGGACAGCTTTCTCCTGGCCTTCCGGGAGTCCTGGCTGGCTGTGTACTTGCTGTGATTCCTGGCAGTGAGAGGAGAAGGGCTTTATTGGGTTTGACAGAGGCAGTGTTACATGTGGGAAGTGACCTGTGCTGCCTCAGCTGCTCACACCTGCCCTCAGCTCAGCTTGCACCAGTGTCCTCTGAAACAGCAGATTTGGCATTTGCCAAACAGATGATTCGGTGCATTCTGTGTCTGATGCAGCGGGTTTATTTTCAGACACATCTATCTATAAGTTGAATTTTTTTCTGCTGTTTAAGAAGAACCATTAAAATGGGCCTCTTGCAAGAAATAGGCTCCCTGTTAAAAACAGATTTATGGCTACTGGCCAATACTGTCCTAATAGTGTATCCTGTTCAAAATTGGTATTTATGTACCAAAAAATTCTTTAAAAGCAAGTAAATTAAATACCATGCTAATATAAATGTTAGTGAAAATATCTGATCTAAAGTTCATTAATATTCTAAAGAAGCCTCTCAGAATGTGGTAGAGGAAGAACTGCACAGTAGCTGTATGTTGCCCATATTTTTTTTGAAAATATGTGCCTCAAACATATCCATAGTTGAATCCAGCTTGGGAGAACTTGTTAGTCATGTTAGTGTATGAGAAGAAACATAAAACTTGGATTACTTACTTAAGCTGTTGTTTGTATTGTCCAGGTAACATTCTTTCAACACATGGGAATTAAATCTAGATTTAGGCTTGTGTGGCCCAAAACGCTTCACATCAATTTTAGTTTTTACAGAATAAGTAAAACTTTCCTGTCTAAAAATTTTGAGAGTAGGCAGTGTCCTCATCTTTACAAAGAATTCTTCCTAAATGTAGAAAGAAGATAAAAATGACAGAACCTGCTTTCAGTTGCAGATACTGGAGGCTCTCCCTGAGTCCTTACATTGCTCAGTTCTGTACCTTAGCAGTTCACCAGGTGCCTGTAAGGTTTATTTGCCTGCTAGCATGCGGAGTTTCTTGTCCATGTGTCTCCTGTATGAACAATTCCTGGAGATCAAAAGCTTTTGCAGAGAACAACCATGAACAGCTCCTCGCTCAAATAGTGCCCTCAATTCTCTAGCCTGTTCTCATTATAATTATAGCCCCAAAATTGCAAAGTAGGAGTGGGAGTTCATACAAATATTTGTAGGACTGTGAATGGTACTGTGCTGTGGAAGGCTGGGAAAGCCTCCGAGGTGGTTTTTAAGGGAAATATTTTGATTTCAGGAGCAGGTGCCTGTTCCTGTGTATCACCCCACGCCGAGCCAGACTCGCCTGGCCACGCAGCTGACGGAAGAGGAGCAGATCCGGATAGCGCAGCGGATCGGCCTCATCCAGCACCTTCCCAAAGGAGTCTACGACCCCGGCAGAGACGGCTCCGAGAAGAAGATCCGAGAGTGAGTCCCGGGGGCTCAGTGCAAGGGATGGGGCTGTTGCCTTGGTTTGGGATGCTGCCCTGGGAAACCTGACCTTGTCATGCTGGGTTTGCCTTATTTTCAGGGACTGTAATTTAATGTAGTTTTCTAAAAAAATATAAAGCCCTGCAGAAGGCTGATGTGGTGAGTAGCATCCCTGCCCAGGGCAAGGGGTTGGAATGCCATGGGCTCTGAAGTCCCTTCCAACCCAAACCACTCTGTGCATCTGAGGCTCTTTCCTTTATCTTAAGCAAGGATACTCCTCACAGTATCTGCAAATACTAAAAGCATCTGGGAGTAGATATTACACTGTTTTTAATTTCCAGTTTGGTAACAGCAGCTTAAATATTTTACTTTTCCTCCCCCAGATGTGTCATTTGTATGATGGACTTTGTTTATGGGGACCCTATCCGATTTCTGCCGTGCATGCACATTTACCACCTGGACTGTATAGATGACTGGTTGATGAGATCCTTTACCTGTCCATCCTGCATGGAGCCAGTGGATGCAGCACTGCTTTCATCATATGAGACTAACTGAGCCAGGGTTTCTCTACTGAACCGTCAAGGAGACCATCCACTTCAATGGGTTTGATCCTTTTGTCATTCAGCCCAAAGAGCCAGGAATTAGGAATTAAGATCATGCACAAAGTATACATTTCCTAATAAATAAATAAAAAAATATTCCTGAATGGCTGCAAATATTGGAAAACATAGTATTTTAGAGACTATAGAAAAGTAGGTTGTTATTTTTAATGTAAAGCCTTGACCCACCATTGTCTTTTAATGTTTGTTCTTACACCCATATATAGGAATTGTGTAAAGTGTTACAGCAACTGTAAATGTTTAAACTGCGTGTATCCAATTTTATTAGCAGCAAGATAAGAGTATTTTTTTCCTAAATAAAGTAACCAGTTTTGTTCTGATTCTTTTCACAAGTCCTGGCATTTGGGTCAAGGCTTTATTGAAATCTACATTTTATAACACTGGCACAAAGAAATAGTTTTAAGCTTGTTTGCACAGTTCTTTTTCTTTTTTTTTTTTTTTTCCACTGGAGATGGAATTCATTGCCTTAGGTCTTTTTAATAGTGTATTGTTATTGTTGGGCTGGCTCTATGCTTGAAAACCAGTTTATTTATAACCTGTTAAAAGTGCTATATTTTGTTTGCAGTTAGGAATATGCAGACTTCAAAGTGATCTCCTAGCTTGTAAGCAAACTGAGATGCATTATCCCTTTTCTACAAGTGATGCAGATTATGAAGATATGACACAAGTCCTGCAGTGAAACTGTGGTTTCATGGGGTTTTTCTATAAATTCCTTTGGTTTTGATGAAATAACAGTCCTTAAACTTTAATATGTGACCTTTAACTTGATCAGATTAAAAGTGGGCCAGATGAACAATAAATAGTTAAGCTGCCATAACTGAAAAAAAAAAATAGTTGGAACTAATGTAGTGTTAGCATTGATCACTTATTCTACTTTTTTCTCCCTAAAAATGGTTGTCTTGGATCACAGCAAATGGATACTGCATCTCTCGTTCTTGTAGTTCTTAGGTTATCAGAAGTTAAGAATAAACATACTGTATCTCAATCTCCTGTATTAAATGTATCTGTTGAGCCCTGCTGGCTGACACATCTGTCCACCAAACAGGAATGAACGCAGAGTGGAGAAAAACAGACTTTGTTCTGCACATAAATGCAAAGTTTATATAAACACAGAGTGTCAGGGTAGCAGTGGAGGGGCAAACAGTCCTGCTATAGCCAGAATGACACAATTCCCTGGTTTCTGTAGCAAACAGTATGTGCTTGTTAAGAGAGGCTCCAGCAAAGATTGTAGCTGTAAAGACCTTTTTCCACTTAGCATGAATTTTTCCTTTTTTCTTCTCCCCCCCTCCCTTAATGTACCTACTGTGACTTCTGTGCATTCAGTGCCACCCTGACACAGTGAGAAGCCCTGGTCTCATGAAACGAAACACAATCTCAAGTTAACCACAGCAAATTGGGGGATGTTCTTTGATTGTGTTTCAGCTATAGTTTGAGTTCTTGATACAACAAGTTGTGTTTAAAGACCCAGGTCCTTTGAGGACCTAGTGCATTTACAGTGGAGGAGAACTGTAATTCTGTGGGTTATGGATAACTGGTCAGCACAATGGAGAGTCAACGTTTGTTTGTTATTCCTGCAGCTGACAGCACCCTGCTCCCTTAGAGAAGAACTCCAAGGAGCAGTCAAAAGGAACTGAAAACACTCTGCAGTTCTAGATTCACTCAAATGGCCACACATTTATCTGGACACAATGTTTTGCTGAATTCATACATACCTAAGTACATGGATCAAAATCTGGGAAGAGAGACCTGAAGTTGTGCAATATCATTGTTCCTTTTCATCATTCCATGTGTGTTCCTTTGTGTCCTCCTTTTTGTCTGTTTGTTTCAGGGGTTGGGTTCTTTTTTTCTTTTTTTTTTTTTTGGTAAAACAATGTCCACATTAAGTATTCATTTCTTTATCTTGTTAAAACTGGCAAATGAACAATTTGAAAAAAACAGTGTTGTCATGGTGGTATTAGTCTTTATTTATTACAAGACTTAATTAAGAAAGGTTTAAAAGAAGTAGGAAGTGATGGATTACTGAGCTGAATGCTTTCCTAGGCAGCTGACACCTGAGCAGCTGAAGTTTTAACACTGATACTGACTGGGCTAAGGGAAGAAATTACTTTTATTAAAATACTTGTTAAATAGCAAAAAGCTGTGAAGGGCAAAAACTGGAGTTGATGACACAAGAACATTCCAAAAAAGTTCAAATTTTAGCTTAAAGACAAATGTGTAAATATAACAAATAAATCAAGTTATTTTTCAAGTTTTTAGGTACAATACTGTTCTGGGTGATTTCTAATACAAACAAGAATTGATCTGAATTTAATGCAAAATAATGTATAACCTGAATTTTAGGTACAATTGTGGAACTAGATCTATCTCTTATTTCTACCATCTATAAGATGAAGATATATTTACCTCCTGTCTTAGAGGTGTCAAACAAGTTACTTGCACTTCAGACACGTTGAAACAGTCCAGCACAGCACAGCTGTTCCCAGCTGGAGTCTCCTGCAGCTGAGTGAGGGGAAGGAGTTGGCTCTGACTCACCTGGACCTGTTCACCCAAAGCCTTTCTCACGCCAGGGTGGGCAGGCCCATGGAAAAATGTCTGCAAAGCAGTTTGAAGGAAAAAACAAACAGAAAAGCCTCTTACAGCCCCTTTGTGCAAGTACCTGAGTTTAGAGGTGCTCGACAGCCCTCAAGAGCTGTTGCTTTGAAGCATTTTCAAAGGGCCTGGGCAGTGTGATGAAAACACTGAGTGCAGTGGTGTCATGTGTAATTTAGAGCTGGAAGTGGCACAGCAGCCCTGGCACACACCCAGGAGGGCTGAGGGATCACCAGGCTCCATTTCAGCAGCACAAGGGACACCGAGTGGGAAACCCACACGCCCCAGGTCAGTGCCACCACATCACTGCTGTCCCCTCCACAGCCAGAGCTGCCACACAAACTGCAGGGAGGGAGAGCTGGCAGCACCTGCACCCAGGCGGCACAGCAAGGACATGGTTGGGCTGCACTTACAGATTAGAGTAGGAAATGGATTTCGTCTCCTACATCAGAAGGAAACTCCCACAAACCTAAGGCCAGAGATGTAATGACAAGTAAGGAATACTCAGTTTTGTACAGACCTTCATGCTTAAAAAGTCTTGCATGCTACAGGAATTACCACTTTAATCATTTTACATCTAAGGATGGTAATCCTTATTACTTGTTGCCAGTTCATTATGTAAATCTGGGGGAGAATCATAAAATACATAAACAAACAAACAAACCCAGCCCAGAGCATTTCTTTCTGAGGAGCATGAAGCACATAAGGGTTTAAAAGCTGCTACGGTTTTGCAGCTTCCCAGGACTGAAAGCAATTCCATGTTTGGAAGGCTGACAGTCTCCCTGTCCAGTGGCAGAAAGGTTCATTTCTGGGCTCTGGGATTATGAAATACCTGAACTTACTTCAGTTGCCACAGTTTCAGGACTTCGACATTTCCTGTCCTTGTGCAATCGTTGTAAAGATGAAAATTCTTTTGGGTCAGACTGCCAGTGAAATAAATAACAAGATGGCTGAAACCAAACGTACAGGGTCTCTCAGCAGTTAAATCCTGGATTAAAAGGACTCAGAAAAAAAGTGGATGTTGGCTGATTACAAACACAGTTTGTTACAGACACCACATTTTTATTAAAAACATACATTCTAGTTGACAACCTATAAAACACATGAATAAAATCTGTTCAGAAGAGCCCTTCTTGACTTAATACCCAGAATAAAAATTAGCTTCAAGGATTAACTTTTCCTTTTCTATAGCATTTATCTTTGAAGAATATAATTTATGCTAACCATCCTTTGCAGATTATCTTGCATTTAAACCTGTTCCGGGATAAGAGTTTGGGGCTTTGGAATTCTTGGTATGAAATGCAAAGTTAATGCTTTGTGATAAAGAGAACAGCCTAAACGTACTCTGCTAAAGCATCCTTTGATTTAAGCAAAAGAAATAACTGTATTTTCATGCTAGCAACTGATTCATTACAACATCCACTCTGCACTGACATTTTGCTAAGCAAAAGCTGCAGAGAGGAGTTTATAATGAAGAAATCCTTTGTGCAAAGCCCTTTCTGTGTTCCCACAGCACCGAGGTATTTGCTTACTCAGCAAGAGGGGCCCAGGCACACGGAGCGTGCACAGAGAGCTCCCAGCCCTCCTCTGTCCTCCTGGCTGGAAAACAAGCAGCAGAAACTTCATAAACCTGCTCTTTGCAGCACCGACCCCTCCAAAGCATTTCTCTTTCTTTCCAAGAAGGCATTTCGAGAGCTCTGCACGGAACAGTAAATGTTGGATTCACCACACACACCACACGTGCCCTGGCTGCCCACACCGAGCACTTTCCCAGCCTCACTTTGCTCCCTCGCTGCCCCCTTGCCAGGGCTCTCACTGCCCCATGACAGACAAACTTCACCTCTTCAGCATCTTTTGTCCACGCTTCTGCCACGTTAGCAGGAACTGCCTATGCAATCCAGGATTCATGCTGGGGAAGCAGATTGAGGGAGGCAGACAAGGCAAGAATTCAAGGGGGGGAAAGATGAATCACTCCAAAACTGTTTTCTGAGCAGGACAGAGCCATCCCAGGCACTGTCCCACTGAGGCAGAGGCTGGTCCAGAGTGAAAACTGATGCCCTTCAAATGTAGAGCATAAAATTGCATTTTCATGAGGTTACTCCACTGAAGGGGTCTTGCTAGATTGCCTGTTTGCCCTGGGATTTTTTCTTCTAGAAGGCTGCAAACTGCACACTCCTGCAGTGTGATCCTGCTGCAAACCACTAGTAAAGGCCTTCAACCTCTGCATTTTCCTCAGCCATCATCAAAGCTTTCTTTTCTTTTTAAAGTATCTCGCCTTTTTTAAGTCCTGAATTTAATAAATAGTTCAAGCAGTTCTGATAACTTTTCAAAAAGCTTTGGCTCCAGAACCTGCTACCACTGTGTGTGAATATACATACACAGATGTTTTATGTATATTTATCTATGCTTTTCTTTATATAGGTGTGTGACAGATCAGACAACAACAGAGCTATAGCAAAGGCACTATGCATGAAATTCCTGCTGTTCCTTAGAAATACCAACATTTACTTGCATCAGTGGTGAGCCCAGCCAGCATCACAGAATAGAAACCTGACTCAGGTATCCACAAGCCATAAGAATGAAAGGCAAACCAAATTTTTCACAATTGTATCAGTCACTGGAATAATCTCCCAACACTGGATGCTTCTGTGATTCAGCTGGACAGGATGCAGGGCCACCTTGTCCAGCCTCTGCTTTTGGCAAGAAAGGTTGGACCAGATGATCCTTGAGGTCCCTTCCAACCTGGTATTGTATCTATGCCTGAAATATCGAAATTGTAACTGGCCCTGATGTTTGCTTCTAAAAACCTCTGCAGCTGCACAACCTTAGTGGTGGGGAGAGCAGTGCTGGGTACTGTACCCAGGTGAAGATGACATTGAACACGAGCCATGTAATTCTAGGATCCTCTGGAGTTAGCAACATGCTTCACTCCCCAGAATGATTTACTGAACTCCACTGAGATACAGTTCCTGCTCCACATCTGCAGAGCAGAAGCAGCTGCAGGCACCTCACACCAGCACCTTCCCCAAAACATCAGGGAAAGCACCACGTTCACAAAGCCCCAGCTCCTGCTGGGACTGGCCCTGTGACACAACTGACACCAAGCACGGCCCCGGGGCCCTGGCACTGCAGACAAACATCCCACACAGCTCCAGCACCAAGGATGCTGTTCTTACCTTTACACCCCGTGTGCTGCAGGATACAAGGAATGCGGAGAGGAAAACTGTCCAGAGTATTGTAGTTTCTGCCTATCTTCTCTTTCTACCACATCACTACATTACTTTTAGGCCACAGGCTTGAATCTGCTGTTCTGTACTTTGCTGGCACATGATAAACTTTTCTTTGCCTTTTTTTTTGATTGAATCAGCCCACAAAAAGAGCATGCGGGGGTTATGACTGCTCTGTTTTGTATTCTTTCTGTAAAATAGTCAAGGAGAGAGCAAGTAAGTAGACTTCACTGCAATGCATAATTCTAAATAAACATTTTGCCTATGCTGAGCCAGCAATGAAAGTAAGTAGGTCCTGAGATTTTTAAAATCCATGGAAAATAATGGATCACAGCCCAGTCCTACAGAAGCATGGTTGAATTTTAGCAAACACTGTGCAGAACTTTACCACAGTGCAATGCAGGTATTTATTAGCTCTCTTGCTATTCATAAATCTTGGAGACAGGAATTGACTGGGCATGTCCTTAAAAGAAAGTACTTGTATTTTTTTTAAACACCTGAAGCAAACCTAGATAGCATCTTTAAAAAATATTCTATGATGACAAATCGTTCAATTAAAACACTTGCTGGTACACGCTTTGCACATAATCTGCCACTGAAACGTATTTGCAGAACATAATGAGAAAAGAAGCAAGTTCATTTCTAGTCTGTTCAGGTTTCCCAATCTCATTCATCAGTGACGTTGCCAACCATTACCCATTTTCCTGTAGAGCAGTAAACAACATGACTCACCTCTTTATCTTCTCCTCTTCCTCCCAGAGGGGGAACGGTGTTGAATGCGTTGTTTTGGTCATTTCATATACATTTGCTTTGCTGCTGTGTTTTTATGCTTGAGAAGGCAAAGAAATGCATCTTGCAGCTGGAACTGGAGGCTGAGTGTTGTATTTAAACTCCTGGGAGTGCTTTTTGCAGTCTGGGACTGACCTGTAGGAAAGCCTTGTGTCACACAGAGGAGCATTACTTGATGCCTGTGTCGGGCCAGAGGCACATAAGCTGTCAGCCCGTGAGCTTTTAGTCTTGGACCCAGGCCACAGATAACTAAAAATACTAAAGCACTCAATACAGAATTTCATGCCAAAACCAGTGTGAAATGGGAGGAAATGTTTGATATGATCCTGTTCCACGCTGCTGTATTTCATAAAATGCTGTTTCCTAAGCCAAGTTTTGAGGTGTAAACAGCCCGAGGCCAGGCACAGTCAGAAGGGGACAGTCCTTAAACCATCCATCCCTGATGGCACGTGTGAACTGTAGATGGAAATTGAACTGTGTGTCAGTAAGCAAAGCAGGCTCCTATGACACAGGTGGAGTTGAGCAACCTCAAGCGTGTGCTTCCAGATCACAGGAGTCCTGTATCGTGTTTGTGACTTCATCAAATTCTCTTCTAACCATCCAGAAAAGCTGTGTCCAGGTTCAGCTGCAGCCCGACGTCCTTCACCCAACAGTTTGTATCTCACCTTGTGTTACTTACAGGAGCTGGGAGCTGCTGCAGTTGCACCTCATCAGACCTCAGCAGGAGCTGCTGGCTCTTCAGCCCCTCTCCTCCCTCAGTTCACTTTGCACACAGGGATTCCATATAACAGAGCTCATGATAAAAGGGATGCCCTTTTTACTGCCCTTCCTGCCAGCCCCGCTTTCTGGTGTCAGCATTATCCCATGGGGCACCAGAGCCACTGCTGCAGACATCCAGGAAACTGAGTAGGAATTTCTACCCCTCCTTGGTTACTGGCAGGCAAACACTAGTTTAAAAAAAATACATAGAAAAAGAAACAAAGTTTGTAGGTTTTATGATAAAGGTCCTACCATGTGCAGAAAACCTTTCCGCTGTCTGAGTTAGTAATTTTTGACTTTGGGTAACATCTCTGGCTTTGCTGAGGATGGGGAAGAGCTGATGGCAGCAGTTGTTGGCTAAAGCTGGTACACAGAGTGGGTTTCTCAAGCATTGCTCAGACAGTTCAGTGTTTGAATGCAGAAGGAACTGCTCCTTCTGCAGTTGAGTTATGGACTATATCCATCTGCAGTAGTACTTCCACTTCCTGAATCTTGGGCCATGCTTCAACCTCTGATGTGCAATTCCATGACAATATCTGCACTTGTCTGCCAAGTGAATACCCTGAGGTGAGAACTCACACATTTGTGCTTCCCCTGATTCACTGCATTTGGGACCCCAGACTGGTGAAGCAATTTACTGCAGAGCTGCTCCAGGCACCACGCAGCAGCTTCTGGAGAAGCAACAGAAAAACCAGCCCAGCATCGACCTTCCAGGCCAGACCGACCCCACAGAGTTTGGATCCCGGCCACGGAGGAGCACCAAAATGAAGGAACTGATGAGCAGAGTGATGCTGGGCAATTCCAAATGTAACACATGGAAAAACTTACACAGTGACAATGTACCAGACCTTCCAGTCATCTTCTCCTCAAGTGAATCCATACTATTAGAGTCCATAAATCCTCGTTGCATAAGGAAAGTGATTATTTCACACAGCTTGGGAGCCAAGGAGTCAAACATCACAGTGAACTACAAAGCACTCAGCTGAAGCTGGAGATCAGGTCCACAGTATGACTGGTGCTGGTGTTTGACCAAAGATGACCATGAAAATCTTAGGAAGGTTATGAAAACCTTAGGGAATCTTGGGATTTTCATTGCTGCAAAGCATCAGGGAAGCTGGCTGAGTATCACACAGTACATCCTTTGTGTTATGTATTTAAGATCAGGCAAAACCGAGTTGTGGGTGAAATTTCAAAATGAAAAATGAATCTACACTCAGAAGGATTGTTCACTTTCTGCAAAGTACAATTTATGCTAATTTTCACATGGCATTGCTTGCTTGAAAGATGCTAAGGCAGCCAAAATATTTGAAAAGCACACAACTGGAAGAAGAGGCGTTATATGCATGAAGTAGAACAAGAAACTTTGTTTATTCTATACAAAGAATGACTGAATTTTTACACTGAAGTTTTGATGTGCAGCATGTAAATAGCGTAACTGTTTATACTGAATTTTATCTGAATCGAGAAATTTATCTGAACTGAATTTATCTGAGAAAGTCACTTTAAAAAATGAATTCTTCATCTATGATTTTAACTTGGAAAGACTTTAATAATGGGTATCTATTTTTAAGACAATGCAAGTTCTCCTTGTTGAGGAACTGGTGGTTCTGTCTCCTTGCATATTAATTTACAGTTATAAAACAATTTCATTTCCTTTGAGGAGGCAAAAGCAGAGCTATAAACTGTCAATTTTCTCTTCTGCTGGGAACAATCACCTCAGAAAGGATATTCACTGTGAGGTACATAGATATGAATCTTCCTGACAAACATCTCCATTGGAGAAAAAGGGCTGTCAGAAGACCTCCCATCTCCACCCATCAGAAGGGGTAATGGGGAAGAAGCTCTTTCAAAAGGGAGGTAGAAGTGTGCCCCAAAACCCCAGAGGCATACAGACATGGAGCTAGCCTGGAGAACAGCAAACACGAGGCAAAGCTGTGCTAGCACTGACTTCAGCAGTTCTGCAGCAAAGCAGGAACTCCATGGCAGGCGGCGGTGGAAAGCAGACCCAGCTCATTGCTCTATTCTCAAAGCCCCTTACACAGAAAGTCTCCCAAAAGATCAATAAAGAGCAGAAAGATCAAGGGCTGTCCTTTGTGCTGAGGGAGCCTGCTCCAGCCTCAGCTTCCTCCCATAGGGAACATCGGCCTCTTGCAGCTCGGACATCTCAGCTTGGGAATCCTAAGAACAGTCACTGTAGGGAGGGATGGACTGTCACACGAACTCCTGCATCGCTCCAGCCACGGCAGTAGTGCCATTTCTTAAATGACCTTCAAGGACTTGTGCTTTAACTTTGACATAAGCTTCAGATCGTGTTCATTCTGACAAAAGACATTTCTGAAGAACCTCCCATTGTCAAAGAATAAGTGATGCAGTTTTATACTGTCACCACCTTTCCCCCTGCAGTCCTCAGTAAATTAATTCAGCTGTGACGAGCAGCAGACTTGCCAGGAAAACCAAACTAAAGAAAAAGTCAAGGTACCTGCATAAGGGAGACCATTCTTTGCACCAGCAGGTTTCTTACAGAAGCAAAAATGTGACTCGTAGAAGTTGGTAAAGAGAAGCTTTCTGGGCACAACTAGAAATGCCCAGGATCCAGAGCTCCTCCCTGCTGTGAGATTTTCTCACAACATTCCAGCTAAGCAGGTACTGGGAAAAAGCAATGCTTCCTTCTCAGCTGCTAGCAGTATGGATCTAAACAAACATTTAGAACTAACTGAGATTAAATCTGGGAATCTTAAAAGTTTTGCTGTTTGTTTTTTTTCAAATGTTCCCTTTTCACTAAGCAAGCTACAACATAATGTTGCGAATGCAAGAAAAAGGCACATGATTGAAAAATGAATTACACAGATGTAAGTATTCAAAAAGCCACTGTTGGAAAAACAATATTTTTCAGGGTTATGGTTGGTTTGAGAGATTTTTTTGCCATGTTATTACACTAGATTAATGTTTTATGCATCACCTTTGAAATTTTAAGTTATTTGGTTTTTCACTGACTTGAAAGAGAAGGAAAAATAATTCTAAAGTGTCAGTAATTCTCTGCACCAAAGTTTGCAACAAGCAGAACATCAAAGAAGAAAAAGTTACGACACTGCCGAGGCTCCACAGTGCATTCCATATTCTGGGGCGGATTTGGCTTGGTGCAGGGCAGCTTGAATTCTGAAATGTGTCCTTGTTTCCATGGAGTAATTCTTGTAGTTTTGTCTGAAACAAAAGAAGATCCACTCCGATGAATATATATTTTTAAATCATTTCTAAGTTATCTTTGTATTACTGTTTTAAGCAAAACAACTGTAGACAGCAAAAAAGCCTTTCTTCACAAGCTCCTTTGTTGCCTACTCTAAAATACAAGGCATGTGTTCCTGGCCAAACAATGCAGCTCTTTGTTCTTTATTTGTAGTTCCACTGTCTGGCAATTACCAGAAAAATATAGCTTAATAAGAAATTGAATCTGGCCCACTCAATCAAAATACTGAATCCATATTAATTACCTGTAACATCCACTTAGTTTACATTCAGAAATTAGAAAAATTTTTCCCCCTCTCGAAGTATAAGTGACAGATTTGAATGCAAATATTTCCAGCATTTTAAAAAATCATTTTAATAAGGCAGACACATTTCAAGAAACTTAAGAGGAGGAGGGGAAAAAAGGGAAAAAAGAGAAAAAAGAGAGAGAGAGAAAGAAGGGAAGCTGTCCTGATCCAGAGGAGGGAAACATCCCATCTCCCATCCTGTGGTTGCCAACGATGTGAACACTGCGTGTAGGAAATGAAAGCAGACAATTTGCTGCTCCAGAGCTTGGAAAGAGAAAGTGGGCACACACCAGATTCCATATCAGCTTTTGAGGAGCAATTCACCATCCCAGGGAAAGACTGGCGGGATTTCCACCACAAGCATCTAGGCCTGGCTCCTCACTGTCATCTGCCTATAGTTTCCAGTAGCTCTGTCATGCTCTGAAGAGTTACAGGAACATTCAAAGAACCTGTGTTTTCATGGAAAAGCTTATTTAAAAAAAAGAAAATTTGCCCCAGGACCACATAAAAAGTGCAGATCCTACTTAGTAGGAATTAACATGTCAGCTCCTACAGGATGGATACAGAATCCATATACAAAAGAGGATTAGACAATGCTAATTTTCTTGTAGAAGATATTTGTCATCTTCACAGAAACATAACATTAAGTATTGAACTCTGTGTATCTTAACAGCATTTCAGTTCTAAATTCATAATTCAAACCAAGCATGGCAGCCTGGTATCTGCCTGTGGCAGTGCCAGTCTCTTGGTGAAAACAAGGAATTCCATGCCCATCCTACACCAGCTTATAATTTTATGTATGCAACACCCAAGAGGCTGACTGAGAAAAGGAGGTGGCCAGGTTCTGCTGTGTGCTGATCTGAAACCCCTTGGAGTTTTTCCTTTAAAATTAAATAGATTTTGTCACGCAGAGCCTGTATTTCTCATGAGTACGCTGATATTCTTGTTTGTAGTTTCCAGTCATACAAATAGAAATATTTCCATGCATGACCAAGCCAAAACTGTTTATCATCTCGTCCCACTCTTTCTCCCAGAGCTGGGGATCCAAGCCAGCAGCAGTACGTGGATTTAGGTCAGGCAAATCAAGCGTCATGCACCAGCCAAGCGCTCGCCTGCGCTCCTGCCAACTGCAAACAGAATTCTGCAGCCCCAACCCCACAATGCTCTGCTCTCCCTCTCGTGGCTGCTGAGACATTCAGTGTTTGTAGCTGAAAGCTCATAAACCCAGAGCATTTTAATGCCACAGGTGAAAATGTAAGAGCTGCACCTTTATTTATGACTGACTGAAACAAGGGGTTTTGTAATGGGATTTTTTTTTTTGCATGTCATTACAGTTTCCATGAGCTCTTTGAGCACAGCAAGTCTGAGTAGCAGCTTTCACACACTGGGCAGCAGCACATTTTTCAGAGCTGCTGTCTGCTGGTGCACCCCTTTGAGCCAAACACCTTCTCCTGAGGGGACCTGAGACACTCAGAACTGCCAGGGAAAGGTGCAACGGCCAAGCAGCAATGACAGAAGTTCCAGCTGGAATCAGCAGCTCCAAATCATTCATTTCTAGACCTCTTCTTAAGAGAGACTTGAACAAAGGAAATGAGGACAGGGGAGGTGTGTTTTGAGGAACACGACGCCAATTGAAACGCTTTCCACTGCACATTGCTAATGCAATTTTTGCTGCTCTTAATATCTTCCATGAGTCTACAGAGAACCAGGCTCACAAGCACAGGAGATTAAGGATTGCAATATTTTAATTTTTGTGCTGACAGGCTTTTGGCATAATCTTTGGTAGGCTTGATTTTCTGCTCTGACTTGCAGAGTTGCCTGACTTGGACAAAAAGCAACATAAAAACTCTATCCGACCTCTCTGGACCAGGGGCAGGCATCAGTTTTGTAGCTGCTCACACCTGTGGCAGTGACTCTGCACATCTGGACTCATTCAGGATCCAGGCAGAGGTGAACTTCCCTGCTGCTGCTGCTGGATGCTTGAAGAGGGGGAGAGTTGTTTGGGTTGGAATCCCTCCCTCCCCATCACTGCCAAAATTTTGGCTCAGCAGAGAAGTAAAGGTTCAAATAGAGGCAAATCCCGTATTTTGTTAATTTTATAATAAAGAACACACATGATCAAGTCAAACTTCCTGATAAACCTACTTTGCTAGAAAAATCAATCACACAAAACAGTAAAAGCAGGTGTCTTAAGTTACCTTGATGCAGATGAAACAATACAAAGATACCAAGTGCAACCTGAAGCATTATCTTAAATGTATTTCATCAGGGAAAGAAAGAGGCACTGCTGACCATCAATTTAAGTAATGCTATTTTAGCCATAACACAGAGCTTTGATTTAATTTAATACACCTTTTATATGAACAAGCAGATAGACTACAAAGACTATTATATTTTGTTACACATAGATTATTCCTTATGGAAGCCTTTGACATTCCTATTAAGATACTGAATGTTTTTTTGCTCTTTTTGCAAGTCCCAGATGAACAAATGGAACACCTACCACTGAAAAGGTCCAAACCAAAACTAAGGCGTGCATGCTCCCATTGGAAAAATGAAATGAGTTTCCACGATATTAATGAAATGATTCTGCTTCCTGCTAACTAGTAAAACACCAAACTGACCCATCAGACACCAACACAGGCTTTTCACTTACTTTGCTTTTTCCAGAAGTTTTATTGCTTCTTCTCTTCTATCCTGGTCCAGATACAGTATCGCCAGCTCCAGCAAGGCATTTGGAATTAGATAATGGTCATATTTTATCTTCTTCTCACTGCATTGGAAAAGAAATAGCCTAGAGACCTTGAAATGATATATTGTTTCCCTCATTTAACAGCTCCAAACACAAATAAATAGTAGATTAGCTGAGATCAGAAGGAGCAATCAATCTCTATTACAACACTTGTCATGTTCTCTATCCGAAGCTCCCTTCTGGGTTATTAAATGTGTATTTTGCGTAAGAATCCTACACGATATATATAATCTCAGGATTAGAAAATAATGCCTTTATTATCAGGGAAGTGTTAGAAAAGATGACAATATCATGAGCTCTATCCATGTGAGCTGACAAAAAGAGATGTGATGTGCAGAAGTTCCCAGTGTAACCATGCCCCCACCTGTCTCTGCAGAGTGCATTTGGATTTTGGGTACAGCTTCTTCATGACTGGGAAGAGGAAGGGGGCAAAAAAAGGTAAGTGGTATCTGAAAAATTTTGTGCACCTACAGTTCCCCCCAAAAGGAGAAAATACCTCAATAAAAATTGCAGATCTGAAATTCTTCAACACATGGCTAATAACAGTGGAAATTAAAATTGGAATACCTTGAAGTCAACACTAAAGATACTGCAGTTCTCTCCCTTCTATTCATATCATGGTTTCATCTCCTCTTACTTGAAACTCAAGAGCTCTCCTACGTGCCAGGTATGAAAACTTACTTTAAATAGATGTAATTAAAATGGTCTTCTGCTTCTGAGATCTTGCCCAAATGCTTGAAGCATAATCCCTTTAACAGCTTTATCACACACCGGTCATCTGCCAGTAGTTCTGTAGCTGCAGGAGGAAGTAAATGGCACATTTTAGAAAACTCTAGAACAGAAGAGACTTTCCTACCTGTAGGGAAACTTTTCAAAGGTAAGTGTAAGCACAGTCCATCTACTGAAACACAGAAAAGAACTAGTTGGTGAATTTAATTTAATGCAGAGACAAACACACATCAACCTTTTCATAAATTGATCAAATCATTAGGTTGCTTTTTCCCTCCCTACTCCCACTGAAAGGCTATTCCACAGTCTTACTGCTCTGACACCTAAAAACTAATTTAAGGTGTCCATTTTGTAAATACTGAAGTCCAATTTACAATCTCACAACCCTTTGCCTTTATTGCCCTGTACAGCTCTTCTACTTCCTTGACTTGTAGTCACATGGCCTATTCATGGGCAAGAATTTTGTCAATTCTCTACTTCCATTTGGCTAAATAAAAATATGTGAAACTTTGCTACCTGTACCTCACATCTTACCATACCTTCTTGGGAGTTGATACTTCTGTGGGCCCAGATTCTTACCAGCCTCACGTAGTTTAAAACCCTTATTATCAACACTCTTTCTCCATCAGAAAATTTCGGCATAATACATTTCAAAGAAAACTTCTGGCGTTTTCATAGCCAATCCATACAGGCAGCTTACTCTTAAAAGTTTACAAGCAAAATCTTCAGCTTGGTTGCTCATTTCCAATTCATTAAATATGCCTGAAAACAGCAAGTCAATATTTGGAACAGGCAACACTTTAAATTGTTGGCATGTTTAAAATACATCCCACTTTTCAATTACATGTCCTCATAGTGTCCTAGAAACATGAATCTGCTACAAATCCCTGCAAAATGCAGCCTTATCCACAATTTGCCAACTAAGAAAAAAAGGGAACAGGGAAGTACTTCACTTATTTAAAATGATGAAACAAAATGGGTGACAAAGAAGGTGAAAAGGTCAAAGGCCTTTTTATAAGATGTCACCTTAACTGAAAATATTTTCCAATTCTCTTTTTCAATTAATTAAAAATAGACAGTTTTAGCCAGTCTTTCAGGCAACCCTTTCAAATCTTGTGTAACTCACTGCACAGAAGGCCAAGGCCCTAGAAAAGACTGCAATGCAGTGCTTTAGGCTTTATTCCTTTGTCAACAGGGACTTGATCCTTTTGCAGGAAGGTTGCATATAATAGTAATAAGATCAAATATTGGTCAAGGAAAAACTTTGTGAGAAAAGCTGTGCAGACTGCTCGTACTCCCACAGGAACTGGGAAAGACTGACAAGAAATAAACACCAATTCAATTTTCTCATGGATGGCTAATTAAGAGGCTGACAGAAAATGTGGTAGCAGAGCCTATTTCAGTTCAATCCCATATTGTGCTCATTGACAGGAAGGCCATCCCTGGTGTCCTGGATTTCTGCAGCACACTGGTGACACCAGAACATTCAGCCCAAAGGTCACGTCACAAACTGACAGCAGTTTTAAAACAAAAAAAACCTCCTCTCCTATTTATCCTTCAAAATTGAAATATCTGAGGATAACAGAGCTTCAGAATCCAAGTAATCAAGTCAATGCACATGCTGATTTTGATCTAGCAAAATAAACAGTGCTTTAACACATATCATAAACCATTCCCAAGACACATCTGTGGATGGAAAATCACTTGCTATTATTATAAGTTATTGCTATATTAAAAATAAAAAATATTCCTATCTGCATAAACAGTTTATGGTTTCATTATCTATGTTCCTCCTGTGATCCAATTAACTTTACTAATGAGTGTCTCTCTATTCACAGATAATATCTTTAGCTATTGCATTGTAAAATAACTGCTTAAACCCTACCACTGGTTACCTGAACTTCTTGCCAATGCTTCTTCTGCTTCATTTAAAGTCTCTAACATGCCTTCTGTTAAATTGGGACATTTTCCAATTACAGCGTAGCCATTCCAGATATACATCATTTCCTGGGGTCAGGGAGAAATGACAGCATCATTAATTACAGCACTGGATAAATGTAGTTGTCAGCTACTTGAGTTTATCTCTGCATGATGAAAAAGTTACAGGTTCCTTAAATAAAGTCAGTTTGTCAAAATGTATTTTCATTGCAACCGAAAACTTGTTACACTGGTTTTCAGAACAAATTAGCCCTGGAAGACACCTCAAGAGCCCCTTACTGCCCACAATGCAAAGGAGATTGCTTGAACAGAATGCAAAAACATTCTCACTTCTAGAAGAAGGCAAGTACCAACAAAACAGACTTAAAACATTCATGGCACATGGCTAATTGTCCCTTCACTAAGGTCTCCTCTTGTTTTTCAGTTCTATCCTAGCTAAGACAGTAATACCCATAAATAACTGCAATGTATTGCTTCCACAGAAAAAGTATGAAATCTCAGGACAGCAAAACAAACCAAAAAGAAAACCAAACCCTCTAACCTTTAAGCCAAGTTTCAAACAAACCAACAGGATTTTAAATCTAAACTGTAAACCTCTTACATTCCTTAGGTTTGTTTGATGTTCCCAAAGAAAGTAACTTCTTTATTATTCAACTGTCCTTACAGTAAATTTTGTTAAAAACTATCAGTCGAATTCCTGTTTGCTACAGGGTTCTTAGAGTATATTACCAAATGTGCCCATTGCTACTACCAATCACAAAGTGAAAGATGAAAATATTGTATAGACTTAAAACTGGCCTTCATGATATGTTATTTAATCATAAAACCACAGAATATCCTGAGTTGGAAGGGACCCACCAGGATAACTGAGTCCAGCTCCTGCCCAAGAGCACCCCAAGAATCCCACCCAGTGTCTGAGAGTGTTGTCTAAAAACTTGTGGAGCCCTGTCAGGCTGGTGCTGTGCCCATTCCCCGGGGAGCCTGTTCAGTGCCCAACCACCCTCTGGGGGAAGAACCTGTACCTAACACCCAACCTAAACCTCCCCTGACACAGCTTCATGTCATTCCCTCAGGTCCTGTCACTGATCACCAGAGATAAGGGATCAGCGTCTGATGTATTTATTCTATTTATTTACATGACCTTGTCTGTGTGTGATAATTAAAAGCATTTGGATAAAATTTCTATATAGAATAACTTAATTATGGAAATATGGCACAAAAAGCTGTCAGGCTAGAATAGCTGAAACAGCGTGTTAACCCTAGTCACTGTTGCTTTCACCATCTGGTCTCTGCTGATTGGAAAACCTGTGCTGAGCTTACTGGACGTAGTACAGATTCATTAACATGGTTTTCAAACAAGCATTTAAACCACAGTTATCCAAGGCTAAATCTCTGAGCTAAGACTTGCTTGAGGACTCACCCTTTCCAGCAAGTCTCCCGATAATGAAAAGAAAAATCCTGGAGATGAGATTCTGCCCCCAGTTCCACATCCATAAAGTGCTTTTATCTGTTCAGCTGCGGCATCTGCTGCCTCGGAAACGCAACTGCACAGCAGCCAAGGACGCGGTGCCCGGCCAGAGAGCTCCTGGTACAGAAACCTGCTCTGCCAAAACCCCATTAGGACAGCCCAGCCAAACCCCAGGTGTGTACACTCCTTCCTCTCTGAAACCTGAAACGCACACCAAAGTAACCTAATTATTTCTCTCACTTCAGTCTTATTAGTAGAACGTGGCCCCTGGTGAATACCCTCGCTCTGCTGTAATAACTATTTCTTCACGAGGCACAGTGTCACATACCCCTGGTGGGCTGGGGAGTGGTCTCCAAGAGGCTCTCCTCGTCCTGGCATTTTCTTAAAGAGTATTTACTAATTATACATCTCTTTCTTAAAAACACAACAGCTCAAAGCACTGCAAGTGTTAACACCACTGCACTTGGCAAACGCCTGGACTCAAAACCCTTTTATGTTTTTTTTTTACGTGTTCTTT
This sequence comes from Melanocharis versteri, assembly GCA_013397845.1. Lineage (NCBI taxonomy): Eukaryota > Metazoa > Chordata > Aves > Passeriformes > Melanocharitidae > Melanocharis > Melanocharis versteri. The sequence continues at coordinate 244,150 of VZTG01003613.1, read as the reverse complement.
GTAGACAGATTTTTGTAAGTGCACCATGAACGAGGCAATGGGTGCCTCATGCAGCTGGCCACAGGGAACAGGCCAGCATTACAGGGAAAAAAAATTAAACGAAAAAACCCCAACAGTCGCAGTGATTTTCTGGAGTGGCCAAAGGAGTCGGTTGTTTCATCCCAGCACCCATGAGCTGCTCTGGAGAGCACCAAACTGCAAACATTCAGAGGCACATTAAACAGCTCCTTACATGCAGTCCCCAATCCTTCCATTGTTTCCTTGACACCACCCCTCCTTGTACCCTAAAGTCCTCTGTTAGCAAGTGACACGACAGCAGAGACCCAGGGCAAAGTTCCTTCAAAGGGAACCAAAAGAAAGCTGTTGGGAGCACGCTACTCTATAGCTGGAATAATGAGTTACACATGCAACACATTTACGTGTCACAAACAGCTGGCTGAGTTCCCTGTGGCTGGTGCATGCCCCAGTTTTACAGCATTCCTCGCATTCATCTGGCTCTGCTTTGGGAACATTCCAGTCTCCTGCAGAGGTTTTACCTTAGAAACATGGAAAAATACTATTCCAGTTATCTGGGGTTTATTTCTCTAAATTACAAAAATGTTGAAAAGGGAGTGTGTGTGGATATTTCTAACTTACCAAAGGTGGGACAGGCAAAGGAACGGGGTTTGAAGAAAGATACCGTCGTGCTTTCCGAATTGCAAACTTTTCTGTGGGCAGAGACTTCCCTGCAATTTTCAGTTTCAGACTGGGAACAATCCTGAAAGTTTAAAGGAAACCATAAGGAATTTTTCCCCTGTGAACCTCTGGGATGAAGACATTCAAACTTAAAAAACAAAAATCAAACCAAGAAGAACTTAAAAAAGCTCTTACACACTGGGCTATTGCTACCTCGGGGAAGCTGAGCAATACATACTCACAAAAGCTGTCTTTATGCAGGGCACGTTTATCTCTAGGCTTCCTCTTTAATCAAGCAGGAGGAGAGGGACTCTTCCCCACTGAAAGATTAAATTAGATGATGCACCTGACTTATAAAGGGCTCATCTCTCTTCACAGACTAAGAAAGAGGCAAACTAGCTTTTGTCTTCCCATTCTTCCAAAGACTAAAACTATTCACTTCATAATGGATTCCAAATTAGGTGAAATCTGTTTATAATGATTACAAAAGACAGAGAAAACTTGAAAAGTATAATGTAGTCACATTGAAAAAAATAGATTTCATATAAAATTTTTAAACCCTAAAGCAATCAAATTTTATTTGCCCCAGCAAACGTTTTTGAGCTTAAACATTAGATTAACACCGTGAGGTTATCTCACTGCGTTCATAATGCAAAGACTCACTTGCACATTTAATTATTTCTTACTTCTCTGAGACTCAGAACCCAAGAATCAAGTTGTGCTGATGTTCCCACTAAGGAAGAACACATCTTGCAGCACAATCAATTGATGGCTTTCACATGTTACATCCCATTTTGATTAAAGGAAGCAACTTTAAAAGAATGTATTACATGGAACAGAGCAGCCACTGTATGGCCAGGAGAAATCTGCTGTCTGAACTCAGGGTCCACTTTAGTGTAAAGGATGTTTAAATCTGTAATTTCTTACCAATCCAATGCTATTTGCACAAATCTTCAAATCTGCATGATGAATAATTTTGCCTCTCTTCCCTCAACACTGTGGCATGGAAAGATAGTAAACTGTTTTAACTGTGAGTTCGCAAATTTTACCTAAATAATTCAACTTCGCTGTCTCCAAAAGGACTGCAGTCATCTGGTCCAAACATACTGAGATAAGCAGCTTTCATGTAAATGTAAGTAGCCTGCAAATGCAATGAAGAATATCTATACAGAAAAATGAATTTACAGCATCACCGTTATTCATATAAAGCACAAAACAGCAACATAAAGGGAAGAAGTTGCTGCTTCTTCTCACAGTCTTATAAAATTTAAGTAAGACGTAAGTATTTTAGAAAATCAGTATATTGTTTTTAAATAACGTATGTGTTTGTTTAGTATGTATCACAGAAGGCAAAGGCAGAGAATGTGACATGAACTGCCTGGTGTAGGAGAAGTTTGGGTTCAAAACCATCTAATGAACCTGAAGGTGCACAAGTTCATGGATCTGGTGAATGAAGTCACTAAGCCACTGCCCATCACATCTGAGAAGTCAAGCCAGTCCAGGAAAATTCCCACTGACTGGAACAGGGGGAACATAACCCCAATTTTTAAAAAGGCAAAAAGGGAATACAAAGGGAGGGAAGCTGCCAGGGTTCTGGATTGAAGAGCTTCTCCCTTCCAGATGCACAGTGACAGGCAACACTTCTAATTGTATTTATTACTCTGGAGGCACCACCGTGGCTAACCTTACTCATCACCAGAAGAGCTTTTATCGATAGCATAATGAAAAAAATGGCAGCTTGCACCATTAATTGCAACATCTGATGGCACTACCAGTCAATACACAGCATCTTTAACAAGCTGCTCTTCATCTACCAGTTGGGCCCAAAAGATTTCTGCTTGCCCACCATCCGTTCAGATTTGAATATTTACAATTCACATTGTTCTGAAGCAGCCCCAGCAGGCCAGGTTTTACTTTACCTTCGAGTCTGTACCTTTGAGGCTACAAAAAATCAACTCAATTTGACTGGAAGTTAATAGATACTACAGGGCTTCCTGCCCTCCTGTTCTGCTGAGCTTACCTTTGACCAAGTGTTTTCCTTGCTCAGCAGGTCTGCGTAGAAAAAAGCCATCTTCCACTGGCGCTTGTAGGTGAAGCACCACATCAGCTCCCAGTAGCACATGTGGTGAAACTGCTTCCAGTACTGCTGAGCTTCGCAGCACTCCTCGTACCTATTGACTGCCTGCACACAGAGATTTCCAAACACTGCCTTAGTCAGGTGTAAATGCACAGACAGAGGAGCTGAAACACACAGCGGGGCTCTGGCATCTGCCTGCATGGCTCCTGTGCCTTCCAAATTATTGACAGCCCAGTGTTTCCCAAAATCACATTTGCTGGCTTCACATGAGCGATTCTTGGCTACGCAGTCATCCTGGTGTTAGCAAGTTTATCCCACCACAGAGCTCCCCATCCCTGAAAGTTATGTTCTAAGCATAATCAAAATGAATGTTTGTGTCTAGGGAAATTAGGAAACTGAAGGCAGAGGACAGACGCTCAGCTGACATTTATTGCTGTACTTCCACAGATTTCAAGGGAACTACTGCCCTGCACACCAACTAATACTCTGCCTCAGAGTATTTGGGACATGCATTCTTCATCTTAATAATTTTTTCAAATCTTTATGACTCTCTGCTCACACTGAAAGCAAAAGATTACCACTGGGTCTCATTAAAGACACAATCTGCTTCAGGATGGGAAAGACAATGAGAAAACTATGTCATTAATACTGGTGGACTGGATTATCACCAGAAATTGAGAGGGGTAGCAAAATAAGGTGGAGAAACAAGTTGGTCAAAATAGTTTACAAAATTCCTATTTGTAATTCAATAAACTACAAATTACATATAGGCCAAAGTCAGAGGAAGCATTAGCCAAAAAGGAAACATCATTCCTGGAGGAATTTTTCCAAAGCTTTTGAAATTTACTTTCTCAAGAGCAAAGTGATTACTTACCGCATCAATATTACCCTTTAGTGTTTCTATCCTGCCTGCAAAAAACAGGAATATGGCTCCCTGTAATAAATAATAATAAAAATACAAGTATTCTATAACAGTTTTCAATCTGACCATACAGTCTAGATCTTTGATTTTTGGCAAGAAAACATTAAATGATCACACCAAATAAATTATGATTCATTTTACCTTTGGATAGCGCGCCAAGTAAGGCTTAAGTAGTTTTTCTGCCTCCTCAACATTTCCTTTTCCTGTCCCTAGAATGTGTAAAAATGCGAGTGATAAAAATAGTTAGAAAACAAAGGAGGAAAAAAAAAGAACAGGAACGCAAGGTACTGATTTTCCATCCTCAATGGCCAACATGTTGGTTCCTCTCTCCACTAAGTAAGGCATAAACACAGGTTGGTGCTGCACTAAGGCAGCAGCAGGAAGCCCTGACAACATCGTGCTTCCTTACTTGAAAACTCAGGCACAGACAAACACATTTTGCAGAATGATTTAGCAGGAGATAACACAGAAGTACATGTTAGTGGGAAGCTGTCACCTCCCAAAGAAAATCCAACGTCAACAAAGCAATTATCACCTACAGCCATTATTTTAACCTCCCCAATAATGCACCTGGCTACTGAAGACAGATTTAGTTCTCACAGCTTTCTTGGCCATCCCCACTATTTCCCTTCTTACGTGTTAAACTAACCTCTGTCTTCAAAATTAAAACATGCTCTTCAGTTATGATCAGTACTGTAAAATGACCCACAAATGAGCTACATTAATCTGGTTAGGAACAAACAATTCACCAACAAACAGGTGATGGAATCATCTTTTTCCCCTTTGTGTCCCACAAGAACTAATCAAATCCAAGAGTTATTATAAACAATCTTACCTAACACAAAGGTCATGAAAGTATGATAGCAAAGCAACAGCATGGTACACAGCACCGACCTAAAGCTGTATGATGATGCTCCTTCTTGAAGCTGCAGCAGACCATGTTCCTGTGCAAACAGAGGAAGGGGGACAAGGTGTTGGAAAAGAACCAGAGCTGTGTTCTGCTGGCTTAACTTCTGCAGGGTCAGCTGCAGATTGCTCACTCACCAAATTCCCCAAAAGGCACTGACAAATTCCTCAAAAGGCACTGGCTGCTTACATGGCAATCAAAGATAAAAATGCACTTACGCATTTATCTAATAGTTTTTCATGGAGTTACTGCCTAGCCTGGAAAACACCTGGTGACAGAGCAGCAACTTGGGATGTGTTACACGGTTAACATAAGAAAATGAGAGACAACTTATCACCAAGATCCAAGTGCTGCCAAACAGCATTCCAGAAACAAAACACAGGGTTTTGAAAAGCAAGACAGAACCCACACATCACCATTGTACAGTGAATCCTTGTTTGCTGTGGTTCACTGCACAGAAGAGTTAAAGGTATCAAGAAAATAAAATCTGCAACAAGCAGAGCAAAAGATGTCAGGGCAAAAAGACATTTTAAAGTACGCCAAGAACAAAAGGAGCTTTGCAATGATGTTGGCCCACTACCACCAGTGGAAAAATACGATGAAAAGAAGAGTATTTCAGTTCCCTTTGGGCAGAACTAAAGCAACCAAGTATAACATTGTGTTCATAGTCAATGACAGCATGATGGATAACCAACTTTAGGGATGCAAGTTCCCGAGGCAAGAGCATTTATCAGCCCATTCTAGGATGAGTTCCATGATATCAACAGCAAGAACATAAATATGCAAATGTATCAAACAAGAGATCTGCCTACTTGTAAATATGCGCACTAAGACATCCACTGTGTGCTGGGGCAAAACCTGTTTAAAAGTTACTCCATCACTGCACTGGAAAGCCACTGGAACACGATGTGTGTGACCACGAGGAGACCCTTTCAAAGCAGCTGCACTACAAACAGGAACCCTGAGGGGTATCTGTCAGAGGCACCAGGAAAGTATCGGGGAGAGCCCTCAGAGCACGATCCCAGCACAGATTTACATCTTTTGTGCGTCCTTGTTGACTGAGGGGTGTTACACCACCACGCCTTTACTGCTTACTGTGTAAACACTGAAGCCTGTAATCATACTCTCATTTTCCTCAGACATCCTTTTTTTCACTTAACTAGTGCAGTTAATCGTTTCCATGTAAATACAGGGCGGGGTTGTGATTTTGGTTCTCTTTGTTTTTATTTTTAAAACTCAATGTATTATATTAATTACTGCTACAAGGAAAAATATTACTCATATTTGCAGATCAATTATTATAACATCTAGTTGGGACAAAATAATGAAATACTGACTTGCATGTCACTACAGAAGAAATTAAAAGATAGTAAAATCATTACTGAAAATCTTAATGGAAATCAAGTACTTAGCAAAATAAAACCAGCTTCATTTTCTGCTGAGAGCAAAAAGTTGGATTGATACAAATAAGTAACAAAATATGATATATTCAGCTTCTTCAAACTGTCCAGATGAAGCCCACAAACATTTGGATTTTTTAAAAAGTAGCACTTCGAGGTAGAAGTAAAACAAAGCATTCTGTGGAACGAATTTTGGCAAAAAAAATTCCGAAGTATATTTCCAAAGTACAATTTTTTGCAATGAAAAATCTTCAGGCTTGATATTTCACTGAGCCTTTACTGACACTAGGCCTTACAGCATTTGGTATCTTCCATATAATATAAAAATATATATAAAATGAATGTGAATAGCACTCAGAATGATTCAAACAGACTTTGTTTGTCATATAAAATAATCTAACCCTTTGTGAAGTTGATCTCAACTATGTTTTAATCTCAAAAGTATATTTTAGTGCAGCCAAACACAAAGTTATAATCTGTACGGACAGGGAATGAACCCACACCCATCTTACGTGGGACTGCATCCTGGATAGCAGTAACTGGATTAAGAATATTGCCCATTCATCAGAAGGCGGCTGCAAATCTGACACCCTTAATTCTAAATTCTTGAACTGAGTAGTTACACAGGCATGAGAAGCTCACTGAGCAAGTTAGTTCACTCTGTGGAATGGCCATACACCTATCTAGTCCAGCAGCGGTATCAAAGTGTTTACTTTTCACTCTGCCACCTGAATATCCCAAACTTTCTGTATTGAAGAACAATCAGAAGACACAGCCTAAATAAGAGAAATCTAGAAGTAGTTGTTACGAGTATTACAACGCTTGCTCGTAGAAAACACTGCAGCAAAGCTGCTTCTCCTCAAAAAAATCTCTTGCAAACTGCTTCTCTTACAATGGGATACCCAGAAACCAGGAATATGAAAGGTGTCACTGGGATTCACATTTTACATCCCGCACTCCCTAGCTGGCCTCCCGAGGCTCCCTCTGTGCCTGGCCGAGGCAGAGGTGCTCCTCCAAGGAACAGTTTGGCACAGCAGCCTGGGTCAGGCACATGAATCACCTTTTCAAGCACCACCCTTTCTCCACAGGAGCCTGCAGGGATTAGCCAACAAACCCACCAGCCAAGGGAGTGCCAGGAGCTGGGTAATGTCAGGCTCACTGGGATCAGACGGAGGATCTGGGAACTGAATCACAAGCAGCTACTTGAGCCTAAGGAGTAACTCTGCCAACAAACTGCACTCATTTAGGGACTGGCACCAGTGAGCACATTATATTTAATTGTCAGGACACACCTTCTAACCATAAATGACCCATAACTATCTCCCACACCTATGTCACAACTGATATAAGCAATTCCAGAACACCAGGAATGAGCCTCCAAACACAGTCTATTACAGGGCATTTTGCGACAACAGAAAACAGATGTCAAGGCAATAAGTGTTTGTAATTTTTCCAGAAAGACATTTCTGTAATTTCCCTAAATTGACACTAACACATTTCAGTTCTATTTTCAGGCAAAACATAAACTGCTCTGAAGGACATAAGGTAAAACACAGAGCAGACATGATTCAGTGTGCTACCTCTCAGCGTTCTGTGCAAGTGCCTCATGACATCCCACAATCTAATTCCCAAGACTGTCACTACATTATATTATATCAGTATCCCATTGATTTAATTCTTGTCCCAAGACATCCAATACTCTGTCATTCAGGACTCCCCACGAGAGCAGTGAGGATTCCCACAGCAGCTGCAGGACGAGCAAGGACAATGCACAAAATAATTGTCAGACAATATTGAGACAGGTTCATACTTATTTCAGCTGTTACTGACTAAAATCCATCAACTTTCCTGAAGCAAAAGCTCTTAAATGTTATTTTTTAAATCACTTTTTTTTAATTAGGGGTCTTGACAATGAAAGCAAAGCCAGGTCATTGTTCATGTCTCATGGCCTGATCACACTGCTGCAGATTTAGCAAGGAGGATGGATATCACTAACAGTTCTACAAAGAACTGACTAATTAAGCTGATAGACAGGGCACTTGAATGTATCCCATGAAATAATATTAGATTAAAACTTCATTTAAAATTTGAAGAGACCAAAATGCAATTCAAAAGAGATACTTAGTGAGAAACTGGAATTCAATTTATTAGGAATTGACACATCAAGAGTATTCTTCAGCTCATTTGCTTTGGGATAAGTGTCCTCCCACATTAAAAAAGTATAATTTGAAAGAAATTGGTTCTATCTGACAGTTTTCCTGCCTTCTCCTGAAATCATGCTGTCATCTGACCCCCTGACAAATTGTACCTAACATATGGTAGGCTCATGTCAAACTGTTCTACGGTTTAGCAGCACAGCATTTGTAATCACCTATAAAAGAAGCACAAGAGTAAATATTAGCCTGAGACCCGGCAGAGGAGCCAGTGAGGAGGGTTCAGGCTTCCAGGGAAACAGTGTGAGGAGTCTCCTGCTGTCATCACAGCTTAGTCACGGTTAAACACCCGGCTGCACATGGGACACACACTCCACCTACTGCCCAGTGAGGCTGCTCTGCTCCCCAGCACAGAGTGCCTGACACTCACCTCTGCCCACAAGGCACTTCTCACAAAACTGGGCAAAACTGCACTGAACTTCACTGCCCAAATGTGGGGCCTGTGCTACTAAACACAAATAAGCCCATATTTTGACTAATGATGCACAGGAAAGGAGCTTAAACAGTGCAAAGGGCACAGCTGGCACATCTTGGACTGGAAGGGAACAAACACGGCCTCAGGCTACTTTTTATATTTTCTTGATCTTATCCCACCTACTATTTTGAGACTCCACACTGCTGTTAAGTTGATCATGATGTCCACAGTGCCTGCAAATGGCTTAGGAAGTATTGGAGCTTTGGGTACATCCTCATCTGCTGTTCCCCATGACATGACTCAGAGACAAGGAGAGACCCCAGGGGCAAACTGGCTGGCTTTGAGGCAGGTTGGTATCGTGGAGGATCACACAATGCAATTTTATATCCAGTTTTAACAAACACGTGACCCACGCGGAAATCAAGCTGTCCTGCAGTGCACTGCAGCTCACTCAGGTAATCTGCAAACAGCTCAAGGCACTAACCACGATTCTGCTGCACAATCTGATACTCAAGAGTAAGCATTTAAAGGAAAAGGCTGCAGCATCAAACACAGGTGTATGAAAAATCCCTGGACAAGTGCAGCACAGATGAACAAACTTTCCTCTCCTCCTCTGTCACTTTCTTTCACCCTCTAGACCCTCATCTACTGTCTTGTTGCAAGCTTTGGAAAACCACCACTGGAAAGGACTTGCACATGCAATTGCAATTTTGCTTTTTGCTTTAGGCCTGTGACTCACAAACGTTACATGCAGAAAGACTTTCAAAGGATGTTAAAATAAATGGGCATCAACGAACTTTGATCAACATGTTTAAAATACTCCTTTGTATGGTGTGCAAACAACAGAGTTTTGCTCAAATTTGTGGTAATCTAGGTCATGCTTCAGTGAGTTATTAAGCAACTGTAATAGGAGCTGACTCATCAACACAAATATCAGCCCACTCACAGCCATGCAAGAAATCCCAGGGCCAAAAGAAAACTCAATTAGAGGGATGATTTCCATCTGCAGTAGTAAGATGAGTGTTCACCAAAGTATTCTCAGGACTCTGCTGGTACGTGAATTGCCTTTACTTTTCTAAGAGAATATTTTGCTTTAAATGCTCTGTTGCTGAAACTGACAGGTAGAACTATTTGATTTTTGCCTTTACTGCTTCTGAAATAGCTCCTGGAAATTTCTGAATTGTTATCTACACTCTGCTCCTTGCCTTTAAATAAGACATTTTATTTTCAGATGTAAGATCCTTCCTGTAAACCAATAAAATAGTGATGACAGTCATTCATCTGCCATGTAAGGCTTCAGCTCTGATTAAAAGGACACTTTTCTCCTTAAAACTTGTTCTGTTAATAGAAAGCATAATAAAAGAGTTAAAACTTAACTTGTTTACACGGCTTTCGTAGTGTCCAGGAGCCCTGCTTTGAGGGAATCTCATGTTCTGCCGGTAGAGAGGCAAGGGCAGGTACAAGGTATCAAGGCCAAGATACTGCCACCAATTTGGTTTTCTTTTGAAACAACGAATCCACAAAGTAGCACAGCACTGCCTCACCATTATGTGAGTTTTCTGGTGCTCCATTACTAAACTTTCCCCAAACAACACTGGTTACTCTAAAGGCAAAAAAGCACTTACTCCCTTAGATAGAAGAATTTAGGTGCCACACTCAAATTTCCAGTTGCTATTAAAGCAGAAATGAAGTAGATTATTTTTCCATATCATGCAAGAACCCACCAGGAACATTCAGACCCCACCATGACAATAACTGCCAAGGAAGCTATAGAATATATTAAAGGCTAGGAATACACTTTTGGCCACAGATTTCTGAGCACAAGCCTACATTAAAAGACCAGTAACTAAAAGCCTAAATATGTTGACATCCCTGTATTAGCCATTGCCTTCACCGTGTTTCACAAGTGTTTCATCACTGAACAATGGTATGACAACCTTTGAAGTGCAACAGTTCTGACAAAAATATAAAGCAAAACTGAGCTGCATGAAAGCATCAATGCCACAGTGCACACGTGTGATACCAGAGGGTTACAGCTAATGTGAGGAAGAAGAGAGAAACTCCCGTCTCTGTTTTTTAATTTAAGAGTGAGGGGAATGTACCAATAATATTCAGTTCACATTTACCTTATTCCCAGAGAATCCAACAAACTCCAGTAATCTCAGAATCCGTGCAGGAAACATGGACAATGTCTACAGAGAAAAATGCAGGAGTTATGCAGTAACAGACGGTCTCCCTCTCAGCTACCAATTGCCTCCTACAACTTTTCCAAACACAAGAAATAATTAATACAATTACTAAAAACATCTCTATATGACCATTTTCAGGGTAAACATACACACCTGCTATATTTTACATACAATTTAAACAGAAATATGTTTAATATAGGCACCTGTGTCTCCAGGATGCCCTACACAGAAATATGTTTACACAGCACCTGCTTAGTAACTCCAGTACTTCTTGGATGTTTCAGAAACGCTGGGCTCATACCACACAATCCATATTTGTTCTTTGTGCAGTAAATCTAATACTTGGGCATGTGCCATACTTATGCAAATCAATGCAAGCAAGAGGAAGCACCAGGCACTTTCTGCAGCCCATCCCTTGAACAACCACATCAGTCCTTGCCACCTCTGGGTCAGTGCCTCACCAGGAACCATCCTGCACCATTTTCTCATCTGCTTTTTGGCCAGAACACAAGCAACAACAGCCAACAGTGGCTGGAGCAGCATCCCAAGGTTCATTCATGTACCCCACCCCTCCAACTGCCCTGCTAACAGCCTTGATCCTAGTAGTTTTCCAAGCGTCAGGTAAAGAGTAAGTGGAATTCGACAGGCACAGGCAAGTGGTGCTCCTGGGCAAGGCTTCTCCTGGTCCTCACCCCACGTTGTGGGCAGCAATCTCTTTATTTCTAAAGTGTGTTATTATCTGATGTTCTCGGACCAGACACTGGGATCCTGCACTGTCAGAGCACACACCTGATTTTAACCACATGATCAGTATGATGCCAGTGGAACTTCTCAGGAATTCAAGTTAGAGGCATTTTCAGCAGGTAGCAGGACTTCAGCTCAGGATAAGAACTGTGGTACATACCAGGTTAAATGCTCCAACTCCAAGTTTTACACCTCCCTCAAAATGAAGATGGTTCTCTCCTTTGACATAATGTGGGGACTGTATGAGACTGTCCAACTCCCTGGAAATACACAACATTCTGTTACAGCATTAGTAAATAACATGATTGATTATAATTCAGTAAGAAAGTAACCCCATTAGCTTAAACTACAGAGTAGTTCAAAAAAGGTCCATTTGTCATCTCACTCAAGTGAACAACATTCACATTTTGTAGGAATTATCAACAAATAATTTCTGTCACATTACTATCAATTAAAAAACATGGAGTCCTGGAGAGGAAATCCTGTCAAACAGATATAGTCAATGTTCAACCACATTTTGGACCAAAAATGTTTAAGGATGGCTTTTGGAAGCACCACCAAACTTTGCTAATGCAAAAAGAGATGAGGGCCTAGCAAATTTGACTTGGGTTTCACTAATCCCTGGATTAAGCATTCTCTTTTTGTGCACGTTCAAAAAAATATTTTGTTCTGCATAGGAAAAGACAATTGTAATAAATATTTTTAAATGGGCAGGTGTATCAGAAATTCCCTTCACTTCTTTTTCTAGCTAGATCTCAGCTTTGTGGTGTCCCTTTATTTCTTGTGTAATCCAGCTGGGTTTGAACCTGATTTGCCCCCAAGCTTTCTATAGCTATGTGGTCTTTACACGACTATTTTAGTTTATTTTGTTAATTATTAGGAGCAGAAAAACCATTTTTTAATGGAAGCACATATTTGTGTTCAGGCTGTCATGTTTTCATTGATGGTTGTTGCCAACAGACTCAGCACTATTCCCTTTACAATGTCTTTACATTGTAAAGTCTTTACAATGCACAGTCTTTACAATGGACCTGCATTTAGAGCCACCTTCAACACACACAAACAAGAACACCGACATCTCTCTCCCTTCCAGTGGACTCCTGGAGAATCTGGACTTGATGCTGTTTTGTGTGGACACAAGACATGTGTTTTCTTGTGGACACAAGATGCTGTTTTCTGCTGGACACAAGACATTTTGTGCCCACTCTGAATCAAAACTTAAAATTCTAAAATAAATAAAATATGATGCATGTTTAGCCTTCACTTTTTACTGTGCTTCAGCTACCGGTTTTAAATGCTCCAAAAAGCTACAGCTGAAACTATAAAGAAATGCCATTCCATTATGCCTAATGCCTAATGCCTACAAGACCTGCAAACTGTACTGTGCAGACAGTGAACAGTCCAAATCAACCATAATGTTAATGTCCTTTGTTATGCAAAGGAAGAATCTGTGTGGGCTGAGAAAATCTATGGATGTGAGGCCCATAATAAAGACTCAATAAATACAACAGTTATGAATTTGTGAATTGGATAATTTCACCAGCAGCACTTTTTACTGACAGAGAGCACTTAATCACATCATCACCCTGACTCACCTGTAGGTTTGGTAACTGTTTCGGACTTTGATGCCTCCTTTTATGAAGCTGACCATATTCTCATCCTGTTGGAATGGAAACACATTAGCAATATTAATTTGTAAGCATTATAAAAGGCTTTTGTCTTCTTAAGATGAATACACACCTGGAACATAACCAGCATGACACAGACAATATAAGCCTATAAGACACAATACATGGATTTAGGATTTCCTTTCTATATTGAAGTATTTTTCACTCTGTTCAGACACAGGCATTTTATTTTAATGCTTTCTGTGATCAGTTTAGCCCTTGTCAACTGTGGACCATCTGAATTTGCATTAATGAACACACAACTCAGCTGATAGATATCACCTAAGGTACTTGCACTTGTGGCTCTTTCAAAAAACAGCTTTCTCTAATTTGTCCTTGAGTGTAGCAAAAATGTATCTGCTGCTGAGCCAGGAAATGTTCACAAGTAAACTGCCTGTCTTCAAGAGTCTGCAGAATACAGTTTCATATCCTAAAAGGGAAGCAGGGTCAGCAAAGTTATGCAGGATATGCTCTTTCTGGTTTGAATATTCACATATATATGAGATCCATAGTGGTATAACATATTACACAATAAACCATAAGAAACTGAGAAATTACAGCAAAGTATCTGGGGGACCATTAGTCAGAGGCCCTTTAGTTTCATAACTTTCTGAAGGCGCTTTCTTCCCTCACTTATATAATCTGTCATTCTAGTTTGTTTTGATTTCTGCTGTTACCTCAAGACAGAGAGTCTACACATGTTTTAACAGAAGATACCATCACAGAAAAATCATAAGAGGGCATTGTGGAGAAAATAGCATGGATTCAATGAATTAATTAGATATATTAAGTAAGTACAGCATATTGAGGTGTGCAGCACACCCAGCCATGTGGAAAGGTTCAGTTACATTTTCCTTTGAATAGAAAGTGGAATAGTGAAAGAAGATGGTTTTAAAATGTTTACACTCAGAATGATACCAACAACAGGGATAGCCAATGTGAGAATTTTTCAGCCCTTGAAAAATGCTGAGACTACATTTTATGCATTTTCAACTGGATTTGGTCGTTCTTACTAAGCAGCAAAACTAACCCACTCCAGTAGCTGTTGGAATCAAGTGCCTCTGTTTAATTTTTTGAACTAGTTCATGCGTTCATGAAAAATTAAATGCAGAAGAGAACAGGAAGCAAACAGACCTTTGCAAAAGAGGACAAGAAATTATTTTCATACACTTGAATATCTCATGCATCTATAAACATTTTCATATAGAGATATCTGTGAAAATAGTGCTTAAAACCAAGAGACACAGCTTTAAAATGCTCCTTTCCTATAGACATAACAGAGAAGTTCTCAGAAGTCTTCCATAGTTTCAGATCTCACCCAAACTGCCTCCAGTGCTAGAAGCTACTCATCCCAAAGGAAAATGGAAACAGGTAGCTACACCTTGGCCACTCCAAAGTCCACCATCACCACTGCAGAAACTACGAGAAGCTCCTCTGATTATGGGTGTTGCTATGAAGCAATAGTTTCTAGCAGAGGGACTTAGCAGATGGCTGAAAAAGGTTACACAGTTCATAAACTGTCGTAAGCAACATAAATCAGAGCCCACCTGGTAACTCCCAAACACTATTAAAACCACCACCTGCATTCCATTTCCTATCAGCACCCTTGAGCCAAGAAGCAGCAGCCTTTTTCTGACTGTGGCTTTTATTATCCCCTTGGTACATGAAGAGGCCCACTTTCATACAGCAAGTAGAGCCAAATCAAGAACAAAAATCAGTTATTTCAACTGTGACTAACAATTTAAATTGCATGCTGGAGCCCAAGTAAGTACTGCTAATGTTGCTCCATCAAAAAAATTAAGCTTCATTAGTACAGACAGACAAAATGCAAAGAAGAGGGAGAGCTCCCCTTCATTAAAGACAGGCAGCACTGCTAAGGAGAAAGCATATGTGGAACCTAATAGCTATGCAGACCATAATTGCTGCTCAAGAACAAACCAGTAAGAAAGCAGCCTCGGGAAAGCAAACACCAGCCAGACTCAAAAGTCTTGCTTCTATTCCAGCACAGCTTCAGTGACCATCTCATCTTCTTTTATTTTTTTAAAATCTGATGTCCCAACACAAATCATTCGAAAATCAGTGCTTGCTGCAGCCACATTTCACACATCCAAAAGGGAGTGGGGAAGGGTGTCTTAGGGCACTCAGCACTATGTGTGTTGAGATAAGCATTTTTTAATAATCATGAGGGGTAACTAAATATTCTGATATCTCATCAGCAGATAGTCCAGATAAAAGCCAGACTCAACCCAGATTAAAGACCCATTAGGTCAAACTACCATCTTCTACCAGTCCCTTTAGGAAAAGAAACCTGTACGGTATCCTTCCCCCCCAGGAGCCATGCAGGAATCCATACCTGGAGGAATGTGAGTGCTGCTCTCTGAAGTAAACATTCAGCATAACAAATTTCTGCATGGATTTCCTCTAATGTCACACAGAGAGAAGAAAACAAATCAATCAGTCAAAAAGTAATTAAAAAACACTTAGACCATTAATGTAGGAATAAGATCACTGAGCTCACACTGAGAAAAATATTTTCCAAATTTGCTGTAGTGTTTCAGTTGTAGACTACTGATGTAACTCCAAACAGAAACGACACACAGTTACAGACACTTTGCATGAATTTTTCTGGCGCTTTCCATAAATTCCTGGATCTAGAACCTTTACAGGCATTTCAATACTTCTTTCTAGATATTTCTTTACGCAGCAATTTTTGGGAGTGCTGAGTCAGAAAGCAACAAGACCAGTGATTTTGGATTGGTCACACAGCAAATGCCAGATCAGTGATTTCGTCGGTGAATTCACAATTTGCCAGCACACATTGAGTGAACAATTGTACAGGATTCAAGCTGCATAAATAAAAAAGGAAAACATTACGCATGTGAAAGATGTTACCTTCAGTGAAGTGTTCAAGGTTTTGTCTATGCACAAGGCTGTTGATAGAATCAGCTACAGTAGATTTCTTCCTAAATCTGCAAAAAGTCAGTTTGGTCATTCTGAAGAAGGAGCACCAACAACAGAGACTGATGTCTTTCAGCTGGCCACCCACACAGTCACTAACATGCCTCCAGTGCTCACCAGCCCCCTGTCATCTCATCATACACACAAACTTCAGCACAGTCCACAGAGAATTTAGTCAACGTGGTCTTCCTGGGATCCGTCTTTTACCCTTCATGCACAGAAATCTGTCTTGGTGAAGGAGAGGGAGAAGGGGGTGTTTTGATTTATTTCGTGTAGGGTGCACATGGGTGCAAAAGTGGGAGCATAGTTGACTCAGACAGACAACTGCACTACAACCATCACCCATGGGAATATTCTGCAGTGTCTGAATATTGTAAACAACTTCCAGGCACCGCAGAACCAGGACTACAGGTAGGAAAAATCTAATTGACAAGAAATACCAGATATCGCGGTAAACTGAAGTTTTTGAGACTAAACTGCTGAACACTCTAATTTATGTGCTGTGACCCTCTTCTGAGCAGGAGGCTTGACTTGATGACCTCCTGCTGTCCCTTCCAACCTCAGTTTTCCTATGATTTCTGTAAGATTACATTTCCTTTTTCATCCAGTGGTCTCTCAAAACTTTCCCAAGAAGGAGCTATTTACTGACAGAATTGCTCCAGTCTTACCTTTGACAAGTGGCTTGAGCTTCCTTCATTGTGTTCCCTGCATTCAGTATGTCCTGAGGATCAAATGTCATCATAGCTTGCATCTCCAGTATGGTGGCATAAGTCAGGGCATGATACATGCTGTCTTTAGTTCTGCAAGGAAATACAAGGTGCAAAGCACAGCTGATTTGATCGTATTATTGCTTTTAAAAAGCAAATACAAATCCAATTCTAGAAATGTATCAGCCTCTTGGGAACGAGGTCTAAATGAACTAGAAATCAAACACAAAGGACATGCAAAATAATCAAGAAACACTAATAGATTGAGATTCGTACAAGAAATCATGTCTACAGGTCTACATACTCCGCTACAATGTATCAATTCTGAGCTGAGGACAGGTATTTAACAAACATAAAGCATAGGAATTAACCATATGGCTCACCTTTCAGAGGCAATAGAATCAAGTGGGGTTTGTTTTGGGGTTTTTTATTATCTAATGAATGCTACACGTGACACAAATCCAGCTGATATTCTTCTAATTTGGGACAGTTACTCAGTACAGGCTCAAGGAGACAAGTAACACAATACTATAACCATGGCCAAAATAGAATATCCTTGAAACAGATCTTCCCATCAGAAGCATTAGTCTACGTCAAAAAGTACAGCTTCTTCCTCCTCTCCCCTTCTGCCAACCCTCCACCCCAATCTGTTCAACTTAAATATTATCTGTAGTGTTTCAGACAGTGCCACTTTGGCAGAAAGTAGAAGACTGGCATTAGCGCAAGGAAAACAATTAATTCCTATGTGCAGCCATTGCTGGCACCTTTCCTCTGACAGGAAAGAGGGTTTCTATATTGCACACATTTAGAGCATTCACCTGTGTCTGGTGTAATCTTCTGCAAGTGAATCAAAGTCTTCAGGCATAGAGGTCTAATAAGGATGACTTGAGAAATATGTTGAAGGGCAAGCTCAGATAAATTCCTGACACAGAAACTCTCTGTAGACCTTGCTAATCCACCCCTGACAAATAGCACAACTTAAGACAAATATTGTTAAGGAGCAACAATTGCTATTTCAATTGTTTACACTCCAGAACAGATGAGATAGCTCCATAGGGCAGGGAATATTCAAAAATACTTGCAGTCAAACAAGGATATCCTTTGAATATCTCCACCCTCAGCACACCTGTTCTCAGTTTGTTTACTTCAGGTGCTTCTTCATTTTCTTTTCCTTTCAAGAAGAAAGTAGTGTGCCAGCAACCTGCTCTTGACAAAGACAGGGCTGCATTAAGGGGAGTGTTGCTGCCAGCAGGATGAGAGAGGGGATCCTTCCCCTCTGCAGAACACTGGTGAGGCCCCACCTGGAGTGCTGGGCCCAGTTCAGGGCTCCTCAGTGATGGACACACTGAAGAGCAGGGTGGTGAGGACGATTAAGGGACTGGAACATCTCTGCTATGAGGAGAGGCCAAGAGAGCTGGAACTGTTCTGGCTGGAGAAGAGAAGGCTCAGGGGGTTCCTATAATGTATAGAAATACCTGAGGGGAAGAAGCAAAGAGGACAGAGCCAGGCTCTTTCCACTGGTGCCCAGGGACAGGATCAGAGGCAATGGGCACAACATGAAGCACAGGAGGCTCTGTCTGAACATCAGGAAACACTTTTGTACCATCAGGGTGACCATGCACCAGAACATATTGTCCAGAAAGATGGTAGAGTCTGTATCCTTGGAGACATTCAAAATGGCCCTGCTTGAGAACTTCCTGAGGTGCCTTCTACCTCAACTCCTCTTATTCTGTTGTTTTGTTTTAAGGAGAAAGTCAGACTTTAAAGACACCTCAAATGACTTAGTTTTCCCCTTAGAAATACATTTGTCTCCCCAAGTTTCGATATCTGGACTGAATTGAAAGAAAATTTAACCGATAATTTCAGATCACTCTACGTTAATCAATGATCTAATAACTCACTGGTGACTTGGGCCTGGTGCTTCCCTTGCCAACCCTCACACTGATGACAAGGGGCTTCTTTTTCCAACACAGAGGGCACAGAGCAGGGTGGCTGCACCGAAGAAATTTGCAGTGCACATCTTTAAACTTCACTGCAATCCTGAATTCCTACTTGCCCTCACCATCTAAACCAATCTAGCAGAAAAGCTGTTTTGGGAAATCACCTGGTGCCAAAAGTGCTATAAGCCCCAGACTATGCTACCATCCATCTCATTTGCAAGCTAAGAAGAACAGAAAGATAATAGAGAAATTAGTTTAAAATCCAGTGGAGTTAGGACAGCTCTTTCTTGGCCTCATAGATCATGATTCTTTCAGTAGAATGGTAATGTAAAGTAGAAGAAAATGAACACACTAAAATGCCAGCCTGATGAAGTGTTTTTGTTCATTTGATTATTCATCAGCCTCACTGGGCGCAGAAAAATATTTCGTCTTGTATTTACTAAACTAAAACCCTTCCAGAGGCTCAAATTCAAAGCACAGGGAAGTGACTAAAATAGTACCCCTTCAAAATTATAGAAATTTGCTTTCTAAAGCAAAGCAGATAAATATTGAATTCACTGCACTAAAAGGAAAATTGGTACTTTCCACATACATGTGGTGAAGAGGGATTTCCCTCTCCAGCAATTTGTTTCTGAAACCAAACCACCCTTCCCTAATCAATGGTTTCATGTATTTTGCTTCTAATATTTAAAGGAGATAATAATTAACGTCTATCATTAGCCAACTGGTATTTAGCAACATTCAAATTTGTTCTTTTTTTTTCAGGGGTGGGGATACTGGTAGAAATGCAATTTATCTATGCAATTTCTATTAACCATTCAATTAAAGTTGCCAGCTACATCCTGGCATATTGCCAGGAGTTTCAAGGCCTGGATTTCATATGGATGGATACAGAATGAAACTTGATATCTTCTTACTTTTCTTTTTTTGATTCCTCAGCAGCCATTTCCTCAGGACACTGTTGGAGTTAACAAGCCTGTACGGCATAAATACAACTAATGTTGTGATTAATGACTTATCCCAGTAGTTGGTATCACATGACTGAATAAGAGGATTATAAGTAATATCTTTAGGCACTTATGGAGTTCTGCCACATGCCTCTTCTCCAACTATGGTGCAATCATTACCATCTTGCAGCACTGCCCTGTCTTGGAGCTGCTGGAGAACACTTTTCTTCCTGCTTGAAAACAAGCGCTTAAGTGAGGACAGTCCCAGCTTTCCAGATGAAGTATGAAAATCTAAAAGCTCGACTTGGTTTGACCTCAGAATTAACCCAGGACTAGTAATCTTTTGTGAAAAACACAGTGCTCAAAATCTTTTCTGTAGATCCTTTAAAGTAATCCAGCAGACAGGACACGCATTACTAAGTAACAGAAACCTTAGGTTCAAGTCCATATGTTGATTTACTATCAAGGTGCTTCCAACAGTTAAAACAAGTCCAACAGCACGGAGTGAGAAGGACCCTCCACAGACCAGCCAACAGCCTGTCCATCCAGGAGGACTCAAGAGTGAGGGATCAATGCCCAGATCAAACCTGCATCAGGAGAATGCGGTCACAGGGGGCCTGAAGGCTTTCCTCATCTTTGATCCCAAGTTCCACCCAATGTCCAAACAACTCACTAGACCTATGGCAGAGGCTTCCACAGAAATGCCCCGATTTGATGAATCGACATTTTCTGATAAAAACCTGTTTCCTGCAAAGACTCCCCAGTAGCAATGAGTTCACAATGAGCAAAGACCTCTCCAGCCAGCCACCATCACAGCTCCCTTGCTACCACAAGCCACCAGGATGGCCCAAGACCAAAAGCTGTGCTTCAACAAGAGAATCCCCGAGCCTTTTTAATCGAAGCCATTTTCCAAAATTCAGAATCTACTAAGTTTTTCCAGCAAAGAGGTGAAACCAACAATTTAGTTAGGTTTTGGTAGCAATTAGTTTATTTACAAAGACTACAAAAGTTGTGTTCTTCCAGACCACAGGTATAAAAAGATAAACCCCCTAGAAATAACAACCTTGCTCTTGTTCATGGCATTCCTTACAATAAATAGCTCACCCAAGTTTTGAGCAACATATTTATCCAAGTGCTGCCTAGAACTTTACTCGACCTGTGTATGCTTTCCCCTATTCTTTCACCACTCTCCATTTGACAATCACACCCAATCTTCAGGAGATCAGTTCCCAGAGAAAGCTTTCAAAGCACAGTCATTCTAGAATTAATACTCCACCAAACAACACCAAGTGCTTTTTGGAGTCTATTTTCAGAATAAAGCCAACTGTCTGGAACAAATCATTGTCTTATTATTCCTCTAATATTGCAAGCAGCAACACACATGGTGCACCTCATCCAATGGTCCAGCTAATTTTGTCATGAATTTATCTTATTTATCATTCTCCCAAGGGATCTGACATCAGCAAGCTATCAGGTGTTTATGCCATGCTTTCTTTCAGGATAATTATCAAAATAATTAATTAAGCATTTGTCTTGGGAAGGGAAGGGGACATCTCACCAGAATCAACCCTTAAGTTGTTATTGTCTGTTTGCAATTACATGACACCAAAATCCCGTCAGCATTTAATGGATTTACTGCATGTCTCAGGGCTGAGAAGGAAGATGAGATTTTTTTCCCTGCTCCAGTGACTGGACAGTTCAAGTGTAACACATCTTAACTGCTAACACATTATATATTGGAAATCACTGCTGTGCTTGGTGACTGAACTTTAGGAATTTCTTAAGAGCTCTTAGGTGCACCGTGAGTACTCCATATAAAAGATAAATTTAATTAAACTTACTGAAGAAAGCATAAGATAATCAGAACCCACTATTGTAAAATGATTGTTAATAATAATGAAAACTGACTCTAAAAGCTAAAAGGTAGCTCAGGAAACAAGCTACATAACATGAAGCAAAAACACCAGATGTATTTTTTCTATGAAATGAGATCCTTCTTTATAATGGATTTGCTTTTCTTTATGATGGATTTGCTTTTCTAACAGGAAAAAAAGAGCTTTACCTCAACACAAGTCTAGACACCATCCTCAGATATTTATTTTTAAGCTGCTAGGAAAGCTCCTCTGATTTTAAGCCTCACACATTGTGCCAAATCTGCTGTCAGTTTCACGTGGTACAAATTAGTTGAAAATACACTTATTGTGGAAGCCAAATGTGAGTAATTTAGTGAATCTGCATTAATGTAATACAGGGCAGAGTATCTCCCACACCAGAAGTGTTAAAGCCGCAAAAAGCTAAGATATTAAATCCTTCACAGGCATGTAAAAACTGAAAAGTATTTCTCTAAACAGTGATAATACATTTATGGACTGTGAAAACTAATTTCAGATCTCAGCACACTAAAAGGGACCAGTGAGGAAGTGGTGGCTCTGAAAGAAAATACTCGGCACTACCACATGTGCTCACTCTACAACTCTTCTCATTCCTAAAGAGATGGAGTGTGTCCATAATGGATTGCATCTGTGGGGAAATTCAGCATCCTGTTTCTTCATTGCACTCACAAAGATCATAAGTCTCTATTTCCCTCGCTGCCAAAGGCAACAGGGATAAGGGCCTCCTCATAACAACAGGCTAACATGAAAAATTTGTTTCAAAATGGTTTTTCAGTGTGGAATAGAGTCAGGTACAAAAACAGAGTATCAGCTCATGAAATATGTCCTGCAGAGCCCAACAAAAGCTGAATGAAAACCATATGCAACAGCAGAAAAATGGATTTACAGAAAAAAACAACCCACAGGCTCACTAGCTTTTGCAGTGTTTTGGAAACCTGCTGCAATCAAATATCCCCTTATTTTATGCTAAGCACTGAGTGAGCACTCCCAGATGGGCTCAGGGGCTTTACTGTCAGGATTTAATGAAAACACAGTTATTCCTCTTACCAGTTTTATTATATCTTCTGATGATATATAACACTGCTGTGAATAAACCCAGCATTATTAATACAGCTGATGCTACAATTTATCATTAATGTCTTTCCCAGAGTGTACTTACATGGCTAAGCTACAGATTCTGGCATCAAATACGAGGCTGATACCTCAGCAAAGGAGACAGGTACTATTCATTGTAGTTACCCCCGATGCATATTAAATACACATTATGAATTTTACTTATTTCATATTCCAGTGTCCCAAAAGAAGGCATGATGCAATTTGCTGGTGGCTCAAAACTAAATGGAGCAAATTGGGTGGGTGGGGGAGAAATTTAAATTAACCACAGCCTTCAACAAGCCAAAACCACAGGTAACTTCAGGACAGGGTATGACAGATCACAGACACTGTAAAGACACAACAATTTTTAGGAACTATTTCATGACCTCACTGCTTGCAGCTGGGCCACATGTTGAGCTGCAACATAATTAGGAAACAGAGTGCTTGACCACGACATTGAATTGCAAAATAAGCTGTGAGAAAGTTTCTGCAAGTGGTTACAACAACAAAAAAAGGATTCATACCTAATGTTTCTCAAACCTTCAATTCATGGTCAGTTGCTCATTTAGACACAAAACTATAATTATTCAGATTCTCACAGTGTTCAGGAAAATATGGGAAAGGAGACAAAAACAGAATGTGACAGAAGATGGTTTTTACTC
This sequence comes from Melanocharis versteri, assembly GCA_013397845.1. NCBI lineage: Eukaryota > Metazoa > Chordata > Aves > Passeriformes > Melanocharitidae > Melanocharis > Melanocharis versteri. The sequence continues at coordinate 220,740 of VZTG01003613.1, read as the reverse complement.
TTCCAGGGGCAAGAATCTCCCATACTGCACCACAGCTGAGGGGTTATTCCTTTGGACACCAATTCTGTAATTTTAGAAGGCAGATAAGCGCTTTACACTTGTGTGAGTAAATAGCAAGATTTTATTTACTCACACAAGTCTAAAGCAGTTATCTGTCTTCTGCAAAACTTAACACATTAACTTACCACCCCCTTCTGAACCAAAACCACACAGACTCATCAACTGTAAACAGAGAACCAGCTGTCTGGTCAAAATCTCCTGAGAGATGGTGAAGCAAAGAAAGATAAACAGAGAAAAACTAGGAAATCTTATCAACTTACTTTGCTTGTAGAGAAGCCAAAGCATCCGAGAACTTGTTGTTAAGAAATAAATCCAGAGCTGCCATACATTCACGCAGTGCCACGTTGAGGTCTGACGTAGATGACCTGCCAGAAGAGATAATAAACTCAGCACATCTGTTCTCCTTCTACCAGTGCAGTACTGTTACATTTGAGCCCCCTTCCTCAATTCCAGATTTATTTCCTTGCATAACCTGCTAGTTCATCTCTAGTGATTGCACGAAGTGAAAGCAACTCCTATTATGTTTGTGGATTTGGGTTTTTGGAGTTTCTTTTAACTATGCTTTCACCAAGTAACATATGAAAAGCAACTGAAGTCTTTCATTTTCTGAAAAAAAAAAGACAAACTGCACGTACTTTACGCAAGAACCTGGACATGCAGAATTTGCCATGTGGGAGCACAGCAATTTGATGAGCTCAGGTACCAGGAGCACAGAAGCACTGGGTGACAAAGCACATCTGATTGTAAGGCTGCCAGACTCCAGCTGGTGACATCATGATCATGTTATCACTTTAAGGATGAGACATCGTTCATCTGTATCAGAATATTACACCAACTGCTGCTGGAACATCTGCCTTCATTCAGCTCGTGTTCAGTGTGGTGCCTGAGCAACAGACCGCTACAAACTCACAGGTGGCTTAAAATTTCCCATTGTGTGTGTTCCTGGGAACATCACTGTCCTTAAGAAGTGCTACTGCACTCAAAGGGTAAAAACTACTGATGAATCTCAAAGTCAGAAGACTCTCAGTGACTAACTCTAGCTGTACTTTTCTCCTTTAAAACACTCAGATGTCAGCCTGACCTGTCACAAGGCTTCTCAGCTGGTCTTTAAGTTACTGGCAACAGGATAATACAGACCAGCTGAGTTAGTTTGGCCCAAGTTCATCACCACCAGAACTGCTGGACAAAAAAAAAAAAATCCACAAAAGAAACAATAAAGCCTTGCAGTAACCAAGTTAAGGTCACCTAGCCAGTGTTAGGACAGTTGAAACATCTGCATCCAATGATCAAAGAGCTACACTGCACTAATATATTGTATACAAGCATGTACAAAACATCCTCCAACAAAATACAAACAAATCCTCACCATGTTCCTGATTCTGAACAGCTCTAACTAATGTGATCTATCTTGTGACTTAGACACTGTGTTAGTTCCTTAAAAAGTGGCACAACACAGAATGCTGAAAGGAAAATCAGAAAGCAAAGTCCTGATAACATCTTAAAGAAAAGGCAGGGGAGCACAGCACAAGAAGATAGCATCAGTAATAACCACCCATTGCAGCAGTGGTTTGGTTTTGGTTTTGGGAATAATGACTGCAATGAAATAAAGGGTATATTTTTATATACATATAAACAGGACTGTAAATTTGAGAGAAACATTACGTGACGCTGTTTCTAGTGGCTCTGTCATCACAACTTCAGATACACTGCAAATCCTTTTGCACCCAAGACACTCTGAGTGCTTTGCAAGCATTGATTAACCAAGTCTTGGCATCCGTCTCATACAAAATGCAATTTCATGTCTGCCTATTCTGAGCTATTCTGAGCCCTGATTAATAATTAAAACTTGGTCAATTATTGCTAATTGTATTAAAACTCCTACTGTCCCTTTTAAAAAAATCTGTGTCCCTGAACAAAATAGCATATTTAACATAACATAAAGAACATCTTCACCTGTACTTAAATATTTAGACTACTAACATTTTACCTGGGTTTTTGGTTTTTTTCATTTCTTGTCATGCAGGAGAATTACCCCATTCAATACAAATAAACCTTTTCAAAATATTCCTTTGAAACAGAAAGATGACAAAGAATAAAACCGCTGTTGAAGCTCAAAGCAGAAATAAGATACAATAATTACTTGGCATCTTTTCTGGGATAATAATTAATGACACAGTGCTACCCACAGCAGCAGCAGAAACACAAGCTGCACGTTTCCTTCATACTCCAAGGAAACCTGCCACAGGATGCAGCTCCCAAGTCAAGGGCTTGAGACCTGGGCAAAATACACACCTCACATAAATGCTACAAACCATCATTTGTCACTGTTAACAATCGGGCAGAAATACTTTAAACTCGAGGGTGCTCAGCATTTTAGCAAACTGATTAGTCATGCTTCAGCGGGATGCAGATTCCCTCCTGCTTCCAACAGCAGGATCAGAGCTGCCTCTAAGCCAAATGCAAAACGCTGTGTGCTGCTACTCACCTCTCTGCTGAGTCTCCTGCGTGTTCTGACATAGTCATTGTAAGCCCACTCAGCTTTTAGGCTGGAGCATCAGCAGCACCCGCTGCTCCTGAGCCAGCTGCGAGCGACAGCCCCGGTGGGAGCGCAGGCAGCGCCCGCCTGCGGCACCGCACTCCGCGATTGGACCCTGCCACGGGAGCAGGAGCATCGCTAGCGCACCGGCCGCATCCTACACACCGGCGATTTGGAGGCCAGCCCGTGGCACACCAGGTTCGTGTGCCGCTGGATCCAAATACAGCTGGATACCTCTAACGTAGGAGGGGCTGGAGGCTGCCAGCCTATCCCTGATCTACAGACCTGTCCGCAACGAGCAGCAGCATCAGCCACCTTTCCTTCTGTCCAGACCAGGCAGAAGCCAAACACCCCTGTAATTACAGACCTGAAACGACAAGAATTACTGCATGTGGCAGTGGCCCACATCAGAAACCCGCGAACCAGAACGGAGAGCCAAACGACAGCAGCTGACAGGCGGCACTCAGGCGGTAATTGCTGCAAATGTGAGAAGCACACAGGCGAGAGACAAGCAAGTACTTCTTCCCAGCAAGGATTCTCCACAAAACAGGCTTCAATCCAGCAGCCAAACTGCTGCTTTTTGTTAGTTCCTGTACCTTTGGGAGGAACTGAGACTTTACATGCTCTTTGTAACAATCTCTCTTTAATGCCATGGAAAATGAGGCGAGTTGGCACTAACAATTTAATCAGTGGAGTGAGCTCAGCTGGCTGATTTTGCCCAAAATGAAACAGGGTATTCCCCTGAACTGCTTTGCTGGCACATCAGCTGTACCAGCCCTGTACACAGCTACAAGCAGCATTAGCAGTCCTTCCTCTCGTTATGAGAGCTGGACCGTAGAAGTTGATCAGCTGCAATCTACTTACATAAATTAGTTACTCCAAGAGCATCTAATGCCAAAAATTATCTGTTTGCTAGATTACACAAAGCAGTACCAATAATGAAGACATGCACTGCTGAAGGAAGACCCAAAAATGATAAACCAGCAAAGGACAATTCCAGGAAGATTCTCTGAATCCATTAACACACCTGATGAAATCTCTTGCTGGTTTTATGGCATCCTGTACAGGAAAATGTGCTGCATTTGGTACAAAAATTACTGTAATAGATCCACAGGTTGCCCCAATTATGACTCCATTACATGTTCCTAACAGCACTGTGTACCTGGGCCACAGCAGGAGATAAAAGACATTACTGGGTTTTTTCCCCCTAGTTGAGAATAACTACTGGTTACAACTTAAAATTAACTGGCTGCTTCCATGGCAGGATCATGGGCTATTCTGAGAAGGTTTTTCATCATTCTCACTAGCTGTTTGTACAATTTCTAATTAATACTGTATTCTCCAAGTAGTCTTTAAAGTCCTGTATAGTGAAGGTTCTGGCTGTCTCTGCCAAGTTCTTCAAGACTTGATTTGGCAGGTTTCTATTTGAATACCACTTCTCTAGAAACAATTATATGCTCAGACAACCTTCAGTATGCAACCTCTCCTTCCCCATATATATGCATTTTTTCTTTTAACTAGAGAAAACAGATGTAAAAAACTCAGATCTGAAATATTTCCACATTTAGGCCATTTCTCTGCTGGTTCTACAAGGCTCTTTCCTTTTTTGCTTTTGGGAAGCAGGTTTTGCAAGGACAGTCATATGGTTCTCCTTGTGGTTCTGTTACTTATGAAATCGTTGCTCTCTGCCCCAGGGGATAAGAGATTCTTTGGGGTGGGGTTGCTTCACAAATCACAACTTCAGTATATCCTGGGAGTTGCAGTAAGAGCTGCTCTCCTTACTCCACTGCATCCCCATTGTCTCCAGCTGGAAGCACAATTCCCTGGGATATCGCAGGCAATGCCCCTCTTACTTAAGAACCAGATCCTTTCTATGTCAACAGCAGTATCAAATAAAATTAATAAGCAGAAATAAGCAAAATTTAAATCTGGAATATTAATGAAGAGTAAAGCATCTTCAAAAAAATTTATGTTTTCCATGGTCAAAAGGAAAGGGATACAAGATTTTTGAGCATGGGAGTTACCACATTTATGCATAATTTTATTTCACGGTGTGCATGGTGTCAACTGGTTTCTTACTATGAGTTTGCAGTGCATAAGCTTTTTGATTTGTCACTAGGTTTTACAGATTTCTTCAATTACAAAAGCATCTTGAACCTTATATTGTGCAAAATGCTAAAATACTCAACCGCAGTGATTATCAGAACTTTACAAAAAAAGGTAAGTCTGAGATTTGTGCCTCTATAGTAATGCTTTTAATAGTAATTCAAGAGCTCCTTCAGTACTGTGAAACACTAAAAGCAAGTTAAATCAGTCATATCCTAAAATATGGATGCATTTCTCTGCCAAATCTACCTTATCTGCATAAGTCAGCTAAGGTAGCGTGCATGGGTAACTTCACTTGGAGGAGGAGAATAAAATACAAAGAATCAAACACCATTTAAGCTTCACCAGTGCTAACACTTCAACCATTCACAGATGTGAGGAGCCTTCCAAAGCACATTTCAAAGGTCTTCATTTCAGTGTTGAGGAAATGTCCCTGTCTGACCATCCAGGAGCCACTGGCAGTCTCCCTCCCATCACCTGAGCTGGGACCAAAGGCCCCCCACAGCTGCACATCCCACACTCACAGTGAGACAGGCTCGAGCTCAGGTTTCCCACAACAGGGTCTCAGATGTCCCAATCCTCAAAATAATTTCAGCTGGGTGCTGAACAAAATAACAGCTGGAGCCGGTGCCTCTGAGGAGGGACTCCAAACAAAGGAACCCGTGGGCTTTTATTCCCTCACAGTCTAAACAGGAAAAGTCTGGGGGTCTTCAGCCCCTGCTGTGTCCCCAAGTGTCCCTCCCTGTGCCCTTTGTTGTGCAAAGGGTCAGCAGTTCACATCCCATGGTACCGCCGCTGACACCAGGATGTCCTTCCCACTGCCTGTTTTCAAAAAGGTACAGAAATATAGAAATTCTTGCCATGACGCCATTTTCTGTTCTCCTAATGCTGGATAATCACAGAGACATTAAGAGATACCAGGATACACCTGGGGTTACTTCCTTTAGCATTTTCAAGTTTGCCAGGTCATTCCTAAATCCACTACTACTTTTCTAAATGATTGACTTCTTTGAGCAACACTGCATTACAAGTTGCGAGCCTGAAAAAAATCTCTACATTCAAAGAAAACAAAAAGCACATCACTTGGGAAGAATTCTTTTCTTCTGCAAGCATTTCCAAACCCACATGAGATCAGCAATAATCTTGGATGAAAAGAACAAATAAGCAGTTCTCACAATAATTTGTTACTATTCAGTTTTCAGACAATACAGAAATGTCTTCATAATTCAAAAGCAAATAAGTTAATGCAAGAAAATTAATTCTCCCATATCCCTTCCTGTTCTTTGTGCCAAGCTGTTTAATACCTCAGCATTTATCTTTATGTGTTCTTGAACACTTTTCTGGCCCATGTCTAAGACTCCTTGGTGCTGCAGAAATGCCATTACTTCAACAACAAAGCAACTGGAAAGGTTTCAATATTCGTGTTCTCCAAATATTCTGCATAGAGACACAACAGCGATGCAATTCTGGAATTCAGGATATCATAGTATTTCAAGTTGTACATGGAGTATGACACCATTTATTTTTGAGGCTAATTCATCTCTCAAATCACTGAGTTATTGATGCCTCAGCAATGTCAAAGGTCTTCTAAAAGGCCCTTCTGTTCCAGCAAAGGCTCACAAATCAAAGGGATGTGGCAAAGCAGCCCAGTGAGCAGCACAACGATCAGGGAACTGGCAGACTCGTGTTCTGCCCTTGGTCCCACCATGTTTAACTTGGGCCAAGCAGGATCTAGTTTGCATTAGGCTCACAGTTCTCATCCTGTGTTTGAATGGGCAAACAGTGCAATAAATTCCTTAAGATAGGTTTGTTCAGACAAATAAAACATACTGGTGTCATTTCTACTGTTCCCTTTCCTTGTTGTGCTGCCACAACTGCTCAGAGGGTGAAATGCACCACTGTGGGTGAGCACTCCCAGTCAGCAGAACTGCCTGCATCAGACAGAATGAAAACACATATAGAGACACACAGTCCAGTCTGGCATATTACAAAAACATTCCCAAACATCCTGCAACAGCACTGAAATCTATTGGAATGTACAAAGAAAAAGTTACCTCGTGTAGGATCAACCCAGAAATAAATATATTCAGCATTACAGAAATTACCAGGACTGCTGCAATTAAGAGCAAATTTTCATCATAAATCAGAGCACAGTAATATTTAGCAAGCTTTAATAGCTCTTCCTTTTTAATTCAGACGATCTACAATCTTTGTCACTTTGAAGGTCACATCTGATTGATATCATGCCTTTGGGGGTTTTTAAGGGTCTTTAGACAACCTTATAATACCAACTTGCTCTTTTCTCCAAGTCCTCTGACTTTTCAGTTTTATTGCCTCTGGTTCACCTACACTTCTGACATAGTTACTGTCAATTTTTAAAGGTCTAATTCTCATCTCACTAAAACTAATGAGAAAAAAAAAATCAGCAAGAGCTGCACTAGACCACTATCATGCAATGGGATTGAGGTACCCAGCAAATAATCAAACAAAGCATGAAGCAAAATGCCAACTCACTCTGCTGTGTTCATGGTAAGAAGCCAGACAAAATCCGTGAGATTTGTTTTCCTACGGACCGCAAGGTCAGGGCAGAGATCTGTATTACTTCTGAAATCAGACTCGGTGAGAACTCAGGGAGGGATGTCAGGCGATTCCCCCTTTTGGCTGGATTCTGCACTCCCCAGCAATGATAAAGGCTGACTGGTAGGTAACAAGAGAGTTATCCGTGCATCTTTCTTCAGCACTCTGTGAAGTCTGGTTTGTACTTGTCTATGCTGACTAACACTTCGCTTCTTTCAGGCTTCAGTGTGGCGACCAGCATGGAAGGGTTGAAATACACATTCTGGCCCAAAAAGCATTTTCCAGCAGTACTTCATGTGAGTTGAAATGTTTGTTTGGTTTTGTTTTGGTTCATTTGGTTGGGTTGGTTTGGTTTTTTTTTTTTAATTAAATTATGCAAAGCTTTTTCAAAATAAACTACTCTGTAACATGTTTGGTTGCAACTTTTTTTAAAAAAACATGCTTTTGTTATCATTCCACTGCTGAACAGTATCTTAGGCTCCCATAAAAATAATACATAGGAATGACACAAAATACTTGAACAAATAGGGGATTGTTGCCTTGCCTTTAATAATTCCTTTATATGACATTCCAGATTATGTTTCCCTGAGAGCTTCCAACAACCTGACTTTATTCTTCAGAAGTCATCTGCAAAGCATACTTCACAGTACCTTGACCAATAACAATGCCACTTTCTCTCCAATTAAATAAAAATTCAAGCATGGCACTTCAACACACCTTTAGAGCACTCTTGAACCTGCCCACTGAATTAGTACTCAAGAACAGAAAAAGAAGTACCAGTAGCAAGTTGTCTTGGCACTCAGCATTGCCAAAGCCATTTTGAAGAGTTATTCCTTGGCACAGTGGCTTCAAGAAGAAAATAGCTATTATTCTCTCCATTTCAGAGTGCAAAAACAACTAAGCAAACTACTTGAGGAGAAAAAACATGAAAACCAGAACGAGTGAGGCTGATGTTGAACTTGCATTCAGCTAGTCTGGGATCTTTCTGTCATTTTTTCCCTCTCTGACAGGAAACATGGACCAGCTAAAACTGAAAACTTTGATGTAGATGCAGTGAGAAGATTTCACCGGTTCAGGACGGCAATTTTAGTTGGAAAGAAATGTAAAATGACATCCAAGTTCAGTACGGCATTCTGTTTAGTATACATCTGAGATTCCAGCCATTAAGTCAAGTGTATCTGAATGACCATCCATAACAGTGAGACTTTCTTCTGACAATTACTTTTTCACAACAGATGGCTGAAAAGTTTTATTATCAAGTTGAAGACAACAGTGGAAAATCTCTAAAATGGGAGGTCATTTTTCATCACCCCTACTCAAAAACCTGTTCACTTTTCAGTTCCAACCAGTCCACTAGATTGTTTTTCCTCCAACAATGATCTGATAATCTCACTCTTTTCCCAAAATATATGTGATACCTGAAGAAATCACAAATTCAGCTCTGTGAAAACACTATCTGGGAGCTTCATCAGGGTTTTAAAGGAGTGATTTAAGTAAAATGTGAACTAAAATAAGGAAATAGTAATCTTTTTCCACAAACTAGCCAAACTCCTGATATACAGTTTTCAACACTTTGTAGCACAGTAACGGAAACATCTGCATCCCTTTAGATCCCAGTGCAGTGTCACCCTGGAATGGGAGAGCTGGTTCCAGCAGATGGAGCTTCAGAAAGTCGATGAGGAGCCAGCACCAAGTGCTCCAGCAGCTTCAGTAACACAGACTTTCAGGACAACCTGCCCAACCTGGCAAAATTCACCCAGCTCCTTCCTGCTTCTAAATATTTTTGCACACATTGTTCCCCACATTCAGAAGTTCCTGAAGCACGATGCAACCGCAGCCCCTCAGCCTGCTGCTATTGTCGGTGCTAACACAGCACCTGGAGGTCATTTAATGATGTCATTTAACACCATTATTACAAACACACAGCCCACCTTTCCAGCCTGGAGTTAAAAAATAGTATTTAAAATTGCTGGTCCATCTGTTAAAGTATTATCAGGACAGATCATGGCAACAAAATTACATAAAACTCTTAAAAAAATCAGAGAATCATAGAATGGTCAGGGGTGGAAAGGACCTTGAACATTATTTCATTCCTAACCCGTGCTGTGGGCAGATACACCTTCCACTACACCAAGTTGCTCGGAGCCCCAAACAACCTGGCCTTGAGTACTTCCAGGCAGGGGTTCTATACATAAATACTAATAGACAAGTAATTTTTGATCATTAGCAAGCCTAACGTTCTGGATTTTTAAATCCCACAGGACTTTGTTGCTTTAAATGCCACTAGACCACCTCCTTTGGCCTCTGTAATAACTCTAATATTAAGATCAATGCCACCAAAAAAGAGCACTATTGTACAGCTTATATAATCTAAAGTTCAGGAGATGGTTTTTTCCATCGTGGTTTCTTCAGCAGAAATAAAGCCTCAGGTAAATATTTGCTGTTTTCAACTTTAAGATAAAGGGAAAGCATGCAGCCAGAGAGCACACCACTGCTCTCAACACTTGGTGAAGAACCATGAACAGAGCCATTACCACTCTTCTAAGCAGCAGTTTGCTGACCTCTCCAACAATTGCACTCCTAAAAGCTTCTACTCCTGCATAGACTATAAAGCAGATTATTACAAATGTCTTATGTCAAATACCAAATCCACAAGCAGACCTTTAACGCAGCCATGTCTAAAATTTAACACGCCGTCATCATGGGGGAAGAATGTTATTTGCAGACTGATTCAGCTTTTGAAGAAACAACTCTCTCACATGCACGCAATGGAACTTTATGTATTTTAGGGGCAGTGGGAGTGCACACCTGGAACGGAGAAAGTTATTCACCTGCAGCTCGTTCTTGAGGGCGAGCAACAAGGCATTGAGTTACCGAGTAATGAACGTCAGCGTTTCGCTGTCAAGGTGTGTTGCAAGCTGCACAAACAGGAGCTCAAGCAAAAGGACCTGGTCTTCCACGCTCCTCCACAGACATGACACGCTCTTCAGCAACCCTTTGAAGCCCGAAGGCTATTTGCATGTAACTACTGAAGGGCTGCTGCGCAGGTATGTAATTAGCTCCAGCTACTGCTCTTGTCTAAGAAAAAAGAAAACCCCCTCCAAGTGCAAGAACCAGTTTGTGCCCGCGCAGGGGCTGCGCTGGGGGGGCTCAGCCGGCACAGGTGGGCGCAGCGCCTGCCCACAGCTGGGTCAGGCCGGCGGCCAGAGCGGCCCGCGGGGTGGCCCGGCCCCGGTGGTCCCGGCCCCGGTGGTCCCGGCCCGGGCGGTCCCGGCCC
>VZTG01003613.1:139162-210141 GCA_013397845.1 Melanocharis versteri | reverse complement strand
TCGGCGCATGTTCGGGCAGGGCCGGGCCGGGCCGGGCCGGGCCGAGGGGCCGCCCCCGCAGGTGAGCGGCTGCGGCAGCGCCCGCCCTCCGCCGGCGGTGGGGATGGGAACGGGGTGGGGGGGAATGGGAAGGGACGATGCCCCGGGGTTGCGGTCCCACCGCAGCGCTCGGGCGGGACCCGGGCGGGTCGCTCCGCACCGGCGCGGAAGGCTCCGGGAACGGCCGAGCGGGCATCGCTGCTGTGTGCTGGAATTAGAGTCATTAATTCCTCTCGAGAGAAAAAACATGAGGAAAACGTAACTCATATTTCGCCAAGTTTTCAGTCAGCTGCACTCCGCACCTGCTGCCAAGGCAAGGTTTGCCGGGGTGCAACCGTCCGGCCCCAGCACAGGGGTCAGCGAGTTGTACCACAGTGCTCACGCCTCAGAGGGTTATGAACAGATCACTTACATAAATAAATAATTAGATCTAAATAATTAAATTCTTTAATTTGTTCATTAACATAAAATTAATAAACAAAATTAATATTTAAAATTTTAACTTGCCTCTTCCATTAAAGAAAACCAAACCCACTGAAATTGCGGATAGATGCGCAATACTGAAAAAAAATCGCATTACTTCAGCCATTATCTATATTATAATCGTATCGATCACGCAGCTTCAGGGTTAAGGATATGAGAGTTACGAAGAGCTTAACAAAAGGAAGGAGCCTGTGGAAGGAAATGAACAAGGCAAAGGAAGGCAAAGGTATACACGGCCGAGGGAGTGGCAGGACAAACAGAAAGACTGGGTTGACATAAAGAAACAATGGGCACATTAACGGGAACGGTGTGTGTATAAGGTTAAAAAAAGAAAGAATTCATTAGCTGCACACCGAGAATGTGGCTCGTGATGTGAGGAACAAGGCGTGGGTGACAGGACGGGATCACGCTCCAGTGCTTGGGGTGCAGCTGCTCCGAGAGAGGAGCCCAGACATCCGATGATTGAAGGATGATTCCCCCGTCTGACGCCAGCCAAGAAGTCACGACTGTCTCCACTAAATTAAACGTTTTAACTCAGTGAGGTACAGCATAAGCAGTTGTGACAAGCACCTTCCCAGAGCTATTTTGGTGCAAACGAAAGCCCACATTTTCCAGCATAAAATACCTGTTTACACACATTCCATTTTCTGAATGGTGAGGCTCGTACATTCCAGCTCACAGCGTTCAATTCTGAAGACAGATTTCCTGTGTAGTTCTGCGCTTCAGCCCACTTTCAGTAGTCAGTTGCAGCTAACTTCAAGAACATTTTTATTAATAATCACCCCAGAATATACTCTAAATTGCTTTTTACAACTTTTAGAATTCTATGTTGTAGAGACAAAGTTGAAAAAGCTAAAACAGAAGGACAAATTCGCTCCTCTCAGCATATTATTGTACATTTGAGAACAGCTGTGCTTTTAATATCTGACAGTAAAGTTAAATGGACAGCATATTAGGGAAAATTAGAGAATTTAAATATATGAGTTTAATACTCAACAAGTACTTTACCTGCAGTTTTCAGGATTCAGGGTCAGTGGTTTGAATCTCAACTGAGTTACTTACTCAGTAAAAGTTATTACTGAATGTGGTGTCAAAATGAGATTCGTACTCCAAAATCCTCAGAACTGTTTGGAACTCAAAGACCCTAATTTTAAAAATAAGGAGGTATTAGCAGAGCTTTATTAAGTATTAAAAAAAATTCTAAAAGGATTTTACATAAAAACCCTCGGAGTCTTTTAAAATCAGCTTTTTCTGAATAAGTGACCACACCTGTTCATGTAACATCTCAGGAGAGACTGCATTCTATGGAAAACAATCCTAAAGACCTTCTGGCTTTGAATACGAAAATTTCAATGCTACATAGTCTCAACAGAATACACAGTAAGTCTGGCCACACAGGAAAATCAGTCTGTGTGGATGAGTCTGGCAGATGCAAACCTGAGACAGCTGACAATTTGCAGTGTTACAGGATCTCTTGCTGGGACAGACTTCTGAAGTCAAAGGTAAGAATTTCTCCCTCTATTACCAGCAAACTATACCCTCAAATATCTTGTTTAAAACAGCTCTCCTATTAAATTCTTAATCTATCTCCAGTTATTTGTATAGTCCTGTATAGGAGTGCAACTGGCTGCTTATACTATCAGAGAAAACACCTCGTAACATCTGTCCTGTCTACAGGATATACACAAGTAAAATGGGATAAAATTCCTTTTACTCTGCACAAGGTTGTCTTTCCAGATTACAGCAGTTATGTAATAATTATGAGACCTGTTATCACTTACAGACCAGGAAATGGCTTAGCATTAAGTGGTTTGTCCATACTCACTTATTAAATCAGCAAAAGATAGCTAGAAAAAACATCCTGACCTCTTGAACACACATCCAAACAATGCAGCATTTTCCCTCTCTATCAATAGATCACCTACTCTAAAATCTATTGCTCTTTGTTTTCAGTTAAAATCTAACTGAAGGTCCAGGCGGCTCCAGATGTCTCCGTTTTAGCACAACAGGAATTCTGAAGTATTCTGAGCAACAAATGGAAATGCAGCTGGTGTTATTTAAGTATGTTTTGCTATTCACATTTTTTTAAAGAGCTTGTGGATGAAAATGACTTGTTTCAGGATATTACTGACTGATGGCTTGTCAGCTGACAAATTACAAGTTCCTTCCCACCTTTTCTGGGATAACATTATGCTGTCTTCCCTCCCTTCCTCTCTACTTCTGTGCCTTTCCTAATTTAAGCCTCAGAACTCCCTGCAAACACAACTCTGCAGAAAATTCATGAGTTCAGTAACACTCACATGGGCAACTAAACTCCACTCTACCCACCAGAAAAGATCAAACAAGATCTTTAATTTGGGAAAATTACCGTCCTCTTCCTTCTTATAAGAAAAAATGGATGCATCTGAAAGCCAACCTTCACGTCCACTCTAGTTAACAGAATTAAATTCAAGAGTATTCACTGACATGATACAGAATTCCATAATGAGAAAACAAGTCTTCAGTTGCCAACGTTTTGAACAAATATGTTACTTTCCCAATCTTACCCTCTATGTTACTTAAACCCAATATCATCTAAATTACCATTCTGCCAGTATTGCAAAAACAAAAACATGAGGTTGCACATCCATAACTTATCTTGGTTGCACGTCCATGCACACAACGACTTCAAAGATTCAGGCTAAAGCATGACTAAAACACTCCAATACTGAAGTCATAATTTTGCTAAATATTCAAATTCTGAAACATCCAATTTAAACTTAAGTAGGTAAATGAGACTGTTGAGAAGTGACTGGGGAAATAACACGAGGCAACACAATTCTGCCACTGGATGCTATTTCTGTGAAGGTGACCCATGGCAGGTGTGTCAGGTGGCAAAGGCCACAGAAACCAGACTACAGTCAGGACACCTCATCCTGCATTCACACAATGCTCCACATCTCACAGCACCCTCCTGAAAAAACAGGCAAACAGTTCCCATTTATGTACTTAAACTTTATTTCTTCATAATTACAGGCTATTGTTAGAATTTTTAAACAAAAGGGAAGTCTATAAATAGAGGCTAATCCCACCTGAACAGGTTGTTTAAAAAAAAAAACCAAACAGTTAAAACTTCATAAAGTAATGCCATTTAGCTCACAGCAGTGGTTTGTTGGTAGTCTGAGTAAAAGTCCTATAGTCAGAGTCAGTAACATGAAATGTAACATCAAATGACTCAAAACTTTAAATTCCATAAAGGAAAGCAGGAATATATATATAATATATACATATAATATTGTGTTGGTCCACTGAGTATACATTTTTAACAAAAGATAAGAAACTATGTCATCCAGTTAAGCATATGATTTGCAAGATTAGTGTACACTCATTACAAAGATGTATAAGATAAGTTATAACTATTTAATACTTGCAAAATTTTAAGTTACTTTTTTTTGAGCAGGTGTTTAAATGCTCATCTCCCAGTGCAAAAGAAAAACCATCCCAGTCAGGTTACTCGTTTTTTCCTGATAAATTGAAAACCCTCAAACTCATGCAACAGCAGCATTGGCAGGTAATGGGAAGAGCTTAAATATACTGAAGCATGGCTGAGTTCTCCCCCTTTGCCCCAGTGCTGTGTGTTGAAACACTTCAATTTCCTCAAAAGAAATACCACAGGTTAAAAGTGCAAGAAAAAAACCCCTTCTAGATGTTTATGCTGCTGCCATCCATTTTTCTTAGATAGGGCACGAGATTATTCTTTTTGGAATTATTTTAATGAAACTGTTTTTCCAAATAGAATTCATTCAAAATGAACAATAAGTTATTTTCATTAAGTTATTTTCATTAACATTCTATCAATCCTACTCTGACTCAGTGACCATTCAGAAATCATTCAGTTTAAGGTGCAACTATCAGTTGGCATTCAATAAATTACATATACAGAAAACAACTGTGGTTAAAAAAAATAGAAATCAGACTACCTGTTTTTTCTTTCTATTCTCAATCCTATTTCAAATTGAACTTATTAACTTGCCAGTTCAGCTGCATATTTCACAGGCAAAAGTGGCTCAAATAGCAGTGGGGTCTCACAATTTGACAGTCACCTTAGCCAACAGGAAATGCACATGAATCTTCAGCTTAATTGCTTTATAAAACAAAATAACAGGTCTGTTTTAAAACCTATGATCATGCAGGAAAAGCAATAAAGGTTTCAGAAAGACACACTCTTTCTGATGGAGACTCCATGAAGATTATGTTAAATCCAACACAAAATCTTCAATGAGGAGAAAAAAATCTATATGCATACATATAAAATAAAGCACTCCACAACTCTGGCATTACTAAAACCTCTTCAGAAGGATAAAAGGTTTCCAGTGACTAACTGCTTGATGGGAGACAGTCAGCCATGACAGAATAATTGCTGTGTTCACTTTATGCTCAATTACCAACTGCTGATAGATTACAGTCAAACCCCAATCTCTCTATCTGCATTTTAAACTGATTTGCTTTCAGCTGGGAAAAGTACTTTGTTCTCCTGTAAAACTGAAAGAAATTGAATGCTAAACTTAACAATTATTCAAACAATAACCAAAAGGATTGAATTTAGCAGAAACATTCACATCACTTTCAGAAATTTAAAACCTTTCATAGTTTCTTGTATATATGCATTTTCTGATTACATTTAAATAGGTTAGGTACTCGGGAAAAGGGATAAAACAGTTTACGTAGGATAAAATCTTATTCTAAACTTCATGCTTCTGATATTTCAGATTTACTGAGTGCAATAGCCAGTTCCAAGTCTTCTTGCTCTTGCTGTTTTAGTCTTGCCAATCTTTCTTTCTCTTCTCTCTCACTTTCTCTCTTAGCCCATTCGATCATGTCTTCCTCAGTGGAATACTGCATGTTTAAAAGACAAAATAAAACAGATTAATAATACGGTGATAATAATTACCGTCCAAACGCTCAGTTTAAAGGACAATTAGTTTTTCAACAACTGTACATATTCTAGTCTTCAAATAATACTTGTTTTGTAGTTGTAATAGACCAAGATTGGCTTAGTCTAAGGTTTAACTACAAAGAAGTGCACTGAAGCCATCAAACTGATGTATTTTAATGAAATATGCCATGTTTCAAATTTCAGTATAAGTTTCAAAAATGTTACTGAGCAGATACTGCTATAATTCAAATACAGTTATATTTTGGATAAAAAACAGTCTATACAAGAAAAACTTCAAATAAATCAGGAGAACATTTCGCAAAGCACACTCCTATTCACACTGTAGGCCATCCTGATTTACCCTGCTTTCATTAGGGTGACAATGACTGCAAACATTTAGCTGTAAACTGACTGTTTCTGAACGTGTAGATGAAAAATATTGCCAAGAGGCAGCAAAATGAGGTAACTGTAGAGTTAGAAGGCTGGTAGTAATACAGAGAAAGGTTGTACATACAGCGTGATATGAGAGGGGAGAAAAAGAACAGATTAATTCCAGGGATATTGATGAGAACCGATTGTGAACCAAATACCTCTGGTACAATGATTATAAATCAGAGACAGTTAAGGGTATTATCTTACATAAAATACAGAAGATTATGTTGAAGTTTCTTTCTAGCAAACATGCAGAAAAATTAAGAGGTAGGTGAAGCCCCTGTCCTCACGGATGTCCCACCATTAACTGAAAGGGATAGAGACTCCAGGTCTCTGCTTTGAGCTGCTTCTTTGGGAAATGAAAGCAGAAGCACCTGAGTTTTCTCCATAGTGCACTCAGCATTTCCAGTAATTGCAGCTGGAAAAGAATACTTTTTCCTTCATAAAGATAATAAACATTTTTGCCATTCCTCCAAATCGGCTTCTCAGACCCCCTAAGTACTACCACAGATGGATAACCACATTTCAGAAGCTACCATGCTCCAAGACACACCAACCAGTGCAAGTCTACTTTGAGAGCCTGACAATCCTTAGTTTACTTCAATCAAGCACGTAGTTTATTAGGCCTGAACAGAAAAACAGCAGGATGGTCAAGATACTGTAAATGCAAATTGCATTTAACAGGTATCAGGCTGGACAGTGAGACGACGCCTTTCAAAACTTCTACTTGCAAAAGCTCAAAAGAAAAAAATAATATATAGGCATGCACAAACCTTTAGATTTGCTTCTACTGCTTGGACACCACGACTTCTATGAAATGAATTCTGGTTATAAAGAGACACTTACTATTTTACTTCATTGTGCATAAGTCTGGAATTTACTAACCATTCAAAACTCATCAAAGTATATTTCATTAACATACACTGTTATGAGGCTGTTTATCAGTATTTCAGTACATTAGAATTATGACCAAACAGTTCAGTGACAGTTAAACTAAAATCACATTTTGGTTTATTTTTAATAGGAGTTAATAGTGTGCTTATTATAGATTTGTAATTTAAATTTGCTGCACACATTGATAAAATGGATAATCCCTAGAACACAGAGAAAAGCTAGGAGGCCTCCATGAAAAAAGGCATAAACCCAATGCAACTTAAACATTAACTATAACATTTTGCAGCATTTTGTTTTAGGACAGCCTAAGCTGTAAACTAAACGTAAACACTGTTTTAACTGGAAGCAATATCCCTTTCATACATGGGATATGTTTTAATAATTTAAATTAGACTGAAGACTTCAGTGTGAACATTTCAAAGCTGCCGTTATACTCAAACAAATGTAAAAAGTGTTTACTCACAGTACTGAAGTTTGCAAAATTGTTGGGGTCAGCCTCTTTACTGATGCTGGTGGGAGCAAATGGATCACAGAATAGATCTGCTTCTTGTTCTTTGGGAATGTCTGGGGTGGGAAAAGGCTGAAATGGATCGCTCGGTTTAAAGGAATCTGAAGAGTCTATTTGATTGATAGGTCTTTTCCCTTAGATTAAAATGAATTTAAAATGAATTTAAGATAGCAGGTAATAACATGCCAAAACTAGTAAAAAAAAAAACATTCAAAAGCTACTTTGAATGCAACCTCTTCCCACAAACTAGTGGAGCTGTAGTTTCAGGGGAAGGGTTGCCAATTTAAAAAATGAGGGTATAGCCCACACTTTCTGAAAGGGTAATCAGGTAAAAAGGAACACATGTATGTTAATGAGTCAGGAACACAGTTATATATTAATTATCTATTTTGGAAAGAGAATTTCTAACAGTTCTGAGCACCTATTCTGTCAGCACAGTATTGTTTTCTGTTTACAACTGTCTTTGATCATTCCAGCAAGGCTCTTTCATTATTTCTTTGGATCAAGTTAACACAATTTTATTCAGAGAGCAGAAATACATTACATTTTCAAGTTTTCAAAACACCATGTCCTCTCACTGTGCTAAGACCAGGAATTCCTGCAGTTTAGAACAAGGACTATGATAACAGGCAATCACAGGCTGAGCTGTTTTGTTAATTCTTGCCTAAGTAGCTGCAAATAAACAGAATCAGGGACAAACCCCCACTTATCTTGTTGGGTTATTTTCAGCTTAACCCCAGTCAACTTTCAACACCTTTGAGGACATTAACCCAAATACTTCCAAGAACAGCTGAGCTGAATTTCATCCCCACCACTCCCTCTGTATATTATTCTTTACACAACAGGTTTCAGTGCAGTTTCTTGAATTCTAGTACTGGGTTCTGCAAGTGGTTCCACACTTGCATTGGCTCTGTTTTAAAACTTGCTTCTGTTCCTATTTCAGATTAAAACTACAGAATTGAACCAGAGTGCTTATTATTTCACATATCACTACTGAAAACTAGTCTAAAAACTACTTCATAAGAGCAAAAGAGATTCTCATCTGACAGTGATCTAGAGATTTGGAGAACATTCCCTGGGGAACATATGATTTCCTCAGACACTTCCCAGATAACCCTGCCATCTCTCTCACTGATGATGATATTGTGACTGCCCCATCCCTGGAAGTGTTCAAGGCCAGGTCGGATGGGACTTTGAGCAACCTGCTCTAGTGGAAGGTGTCCCTGCCCATGGCAGGGGGATGGAACTGAATGATCTTTAAGGTCCCTCGTAACCCAAACCATTCTGTGATTCTACAATTCTGTTACTCGCAAACAAGGCCTGCCTATTTCTTGAAAAATGTGGGAGAAACAGCAAAATGTCACCCAGGGAATTTTATTTCATAATGTCCAAATGACATCCAGGGAATTTTATTTCTGCGTGGGAAGGGTTAATAATTGTAAGAATATAAAATACACAATTACCAAGTCTTCCCCAAAATCAAGAAATTAGGGCGCTTATCAGTATCTAGAGAGGCAACAGAATTCAGAGGCAACAGCCCCTCTACACACTTTCAGCAGAGAAGAATTAGAAGAAAGATTTTTGGGTATTTCTTTGAAAAAGCATTCCATTATTTAAAATCAGACCAAGGGAGTCATTAAAAATAATTACATTTAATACCTCAAGTTTTATTTCCATTAGGAAAATAATTAATTGGGAATGGTTATCAAGATAACCACATTTTTAACTGTGCATATCAAAACAGCCTATTTTTTTCTAGTCATCTGTTGCTAAGGATGCTGCTGTTCCACCCCTGGAAGCTTGCCTTCCAAAAATGCATCACGTCACAGCCACTCCCACACAATCAAGTCAGAAATCCTTTTTATGTTTAAATAAGGACCAACATCAAACATTCAAATTATCATCACTTGCCATGTCAGCTGTTTTAATTTTATTTACAATGGAAATGATGATTACTTGCAAGGCATTAGCATGAACCAGATCTCGCACCAACATTAGAAACTGAACAGCTGAGTTTAAACTTCAGTAGGAGCACTCCTGTATCTACTGTGATTCCCTTCTTTTGAGGAAAAGATGAATACATGTTTACATGTCATGCCACAGTTTTTCAAAACACTTTAAGACTCATCCATATAGTGTAACAGTGAAAAAAATGATGCAGTAGAGTTTTTAAAGACAATGAAACAGAGGACAGAACTTTTTGAAGGAATACTAGAAATATATTTTCCTATGTTTGCAAAAACAAATTGAGAGTGAGGAGTCTGTTGTAACACGGTCTTGTTGCAACCACAAGAAGGTGTTGCTATCCATGATAATCATGGCCTTTTCTGGAAAGCAGAGTGCTTTGTGCCATGGAGCATCCCAGAGGACTCTTCTGTCACTGAGGAGAAAACAGCCCAGGGAACTTGGGTTTATTACTGTTACTGCTACAAACCTCTGACAAGACCACTAGAAAAAGTTAACCTGAAAACCTGAGCCAGCTATTTAACCCTATTTAATTCATTTTGCATTAAACCCATTTCTGTTTACAATAATAAAACACACTAAATTCCTGATTTAAGCATAATTTAATTCAAGATTCACAGTCTATCACATTAGCAACCATTTAATTCTATGCTGTCTGTGTTTTTGCACACATTTGTAATAAGTCTTTTTTCCTGTTTTCTAAATCCTTGTCTCTTCAAACTCTGATCCCAAACACCATGCAAAACTTAACTCTGAGGAGACGACCAACAGATCAGGAATGGATTTGTTTCACATCTTGCTCATTCATTCTAAATTCAGACCCTTCACCCTCCCCTCATAATTCCTGTCCCTCTGCCAACATGAAGCAGCTGACTGTCACCACATCTCAGGGTCAGCTCTTACCAGGTGGTGGTGGACAGGGCCTGGTGGGAGTTCCTGTCTTAGGGGGCAGTGCAGGAGGAACATCCTCATTTTTAGCTGGTGGTTCCTCAAATAAGTTTTTAGTTATGGTGACACTGCTGACAGAGCCTGATGTGGAAGAGCTAAAGGGATCCTCATTGTTGGCCTTCAACAAAGAAAACAGGAACAAACACATTTTCAGTGCAGTGCTACTAGACATTCTCTTCAATAATACAGCACTAAATCAGAACTGAAAGTTTGGACTAAGACTAAAGAGAAGACTTTTATTTGTTTTTACACATACCCACATACTCCAGAAGATTGAACAGAAAGAAAAATCAGGAGTGGCTACTGTGTACAGCACTATGAAAGTTGAGAGCAGTTAAACATGCAAAAGTAATACTTTTGCTGTTAAACTCAGCAAATTTGAAAATAAATAAATAAATAAATAAATTATAGTATCATTGGAAATAGAAAATACTTATCAAGCTGAAAAGATTACATTGCACTCTTCACAGAACTGCAGGACAATTTGCTATCAAGACCTCTTTTTCAAGCAAGTCAGCCATTATAAATGTTTAGTAGTGGCAAAACTGTAATGAAACTGAGTAAGCTCTGCCTTGTCACTGCAGTTTCATGCATTTCCTGTGAGCAGCAGCAGCTTCATATTACCTTTGACAGCGTGCTGAAGTCAGCAAAGCCACCTTCAAAGGATTCGCTTCCAAACACGGAGGCAAAGGGGTCTGTAGCTAAATATACACAAATCAAGCAAAGAATAAGATTAAAAGTTAAATATGAACGACCGAAAAAACAAAATCCCACTATGAAATAGCAACTGTCACAAATTTTGCAACATAAACTAATTCAAGTGAAGTATTCTATGAGGTGAGCACTTCAAGTTATTAAGTAGCTTTTCCAAAAACTCTAAGTGTCAACTTCCAATTAAGAATAATAAATCTCCTGAACAGGAAGTAATTCAAAAGAAATACCGGTACTATGTTTTCCTACATTAAAAAAAGTTAAATTCCACTGTAAGTATCAAATAACCATGCTACTGGAAATGTTCTACTGAGATACATGTATGTATACACACAGAGGTGTTTTTTGTGTGCATACACCCATAAATATACATATACAGACATATATCTATCTATCTATCTATCTATCTATATATATATATATATATGAACATGAAGCAGAGCTCTTTTCTGACTGCAGACCCACTTGTGGAATCAAGTATCTGAACCTCATATCACCCCAGTCTAATCCAACAGTACCCTTTCATTCTCATGTGCCTAAAATTTGTGAAAACTGCTACTCTACTGCAGAGCAGGAAGTGCCACACTCACTCCTGCATCGCTAAAAAACACCATTTTTTCCCTAAAATTAAAATGAACAGGTTTACAACAAAAAATCACACATGGATTCCTGTTTTGGATTATCACTTGTCCGTGCAGTTTAGGAAAATAGGAGTTAACAGCCTTTCCTAAAACATATTTTAGCCCTCAGATGAGAGAGGGTCACAGAAGGAGCAAACTTGAGCAGTAAAATATTTCGATGAAGTAGTTACTCTATTCCACACCTACTCTTGTAGTGCAGAGTTGTCCTGATGTTACTCAGAAAGCAACATGAAATCTCTGAAAACAATCCTAATGGGAAGCAGTACAAACCATCCAAACACTTAGATCAGGATACTGTCCCTGTTTTAGGTTTTGTTGAATCAGTCTTTAGTGACACACACTACAGATAAAGAGTCAGTTTTGGTTTGTAAAATTCCCCCTCAAAACAGGCACCTAATTTCACACTATAGAAAAATTCAGAAAACATGGGAAATCCCTAAAATGCTCTGTTGCAAATTCAGTTAAAAGACTAGACACAAAGGCAAGTAAAAGCAAATAAAAATAAAACCCAAGAAGCTTGATATGTATAATCTACTTTTACCTAGATCATTTGATGTAGTAACAGTGGTTCCACCAGGAGCAAAAGGGTCATTCTTCTTTGATATCTCTGTCTAAAATAAAAAATTCCTTTGGAGGGAAATTTGTTTTTCAGCTCAAAAGATTGTTCAATCTAAGAATACAGTCATGACTTATTTTAATTTAGAAGTTTTAAGATAACATATTCTGGAAATAGCTTTTATCAGCATCAGTAAACAAGTCTGTTAATAGAAACTCCTCCTCTCTGTTTTGATTAACACTTTGAAAGGATGGAAAAAAGTACAATATGTGCAACATACTTGGTAACAGCTAATGCAACAGTCAAGAATATCTACCACTAATTTTGGTCTCAGATTTCTACAACCACAGCCATCTTCATGAAGATCTAAGATTTCAACACTCCAGAGATGTGTGGTAAAGCATTTAGGATGAATGTACAACTTCAGAAGCACAGATCTCAAGAATCCTGTGCTAAGCACACACCACAGCTCTGACCTCCCTTTTTTTTTCTCCTTTCTTTGCACTATAATATTAAAGTCCAAGAATTGGTTACATCAGAACATCAGGACTTTGAAAAGGATAGTGTGCCAAGTATTATGGACTGTGGAAACCTAATTTTTATAGCTGGAGGTGAAGGCTGTGGTGTGTAATGCGACCCTGAGATCTGCACAATGTGCACACCCTGGGGAAGGGCAGGACCACCACTGTCAGGGGCAGTGATCTCTCACTCTCTTGGCTGCTGTGGGTGCACCTCAGGCACACCCTACAGCCCCTTAACCTGCTGCTTAATCCACATGTATCTGAGTTTTAGATATGTCCATGCATATTTTATGCACACACGAAGTTGGAAGTGAGGCATGAACAGAAAGAGCACTGAAAAGGAAAGGAGATGGCAAAAGAATGGAGACAAACTTAATGGCATGAAGAATTTCAGCTGCTTAAATTGTCTTTTGTCTATCAGCTTTAAATATTACATATTCAGCAAGTTCTAGTCTACACCAGAGAGTGTTTTATGCTCAACTCTACCTTATTAAAGGCTCAGGACTGTTCAGTAACTGCTCAGCTATAATGTGAGCTAAAAGTTACACTGAAGTACACCTGAAAGACGTACATTCAGTAGGAATCTCCACATTATGAGAGACCTCTGGTGATCCTTCTTAAAAAAAAACCCAAACACACCAAAACCTAAACATACACCTATAGAACAATTTGACTTTTCTGAGGGGAAACCCTATACACCACAACAGATTTCAGATAAAATACAGCATGTAGTCCTTTATCCTATAGCATGCAGAGGCAAAAATCAAGTGTCTCAACACAACCTGGTGAGGTTGATTCTGAGTTTCTTTTCATTTATTAAGTTCCACCAACTAACAGAGTTATTGGAGAGCTCTAGAGCTCTCCAAAAACAGAGCTTAAGTCATTATTGTGAAATAATGACAGAGCTTAAGTCATTACTGTCAAATGCTCTTAGCCGTGTGGCAATGAAGATCCACAATGAAACACTTTTAAAATGTTGGGTTTTTTTTACTTCTATTTCATCTGTGACTATTTCTAGAAAATAGGACACAAGAAAGACAAGACAGAGGCAGGGGATCAGAGGTAACCTTTATATGATTTCTGAATACCAATTTTCTAAAGCATGTCTAAATGTACAAAATAGGTTATTTTGTCCAAATCACATCCAGAAAGCAGCAAAAGGTGTGACACCAAACTTACTGTGGTACTATTACTGTTGTCTGCAGAGCTAAATGGATCAGTGCCAGCAGTCACAAAAGGGTCAGTGGAGGATTGTTTGAAGAAAGAGTCAGCTGCAAAAGGGTCTGAGCCTTTGAAGGGATCACCACCAAAGGGATCTAAAAAGTAAACACCTCCTTAACATTTCTGCTTGCTTTATTTAGCTGATATCCTAAGAACTAAACCATGTATCACTTTTTTCATAGTGCTACAAAGTGACACGTTTAAGACCAAGGACCTTTGAAGTATGAAATTCGCCTGTGAATAATTTGTATTCTGTGATTCCAAACATCAGACAAGCCAACGTTTTCTGCACATCATGAAAACAGTAGTTCCACAATCATCTCAGCATATAGGTTCTTTATCCAAGTCCCCTAAAAACGAAGCATTTTACAGAACCTAATGTTTCTAAGAACTCTCCTGCCCTCCTGTCCTGCACTCCCCAAGCCCAATTGATGTTTCTTATTTGGCACTTGGTGCTCATCCCTATTTTACTATTGCTTTCCCGCTGGTTATTTGGCTTTTTTGCCACCAGCAACTCCCCTCAGAACCAAGCAAACAATTCAATGACATTGCCTATACAGTCAGTCTAAATAGAGACTTCCCACCTTTTCAATACTTGACTCTAAAGGAAGTTGGTAAGTTGAGAGCCTTTAAAATAGCACAGTCCTGCCACTTTGCATATAAAACAGGCAGCAAGAGTTTGGGGCCTCCTGTTCACCACCTTCACATACTTAAATCCCAACTAAGGAACTTCCACCAAGAGCAAAGTTCACTGGCAATGGAGTTCTCTGAAAAGCTTTAACACAAGTGGCCAGGTGCTAATGTCACATATATCCTATCCTGACTTTTTGTGGCACTTCCGCCTACTTTTTTCCTCTGAAAGTGGTGACAATTTTCCCCACTAGAAAGAACCATTTAGAAAAACAAACACATTACAAGTTATAAAGTTACTTACCAATTTTTCCAAAAGGGTCATCTTTGAAGGGATCATCTGTTCAAAAGAAAAGCAAATATTCATTAAGCAGCTTATCACCATCACGAAACACACACAAAAGCAGCCATCTCCAAGCTGCATTTCTGTTGGCTGTTGTCCACAAACACCCACATTATGCAGTATTACCACTGCAGTAATCCAGGCCAGCTACTGAGATGAGTCCCAGTTTTGTTTAATTGTCACAGACACTGTGGATGGTGGCTCCTAAGTGCTCACTTCAGCACTGGATGCATGATCCCAACTCATTTCTATGTCCTCACGTACATCTGAGAGACAGATATCCTGTCTCTTAGCTGTAGGTATCTACCCCTGCATACACTGAGTGCTCAAAGCCCAAAAGTTTGGCTCTTAACAGACAGATCTTTTCTCTTCTGAAAGAAAGGCCTTGTCATGTGTTGTAAGACCACTTCAATATAAACAAAAATCAAGCAGTATCTACACAGAAACATTCAAGCTGTTTTAAATTAGTTTAATTTATTCATTAAAAATATTCAATCTGCACTGACATTCTTTCAGAAGCCAAGTGATCTGAAACAAATTTAGCTTATTTTCCTTTCAAAGCAATACAAGCTAAATTGATCAGACCATGTTGATCTGAAAGCGTGTAAAATCATATTAATGTGGCTGAAAACATCTGCTTCAGCAGTTAATTTAAATTAACTCCCCCTCCCCAAATGGCTCCACATAGGCAGATCATTCCTTCCATAAAAAATAAGAGCAGAGCAACATCATTCGTCAATGGCAAGTTCTTAAAATAAAGCCCAGCACTTCCACAAGACGAACAGATGGTGCAGTTCCACATTACCTTGTTCTGAGAGCCAAACTCGCCAGAAGTAGGCCACAGCCATTCACTCTGAAGCACCCACACCCTCCCCACAGCACAGCCCAGAGAACCCTCCCTGACCCGTTTGTGGATCGGGGCTGTCCATCAGATTAGTGCCACCACATGGATCACAAGTCTGTCCACCCCTTCGCAGCCAAAATGCCACCAGGGCAGGGGCAGGGAGGGGCTGGGGAAGAGAAGTCCTCAGGAAGAGCAGTGAGGGAAAGCAGCAATTTGCAGAGCTCATTAGGAAGTCCAGACCAAGGAAGGAGAAACACCCCAGAACTCTCATTTCTATCACTCCTATTTTTGTAATGCTATTGGCTCCACGCTCCTGTCACTCACACATCTTCAGATTTATTCCATAAAGAGCAGTCTCAAGGCAAAGATGAGTCTGATGTGTTCACACAAGACCTGTTTCTGCAAATCTGCACTTAGAGAGAAATGTTTACTTACTGCCAACGAAAGGGTCAGACTGGAAGAACTCTAAGCCAGCTTCAGAAACTAGATCAGGCAGCGGATGAGATTCAGCGTCAAATGGATCTTCCTGGGCAATGCAGACGGAGAGAAACTTATTAAATTTTTAAGGCTTGCAAGGATGGAAAACACTTATGTCATCTCCTGTTACCATTCAGTGGTTTCTTAAAGCTTAAAGCAAAGAGACAGCTGGAATTCTATATAATTCATCAATGGAGATCCAAACTATTTTTCAACAACCTGCCTGCTACACAAGATGAAATGTTCTCAAGACATCACACTAAATAAAACCAGTCGGAAGTGACAATTATTCCTCTATTGTTACACGACCATCAAGCAAGCCTGAAACAGTTTAACCAAGATTTTTTTTAATCTACTTTTTCCTCCCCCAAACCTGAACAAACTCACTTTTTTGGTAACAGTTGCAGCTGAGGTCTCTTTCTCTTCTCCGACAGAGACTGCTGTTTCAGGACTATTCCTTACCTGCAGAAGGATAAAAGCAATTCACCATAAATAAGTAAATACAAGACTGTACAATAAAATTTTAAGTTTTAAATAGAATTACAGAATATACTAAAGCATACTTCAAGAGGTTCATACTTATTATAGCACATACTTCAGTGTGCCATAAACCCTGTAGAAGTTTCAAAAAAATAAATCAATCATGAATCTACTGAGACATAAGGAGGAACATTTAAAGCAAGACAGTTTTAGATTTTCTGTACTTTTCCGTATTCTGCTCTCGTTGCACCAAATGGAGACAGCTGCTCTCCTTTAATGTTAATTCTGCTATTCAATTTATGATATTTTGCTTTGCAAATAAATACAGAAAAAAATGTTATTGCTACTTTCCAGGCAAGCTAAAATTACCTCCTTTTCTGCTTATGAACTTTCAGATATGTAGAAACACAGTCCCTCAGAAAAACACCCTGAAATTTCAGTCGTGCAAGTGTTTAAAAACATAATCAACCTTGGTACATTCTTAACTTATTCCAACTTCAGCTGCAATGCATCGTGATCAAGCAGGGAAAACACTACTCACTGGAGACACACAGTTTGTTTGTTCCTCTTCTGGTATACTTTCCCTCTCAGCATTCTCATTAAGGTTTGCAGTTTCACTGCTGCTGTTGCTAAGACTAGAATGATCCACAGTTCCATTAACAAGTGTACTATGAGGCTGAGAGTGCCAACTAAATTGGTTGTTTTCCAGTTCTTTCAGCTCAAGAAGCTTTGTCTGCACCTGTAAAAAGAAATAGTTGTATTTGCATCGGTATGGCAGCACATGGAAGCCAGTAAATGAGCATCCCCTCCTAAATATAAGGTGGGTGATATATGTCTGAAAATCTTATTTTGAAAAACAAATGTAATAAAAACCTGTTCTGTCAATCAAGGGGTGAAATTCAAAGAGATAAGCAGAAATCTTATGTAGCAGAAGTGCAGAGTGGTTGAAGGACACACCTTCTGCCAAGGATGAAGACTGTCACTGGCAACACCAAGACTTGTTGCTATTCGAACTCATCAGAAAAGTTGCAAAGGTTTCAGGGTTTTTTTGTTTGTTTAGTTTTGCTGTGGAGTTTTGGTTAGGCTTCTTTTCTTATTTTTGTTTTGGATTGGGGTTTCTGTGTGTGTGTGGTTTGGGTTTTTTTTTCCAGATTATGTATTTGCAATTTCCTTAAACTCTAAATGAAAAAGGCTGCTTTCTCAGAATTCTCATCTTCCAAGAAGGAACATTACAATTTCATTATCATCTCCCACATGACTTCTGAAGCCTACAAAAGCCAAGTATATCTTCCTAAGCAGACACTTATATTCACATGCTATTATTTCAGCAATATGCTTAATGCAGTGCCTTACAGCAAATATTTACAACTAACCTGCCAGTTACAAAGGAATTTCTGGAACTGGCAGGTTATGAGGAAGAATAAATTTAGTTTAGATATTCAGGTGCCTAAACCCCACCAAACTCTGCTAGGTCAGCCATCTAATAGAGTCATCAGGGTGTCAGCAAAGACACCACCAGATGTCTTTCAAATTAACTGACCTCAGACCAGCCATTAGATAATCTTGCCTAAAGCACCAAAGCA
This sequence comes from Melanocharis versteri, assembly GCA_013397845.1. Lineage (NCBI taxonomy): Eukaryota > Metazoa > Chordata > Aves > Passeriformes > Melanocharitidae > Melanocharis > Melanocharis versteri. Next base: position 191,950 of record VZTG01003613.1, on the reverse strand, counting down.
CCTACTGTTCCTTATTTAGGAGTCAAGAGCAATAAAATCAGGAGTACTGCTATAAAACCTAATAAAAAAAATGCCTGTAGTACAGTCAAGCATATCCACTTATACTGTCAGTCTCAAATCTGCTCATGGCAAGCACCTCTTGCCATATAAAACCACTGAAACAGTATAACCTTTTCTCTACCTGTGATGAAATGAAGAAAAAATCTGTTCGTTTACTTCTCAGTAAGTTACCGATGTGAATTGTGTGAAATGACCAACCCTAAAGTCAGCCATTTCTAGGGTTCAAAGGTAGGCTTTGCCTTTTGTTTTCAGTTTGGTATCAGTGTGAGTGGCTAATAAATAACACAGCTGGCAACAGGGAAGGAGGTCCATGAGGAACGGGTGTGCAAGCTCATGCATCACCGAAGTAATAACAAATCACTGATCATGGAGAGAAACTGAAAGTGTTCCACGACACAGCAGCCACTTCAAAGCACAGGGCTCTCTGCTTCTCAGTGTCTAATCTCAACCCAGTTTCTCCTTACATGCACCTCACTTTCCCCCTTCAACAACGCACTGAGTAAGTGCTATCAGTGATTTTATACCAACTTTCCATCAATTAAAGAATGGTGACAGCATGCCCCAGGCCATGGCTGAGGATGAAAACTTAAATAACTACTGGACACAGAGAATTTAAGTCTGCATTTCCCTTTTTCATTCATCATATTTTGACAAATTATTCATGGAGTATAATAAATTAATCCCTTTAATTAATAAACTTGGAGAAAGACCATGAAGTATCTTGAGCGACTTAAGTCAGCCTCTAAAAATCCTAACTACTAGCACAGAACACATGTGTAAGTAACTAAAGACATGAGCAAACAGTGAAGAAAAAAAGGAAACGACGCCTTCTCCTTAAGGCAAACCACACTAAAGGTTGCCAGCTCAAAATATTTTTTGGGGGGTGGGTCTTTCACACTGCCTTACTGAATTGATTTCCTGTTGTGAATCCTGCAGATGTTGCTGAAGAGGTCCCAGCTGTGCTTTGCCAGACTCTATGCAATGCTCGAGCTCTGCAGTTTCTTGCTGCAGGCGACTCAGCTCCTCTTGGGCTTTGGTCAGTTCATCCTCATACGCAGAAATCTTTGATTCCTGGCTTGTTATTTCAGCCTTCAGCATGGCAATCTAAAGGATGAACAATATTTCAAGTCAAAAAAAAGAACAACAAAACAAAAAACAAACCAAAACCCACACCAAAAAACCAAAACAACACTTCCAAAGACATCCAAATGCTATTATTTATGACCAGAAAAACTAAAAATCTCATAGCTATTGCAGAGATTATAGATCATACCTGAATGAACAGTTAATTATCTATTGGTCTCAACAAGAACAGAGTATTTTAGCTGTTCTTCTGACCAACACAGGTATTTCTAGCATTGAAAAGATAATTTCAGACCTTAAAGAAATATGATAGCTTTATGTTAGAAAAAAATTACATAAGATGATATATTTTCAACCACTAAGAAATCAGTCCCAGTAATTAGTGCTTTTAACTACATTTATATTGTATCATAATTTCGCTAGCTGTTTGCTCTAAACCTTTTTTGTGTGCAAATACGTTTGTTGACACGCTGATACTAAATTAGGAACACTGAAGTGAGTGATGTATTTCCTATGCTGTGGTGGTCACAAAACCTTGACACTCAGGCTATTCATTCATTGAACCCTTTTCTCCTGCCCCAACAACTGCAATTCTGCAAGGCCAAGTTCTTCAAGACAAGGCATTTACTCTTCCCAAAGGCACTGGCCACCAGACCTTACCAAATGGGCCTCCTTTGCACACTTCTGCCTGATGTCATTAAGTTGTTCTTCCAACTTGGCCTTCTGCTCATCAAGATCATTAAGGGTTTCCTGCGCTTCCTGTTTCTGAGCTTGCAGCTTTTGCAGATTACTGCTCTCCCGCTTTACTTCATCCTGGAGATCCTGAAATAAAACACATCAGCTTTACATCTGTTCCCCCTCTCCCCCTAACCACTGAATTCCGCAGTACAAACTGCAGCGCTAACCCAGATTTCAAAGTATCAACAAATTATCTTCCAGAAGTCTGCATGGATACCAGACAAGCAAGTACTCTCAGATTCTAATTCAATGACATAAAAATAATCAGGTTGTTTGCGTTTGCTTTTCTTCAGTAAGACAAATCTCACTGAAGTATCGAGATCATGCACCAACACACAGATTAACTGTTTTCCTCAAAGAGAGGTCAGGTTTTCATTCTGAATTTAGAAGTCGTCTTTATTCAGGCTTCTACACTGTCTCTGTCCTGTGTTTTAGCACTGTGTTTTACTGAGTTTGTTATTAAGAACATGGACCTGTTGGAGTGAGTCCAGAGGAGTCCATGAAGATGGTCAGAGGGCAGGAGCACCTCTGCTATCAAGAGAGGCTGAGAGAGCCAGGCTTGTTCACCCTGGAGAAGTGAAGGCTCCACAGATGCCTTAAAGCCCCTTCCAGGAACTAAAAGGGGCTTCCAAGAAAGTTGGAAATGGTCTTTTTATCAGGGCATGGGGTTACAGGGCACAGGGGAATGGCTTTACACTGACAAAGGGCAGGTTTAAATAAGATATTAGTAAGAAATTCTTCCCTGTGAAGGTGGTGAGGCCCTGGCACAGGGTGCCCTGAGAAGCTGTGGCTGCCCCATCCCTGGAAGTGTCCAAGGCCAGGTTGGACAGGGCTTGGAGCACCCTGGGATAGTGGAAGGTGTCCCTGCACATGGCAGGGGATTCGAACGAGATGGGCTTCTCTGACAATAGAAATTCTTTATTCTGCTCCTTCCCCCTTCAAAAACACATGGCCAAAAATAGGAACTGGTTTTCAGAGCAAGCATGGTGAAAGACCATTAACCCAAATGCACTGCCTCCTAGGGCATTCCTGCCCCTGATTTTGCAAGGATCAGCCAAAAACTTATTTTCTGTGTACCAGTACAGGTAAGAAATGCATATTTCATACTCAACAATATGGAATCTTTTGATTTATAAAGAGCAGAAAGTATGTGTATTGTGTTTTAAGTACATTAAGTAGCATCATAAAATAATTAGTTCATTCCTGAGCAACAGGAATGGTTATACTTCAACAAGCTGCAGAGATAACACTGAAAAACATGTCAAGAAAAGAAATTAGGAAGAAGAAAGAAGCGTCAAAGTCAAGAGGAAGAGATAATACAGGGAGATCAAAAAGGATGAATACAAAAGGAAAAGTATTAGATGAAAAGAGAAGATTGCAGCCCTTCTGAGAAAATACAAGAATTTCAGGAAGAATCATCAACAACAGTAACAAATGAACAGAGAGCAAAAAAAATTAAGGAGGATAAGAAAACAAGCAGATGTGAAATTTTGATTAGATCACACATTTGTGTGCTACTCTAAGCTACAGTCCTGCTCTCCTTTTCTAGGAGTGTTTTGTTTGGGTTCTTTTTGGTGAGGGAGATGGTTTATCCATGTGTTGTGAGCTAACACCTCCACATAATAGGGACAAAAAGCCAGATAGAAATAGAAAGGCATATGGTGCAGCAGGCAGATGCTGGGGAATTGGGTAACCTCAAGACAACTGGAGGACTACCCAAAGATACGTCTTAGATGCTTTTACATTAAAAATCAACCACAAAACCAAGCAAAAAAACCTCCCAAACCAAAACACTAAAAGCCCCCCACAAAAACCCCCCAAATCAAATTTGAATTTCAGTGAAGAGTATGTCAGTATACAGCAGTCAGACTAGGAGAAATACTGGTTATTTCTAACCCATGAGAGAAAAACCAGCGCACACACAAAAAGCTCTTACAGCAGCTACTGACTCGGATAATTGGGACACTCTTGATCCATTCATTTTCACATGGCTTTGAAAAGCAAGGATCAGCTGACACTTAACACAAGCAGTGGAGGAAAAAAGTAACAGCTTAAAGAGACTTCAGCCTCCTTTTTCCTAAAGGAAGCAAGAATTCACATCCACATAAGCTAAATATAGATCACCTCCACTTTAGTCTGTCCTAGGCACAGCAGTAGAGAAGCACTGAAGAGACCTAAGCCTGATGGCTGCCAGAAGAGAAAAGAAGGAAAAAGACCCAACCAAACACAAAACCTGTGGTGGTTTTTGTTCACATATGCACCTAACCACTCCAGAATCAAAGGTTGGAGTAGATACAGCACACAGAACTGGCTGTGATACTCAAAGATACCTCTTCATGAAGTAAACCAGGCTCCAATTAAGCTTCAATTCCACAGAACACCCCTCAGCAGAGGAGCAGCATCTTAATGTTCAAGCATTGAATGAGATTCTAAATGAAAACCACTAAGATATTTCAGGTGTTACAAACTGGCATTCTGATGGTAATAGTAATCCTTGTACTAAATTAGATGTTTGTAACTCTTTATGCCAATATAGTGTAGGATAAGGAAAGTTTAGGAATCCGTATTTCCATGAACAATGAATTTAATAGCTTGACAGTCTGTACTTCCCAAGACAATTCATGTGCTAGAAAATGTTAAGCCTGCAAGAGGACAGAAAAGTAAAACTTCACTGACTTCCTAATGGCATTGGTGCACTGCAATAAAGAAAAAGAAAATGCAATTCTGAGAGGGACACTTGGAGCATGTAACTTTGAGGAAACACCACCCCTTAGTCTTTGCTACTAAAGAGCTGGTATTTTAATAAGCACATTAAACCCCATCAATATGCTGTATTTTCCATCCAACTCTTTTTCTGTCTTTGCTTTTTAGTACCTATTTACATACTACAGAAATTGTTTTATAGAAGAAAAAGCTGTCATTCTTTCCCTCCTCCTATACAAATCAGTTTGACTGATCACTGACCATGGCTGTATTTGAGATTACAATTTGTGTCCACGGAAGAATTTCTGGTATCAGAAACCCTGAAGTGTGATGCCACAAAACTAGCTTGAAGCAAGGAGGCAGGTCAGAGCAAACTGGTTTTGCAGACCATCTTTAGAAATGTCCCCATCAGAACAAAACCAGAAGAAAAAAGCATGAGGCAAAGATATCCTTAGTCTGTCACATTATTCTCTGAAGCTCTAGAAAGTTTGTTGGAACATGCAGGTCCTCCACCAGTCAGGAATAAGAAAAGGTAAAGGGCCACCAGATTAAATAAATGCTGCAGCCATTTCCTGTTTGATCCTGGAGGTTTCTTGCTTTTCTGACAAGCCAATAACAGATTGTGCCTTCTCTGCAGACTGACAGAACTCTGTAACTACATTTAATGAACAGCTTGTGTGACCACTAACAGGTTAAAGACCTGAGACAGCTGCTCCCAACACCACTGCTCAGGACACAGAGACTCAGGGGATTCAGGATGCTGCCTGTCAAACACACACGGATGACACTGTAACGTGCAAGGTGAGGTTTTCATCAAGCTTTACAAACCCTTTGTGCAAAGGCACCGGAGAACTCAACCCTCACATGAGCACACACAGATTCCAGGAGACACCAGCAAAATAATCCCGTGTGCAAAGCCAGGAATGCCCCTGGAAATTCTGTGAACAGTGTGAAAGGGAATCTGCAGGGTGGGGAGGGGAATGGCCGTGGAGCACAGGCATGGGCAACTTCCACACGCATTCCTGCAGCTGCTGGAGCTGCTGCCAGTGTGACCAACAGGCCAGCATCTGATTATCTCCTCAAAGGTCACACTATTAATTAGCATCCAGGCTCCAAGGATATTAAATAACCCTGCACGAAATTCACAACTCTTGTAACACATTAGCTCCTTTTCAGCCCAATCGAAATTGAAATGCAGAAATCTTGCATTATTTGCTCTTAAATGAAGATTACGGAAACTGATAGATTTTTAAAATAAATATAAGTGGTCAGATATCACACTGAAGATTTTTTTAAAACAGAAACTTAAAATTTAATTGAAATATTGCTTTGCAATATTTAATTCAGAGCTTGGCTAGTCCGTCAGCACCCTAAACACTGATGCTGACTGCATAATTTTTAACGCCTGCAAAACACTCGTAAATTTAAATTTTCCGATACTCAAGAAATTCAATATCATCCTTTCAAAAAAAAAAAATCAACAGATTCTTTTTAAAATTCACTTATACTAGGCAAAATTAACTTGAGGCAACATTTCTCCCAAGCTGGTAATTACTGCATCTCTCAAGAAGCAGCCCTATACACAAGCCCTTTTAATTCAGCCGCTTAAGTTCATTAATTAATTTACAGTGCTACAGTGTCCTCTTTCGTTTTAATTACACAGTAGATAATCTTGCTTTAAAAAAAAAAAAAGAAAGAAAGAAAGAAAGATCTATTATTTTGTAGTATTTTCCATTTAAAACTCCATGCATGCTAGATATCCTATAGGAGCTTGCACATTTATATAAATATAAACACCTACACAAACCCAAAATTATATAGAAAATACACTTCAAAGTACATTCTTTTTCTTAGCCACCAATTTTTTTTCTTTTTACCGGATAAGTGACGTGATCTAAAGACTCAGTAATCCCACTGTCATTAAAACAGCACATGGTGCAATATCAGGTGTCTGAACAATGATTTGTTGTTTTATTTACCTGGACCTCACTTGTCCTCTGCTTGATGGCATCTTCTTTCTCCTTCAGGTCTTGCTCTACATTATTCTTTTCCCTGGAAGACCAGCAAACAATGCAAGAATACTTAAGAACATCAGCTACAGCAGGTACAGTTATCCAGCCCCCTAAGCCTGTATCTCTCTTTAAATACATAGTGAAACATTAAACAAAAGATGTGAGGGATTTCTGCTTTCCAAATTATTTACAAGACAGAAGCCCACATAAGTGTTCTGCATAAACCCCCCTGTCTTTCCACCAACTGCACTCCAGTGATAAGAATGGCTCAAAAATGGAAGGGGGCGGGAGGCAGAAATCAATGAAATACTGTCTCCAGTGATCTCACTGTTGCTATGGAGCACTTGTCTAATGAAAACTGCTAGGAAAAGTGGGAGGGATTGCATCAGATCCCATCTCTTAACCCCTGCAAACACAGTGATGCCCGTGCCCACAGCAGCCAGGGAACACTCCCACAGGCCAGTGCAGCCCATTAACGCCCCTTGCCTGTGGGATTTGGGATCCATCTGGTGGGAAGCTCAGGCAGGAGCAGGAAGGTCGCCTTGGCTTGCTGGAATCACAGTCTGCTCAGACACTCCACACAGAGTGATTTGCTGTGTCATATCAAGCCTGCCTCTACAGGCATTTATTCAAGTTTAAGTGATGGCTGATGACAGGGGAATTATCATCAATAAATTCTCATCAGTCAGACATAACAATAGCTTTAAGAAGGGGAAAAAACCCATACAACTCAGAGGTGTTACTGTTATAAAAAAATCATGAGTGTTTCTCTCTAGACAGCATACGGAGTCTTTTCTCCTTTTACAGATGCAGAAAAACATTAAGCACTACAGTTTTTACACAATCTTCTGGAGACATTTACTTTCATAAAGATTCTGTTAATAAACCAACACACACATTAAAGTTAGAATTTGAACAATAAACTTAACATTTCTAAATGAAATACCGTAGTGAAAAGCTATTAGATTGTATTACTGGTATATACTGAAATTAAGAAACTTCATATTTTAATAGCAGCAGATTGTTAATCAATCTAAAACTATTTATTTTATTGTTTACTCTTACTTGATACAGAAGAAAGCATTTCTGTGTCTGAAGCAAAGCAGGTCTACTCTAAGTTCTCTTTACTCAAGCTGAGAAAGTTTTGTTTACTGCTGAACCACACACAACGGAAAATAAAAAGAACCCAGATACCAGATCTCAACTGAACGTTTGCTCTGACAAATAATTACTATAGATTGTACTCTGCTATTATTTTTCTCTTTATCTGATTAAAGAGCAACTTCCTGATTATGCCCAAAAGGAAAGTTTAAATGGAAGGAAAAGGAAAGATGTGTAAAGACGAACTTGGAAGAACAAGGCTATTTATTCTGTTAAGTGTGATCCTTCAAGTTTCATGAAATTTCTCACTCTCTATCTATCAGAAACTGGAAATGCTAAAAAAAATCTTTACCTTTTCCATCAAAGCTACAGCACACTCCTCTACCTCAATAAGCATCTGTAGCATAGTTGTACCCAGATATTTAAAGCTTTGCAACACAGGCTTGAAACAAGCTCTGTTCCTTTGGCTTCCATAACTTTCCATGAACAAAGGTCTCAATAAAGCATTTCTACAGATCTACGTGCAAATCAGGCTGAAAAACACCTTCAAGCCCACAAACACCCATCAAGCACAGCCAACACTCATAGGTATTCTTCCTGATGGATGATAAAAGAGAGTAGGAACACAAATACTTGTTATTTTTCCTGCTGGGGTGGGAAAACTGAGCAAGAAACAGAACAGCAAGCAGGCATGTGTGGTTAATACACAGCCTTTCCACATCATTGTCACTGATGTGCCTGAAAGACTGTCAGAAGTGCAGATCACTTCCTCTGTATTTCAACACAAGCCAGGTACCTAAATCCTTGCAATCTGGACTAAGCAACAGGATACAACACCCACCCACTGGCACTTCCATGAGCCAAATCAGGGCACAAACAATGAATTGGAAAGAATCAAGTGAAAGAAGTATTGTCAGGCAGAACAAGAAAAGCTTAGGCAGCAGTCTCAGGCAAAGGAAAACAAGCTGAGTGTATATACTCTGCACATAACACATCCCCTCCTCCCCCCAGAAATGCCTCTTTGTTTCAAAGAAAAGACAACACAAACCTACTTAATTCACTAATTCTTCTGAATGCCTCCATTTCTTTTACAAACTATCTGCTATGCCCCTGTAGGAATGCTCAGCAACTGAAAGAACCAAAAACAAGTAACAAAATTGATTTATTGGATATGACAGATTTCCTGGATCATGAAGTCCCTTACTACATCCAAAAAAAAATCAAAAACCAAAAAGAACTGTGGTCTTGCCAACAAAGGACACTTGTAACCAATTCAAGTCAATTTTTGAAAGCAATACAATTTCCCTATGCATTTTAATAGCAGTCAGGTTGGGAGAACCTCATATCAAATAAACTAAAAGCAATGACTAATAGATGGTTTCTCCCATGCAGATGCCTCATGATTTACTAAATCCCTAAATTTAATACTAATTTGTGAATGGAGTAATTTATAAATGGGAAATGCAAAGTCCCCGTGTCAGCAGAGGCATTCAAGCCAAACATTCGACCCTGGCCAGGCTGAATCACCTTAGTTACAAAAGCAAAAAAAAATCATAGTTCTTTTCCATAATAAGATGATGACTACTCACAGAGCTGGTAGCATTATTGACACTCATAGTTACCCAATATTTCTTATTTTCCCATACATTTGTAGTTTTGGGAATTCCTAATGTAGTCATTAGGAATAATGTAGCCATACTTCAGTTTGGCAATACTAGAAAACATGCCAAGGGTTTGCCTTGTTTCTCCTAACATTTGTTACTCCCAACCTCTCCAGCTGCAACAGCTCACTTACTTCCAAGCCAGAGGTTAGAAGAAATTATCTATCCTACATTAAAACTCTTTGCATTGCTAAGGTGATGTAGATCTCTGAAATTTGAAACAAAGGTTTGATGCAAGTGTTTCTCAGGGAGAGATTGTCCTGTTTTTCTGGGGGATGTTTTGCTCTCTCATACCTACTGAGAGAGCAACTCACCAGCTTTATGGTCCTTTTAACCTGATTTATAATTCAAGACAATTTAAATGTTGCTATCCAGCATATGTGAAGGATGACATCTCTGGTGAGCTATCCCAAGTTAAACTCAACTACTCCACATGTTTAGAGAGGAATGTAGTGTTGGTAAAGCTTGAAGAAATTCCGTGAATTTGTGGGCCATCACTAACTTTGAATGCAAGAAAGCAAAGCTGGGTTTGTTGAGGAAGGAAAAGGTTTTATGGCTCAAAAAAGAATATTAAGAACATCTGGTCCAGCCTCCAACAATGCTGATCAAAAAAAGCTGCAAATAGCTTTCTAAAAATATAGTGCAACTGAAACAGAATTTAGAGACAGCAGTGCTAACAGGCTCAAAATGATGCAGATTCCACAACGCCCCGAGGCAAATCATTCCCCCCACCAGAGGGGAACTACCCTCCCTAATAAGTGTCCTGCATTTTATTCTTCAACTGATCCTCAACCTACATCTTCCTGACACTGTATTTATCAAATTAAGATTAACAAAGCTATTGGCTACCAGACATCTTTACCACACAAACTGCTGAGCCACAAAGACATCACCTCTGTATTCTTTGCCAGTCTCTCCAAAAGCTGTTTTCCACACATTGTCGTTCTTTTGGCCATTTTCTCTCCTGCCTTTTTCTTTTTTTTTTTTTAAAGTGCACTTCAAAAATAGATTCAAATTCTATTACTGGGTTTCCAAAATGCAGCTCTTGGACACTTCTCAATGGAATCAGAGACTAGAATTCTTATGTATTGAGTCCAACAGCTGAACAATCTATCTTGTTTAATAATGAACAAAAATAACTTCAGTTTAAATTACATTTTTATGTGACAACTATCAAGTCTGAAAGTGTACTTCACCAGTTGTAACAGAAATGTGGATTCACCAAAGGCGGAAAGTTTCCTACATTTAGCACTTGTTAATCCCATCCTGTTCTGAACCTCTAAATCATATCAAAGTAAATTTCCCCTTTCTAAAAAAAAATACACACTAATAGTTGCCCCTACCCTATCTTCAACAATCTAGTATCATTTAATTTAAAATAATTGTCAATGTATACTTGCCCCTGAAGAAAAGGAAGCAGTGACTTTTCAAAGGCCATGGCTCCTTCATACCTCACAGTAAGAAGAGAAAACAAACGGCCTGACTTGCATGTTAGGCTGCAAGCCCACCTACTGAAAATCAACTTCATCTAAAAATTCATGCCAGCCAACAATTTATATTTCCCTCTAAGATACCAACAGCAAATATACGCAGCTGCAAATCCTATTTCAGGTTAATAAATGTGAGTGTCCAAAACTGGAATTAACATAACCTGAAGAACAGCGGAGGCAGAGCAGGAAGAAGCAAGGAGGCAGTGGGAGTAATAAGAGAGAATATGCAAGTGAAGTGAAAAAATATTTATGCATTTAGGAAACAGACTGTGCTCTGACACACTGCCAAGTTAAATCATTCCCGCAAGTGACATGAATTAGAGAGGCAGATTTCATCATGACAAAGCACCCGCACTTAAGAAATAGGAAAATTTACTGTTCTTAATAGAATTTTCAGTAGATTTATGATAGTAACAAGAAAAACACTGAAGAAAAATACTTGCTGTCTCAAGAGCATGACCAAGAATACAGAAAATATATGAATTTGATTTTCTTAGTCACTTGAAGTCATCTTAATTCCCTTAGAAATAACTGATGGAATCCAAGGGTCTGCAGACATCAAAACAATTTTTCTCAATCCAGCAGTTTATTTTACTACACAGAAGAGAAGCATCCCCATCTTTACCCCATCAAAACCCTAGCAGAGGTCCATGCAGTCATCTTCCCACTCCCTATCCTGCATACTCACTGATCTTTTCCATCTCACTTCCTTACTGCCACCAGAAACAGGCCCTCAGAATGCCCTCTATAAATAAAAGACAACTAACACCCATCCATATATGGATCCAGCATCGTAAAGATTTGCTCCATTCACATCTGCCAATAAAGATGAACAACGGAGAACATTTCCATGTCAGGGTGCTGAGATCCATAACTCTCTGAAACACACCCTGAAGGCACAAGGGAAAGACACTCCACAGTCCTGCTGGCATTAAGTGCTCTCATGTGAGTGAACAGAGAGCAGAAGTGTCACACAGTACTACAGACATGCTGACCCTTTATTTAGCAAAGCAGACTATCACCACCTGCTTTTCTCTTATGCACTGAATTGTTTTTTAAAAACCAGTAAACAGCACAACTGAATCCAAGGCAACTCTGGCTATTCCTGCCTTACATACCTCTGCAGGTCCACAATTTCGTTGTTTAATGTATCAAGTTCTTTAATTGCAGAAAAATCTGCTACAGAATTCGGTCCTTGAGTACTCTGAAAGATAAAAAATAAACACTGTTAGTCTAGAGCTTATGGTGTCCAACTACCACATTCACTTTACTTTTTGTGGCAACATGAGCTACCCTCTCGTAACAACTGCTGGTAGCATTGTATTTCAAACCTTCAGTCTTAGAAACCTCAGAAGAGTACAGATGCTGCATCAGCAGAACACAACATACAGCCAAAGCATGGAGGGAGTTCAGTTCAAAGAGAATTTGTCTCCTGCACACCTTGAAGACACCATCCACAAAAGCACAGGACTACTTGATCATACAAAAAAACCATAGAATCTTGTTCTAAAATGAGATCTACCTTACAGCTAATGTTTAGTTGGTTTCCTAGCATTCATCTGAGAGAGGTTTGCTTACTACTTTTATATTTCTTCACCTTGGTGATCCTCACATTGCAGAGTACAGACACTGATGTGCAAGGCTTCAAGGGACACTGAGCTTGTTTAACACGAACCTCCAGAGTACTCAATGAAACTTTGACAATGCAAAGTCACAGGGTAACTTACACCCATGAGCTCCCATCTAATGTCATTATAAGACAGTGACTGAAATATAAATAATTTGTTTCAAAAAAAGTACACATAAATGGGTAGGGAAGAAAGGCTGAAGACAGAAATTAGCAAATGCTGTCATTATTCTCCTGTGCCTTGTCACAACATGAACATGCTTAGAAAGCAACAGCCACTGCAGCTGCCTCCTACAAATATATCAGTTCCTTCAAGTCTTGCATAAAGTCATCCAGGACAAACACAACATTCCCAGGACAAGTATATACATACAATTTAAAAAGGCAAGTGATACCCCTAAAAAAAACACAAAAGTTTTTAAATGCTGAAGTTTCTCTACAGATTAATCAAGATGCTATTAACTATGTGCTTACCCAAACTGATACTCTGGAAAAGAAAAAAAAAAACAACAGCTATGAACACCTAAACTGCGAGCACGCTGCTGCTGAGAATATTATTCAGCAGAGCTACACACTATTCATGCATATTTTACTAGCATAAATGGTATGAACTGGGAATAAAAAAAACCCAAAACCAACCATACAGCTATTCCTAAACTGGTTAGTGTACAGCTTCTCAAATGGGCAAACTGGCAGTGATGTTCAATCCTGTTCTACAGGAATCACACAGGAGTTGATCATGGCATTCCAATGTGAGATTTTACTCCTCTGTGGACAGGGATAGAAGGAACACATGGAAATATTAGCAGCAAGAAAATTTTTTTCCAGGCCTCCTTCTCTCACCAGCTGAAGAAATTCTGCACACTAACATCAACATCAAATTTGAGGAAAATGTAGTTCAGTCTTCTTTTTAATTGTTCAGGAGAACTGGTGGGGAGGAGGGAACATAAAAGCCAACATTTTTTAGCTTCAATATACATACTAACAAGGACAGGAGTTAGAACCATAGGCTGCCATTACTACACTGCAACATGCATGCAAACAACTTTTTAACTCAAAGTCATAATCAAAGGAAATTTCCATCAAAATTCTTTCAGAGGACCTTACATAAAAGTTTAATTTTTATCGCTTGTAATGCAAGTGGTGACTACAAACAGTTCTAGGTAAAGAAACACAGCAACAAGTTTGAAACCACAGTGGAATACCATTTTACTTACTGATATTTCTGCTACCACCTTTATATTGGTCAACTCAGAAGACGAAGCCTGAGTTGGTGTTTTGGGGTTTTTTTTACCATGTAAGCCACACCACATCAAGAAAACCAGGAAAAAGCCTATATCTGCCTACTGACTCAATCCTCTGAGCTCAAATCTTGAGCAATAACCTTGGACAAGAAAGTTCTTTCTTATCAACAAGACAACACCTCTTTTGAAAAAGCTCAAAATGAGCTGAAGGTTCAGCTTGATTTAGTAAAAAACCTCTTGTAAAGGATTTATAGAGCTAATTGAAAGCTAACTTACCTTCTTATGCAATATTCTTACTCATCATTTACGTTAGTAATGAAATAAAAATCCCATTGATGTCTTTGAGAGTTTTATAAAATCAATTGACACCCACAGAACAGCAGTAACCAACACTGAGCTCATCTAATGCTTTCTAATCACTAAATTTTCTGCGATATCTGCAGTAAACCTGTGGGTATTAATCCTAATGACGACTGCCAAATGCCACATTGGGCTACTGCTCTGTCACCACTTCCCCAGCAATTTCACCAGGAAGACACAGCGTTTTCTCTTTTCAGTTCAAGCAGCCAACAGGAAAAGCCACAGAGGTCTGGGCTCAAGGGAGAACCTCGGAGTTATTCCAGATCAACAACACTGGAAATCGGCAGAGCTTGAGACCGCAACATTCAGTGACACTTGAGAGAAGTGCTGAGCTAATTCCTGACTATGTGAGAGTCTTAGAAGGATGTTCATTATTAAACCCACAGACAGTAAATATTAGAAAAGCAAAGTTTCTCTAACCTTGAGAAAGCAGAGTTAACAAACTGACAGAATAATAAGGATGAAAAGCAGAGTGGTGCAGAATGGAAAAAACAGTCCAAACTAGAAAAGAGACATAGAAAGGAAAGCAAACATACAAAAAAGATTAGTAGAGTTGCAAATAAAGCAATTACTTTTTAAAAACAGAATGTAAAAATGAATTAGATACCAGTTACAGAAACTCAAAAAAGTAGTGCCAAATTTTGAGTTTCGTTTTTTGCAGGTGCGAATGTTTCATTCTGTTTAAGAAAGTTGTAGAATTAGGTCAATGTATTGCACAACCAAGAAAAGGTAACTCACATCCGACTTCATGATGTGTAAAACACATAAGAATTTGTGATGACCTCTACCATTCTGATAACTACAAATTGAACAGTTGAGGTACAGTTTACTGCTGGATTAAGATAGATGGCAATCAACAGACTATGGAGATACCTAAACTATCTGTGACATATAAAATGGAGGACCATTTATTTCTAAAACTTTAAATATATAATTCTGAAGTTTTAGTTCACATTGTTTCCAAACTTATTAAAAAAGATTGATGTGAAAAAGGTAACTGAACACATTAGGAGAAAAGCACTGACCTTTTGCATGTCATTTCAGATGGAAACTAAAATTTCTTTAAAAGGGCAGCAGAAGGATTATTCTTTCAAAAGAGAAAATAATGCTTTCCCAACATAAGATCTCTCCGCTTGGTTGGCAGGTGTAACAAATGACAGCTTCATTTTGAAATATGGATGGAAGTTTTTTGTCAATTCTTTGCACCTAAGACTTGTTTTCTTCCTGATATTATGATAAATTTAAGGTATGCCAGCACTTGAGGTTGCTTCTTGCGTAGCCTTTGAAATTAACATTATTTGTTTGAGATTTACACAAAAAATGCCAAACCCATCCTTACCTTCTGTAAACTGACACCCCTGTCTGAAGGTGGAATCATCTCTGGAGTCAGAGCCTGAGGTGGATCAATGCCCTTTGTTAACTTCTGATTAATTAAATAGAAAGCCAAAGCAAACTGTTCCTTTGAAAGCTTTCCACAGTCCTTGGTGTCACAGAGAGCCCTGTACAGAGATGCACACAAAATTTAAAAATTCCTCATTTCTCCAAGTACAGCCCTATTGAGTGTACTTGCTGTCATTTAAAAATGTGAAAATTGCTAGGGTGTATCTCTTCTTCTAAAACAAAACAATACAGACATAGGAAACTCAAACACACACAGCCACCTTCACTTTGCATGTTGAGGCCCACAGCTCTGCTCTGGTAAAAGGCACAATCAGGGCTGTGAGTCACTAGCAACACCTTCACAGCCAGCACAATTTTATTTACATTTTCCTAATTTTCTTAAATTAGTGGCTGTGTTAACCATAACTTGGAAAAAAACCCAGTTGTTCCTATCAGAGTGCCCTGCTCATAGTGGGGAAAGAATTAAAAAAGCAGTGAGTGTAATGAAGGCATTGCTGTAATGAATGTAATGCTAAATGAATGCATAGCTGTAAAGAAAGACAAGTTGTAGAATGAGATGGGACATAAATCTTGCATGCTAACAATTTTATAGAAACAATTTCCTTTCCCAGTATATGGGTAGGATCAGTGATCAGATACCTGTGATGATGTGATGTCTTAAATACACAGGAATAGCTGAAATGCAGTATTTCTAACAATCTGTGTTCAGGCATAAACCTGTTTTCCACCTATTTCTGTCCCAAAGCAGAAGCAAGTAAATTACCTCTGATTATACAAAGGCCATGCTATTATACACAAAAATGTCACTTCCAGAAATGTCAGCATAGCAAGAAGTGAGAACGATGCCATCATCTACACAGCTGTCACAGGCAAAAAACCTACCAGATATGTGCAAGGAGAGCAGAAGGCAGTCCTGTCTTCAGGAATAGTTCTCTGGCTTCCACACCTGACACAAATCCATCCATGTCCTTGTCAGTTTTCACAAAGATCTCATCGTACTTAATTTTGTCTGCAGGCGATACAACCCACTGAAGGGGGGTGAGGATGGAAGGGAAAAAACCAAAACCACAATTCTAAGATATAGGGAAGCTCTGTTTCCAGTTCAGAGTTACATAATTCAAGGACTACAGCACAGATTTTTAAAAAAGTGATACAGGTGCCTAGCTCATGAACCAGTTTTATCCTCCTAAACAGGCATGCAGAGATCCTCAAGCAACTCCAAGAGCAGAAGTGAAGCATTTCCCTCAGTGAAGCACCCAGGCTGCTTGGTGCTGCTCTGCCCCTTTGCCCATGCAATAAAGGCATTCCTTGGAGGCTGGATCTCCTCCCTCATCGCTGTGCTCACTCACAGTCCTGCTGACTGTCTGGCTCTATCAGTTTTACTCCCCTTTACACAGCTGGGGAGCTTTGGCTGGAGGGACTGGAGAGCTGCTCAAGCCCAGGTTGTTAATAGTTGGGCATATTCTAAATTGCAGAATTCACATCTGAACAAGGTAAATATGGGAATTAGAGCCACTTCTGTTACTTGAGCAATTTTTCACAACACTCAGCTAATATCAGGATGCTTCGGGTTTTTTGATTGAAAATGCCTTCAAGTGCATGTAGAGATGCTGATTAATTTCAGTGCACACAGAAATTAACAGATGACTCCCAAACGGTGCTGTATACAAACTCACCAGAATGGAACTGCTTTGCAATACATACAGCAAGACTCACTCTCAGGCAAGGAAATTTCCAGATTAAAACCTTGGCACCTCCAAAATTAGGATGCCAGTTTCTTACTGATTACTCAAATCAGGGTACACAAACATCCAAGCCACATCTGATGCATTAAGTGCCACAGTTCTTACCTTAAATACCTTTATCAATTTTTTTTCTTATTTTGAATAGAACAAGTTATACATAAGCTACTTGTAAAAACATTTCCCAACTTCTAGACTCTAAAATGACGAGGAGTAAATAGGATGCCTGGGGAGGGTAAGAGGCATCAAGTTGCTTAATTATCACATTCAGAACAAAAAAATCAGATGTCCTGTGTCTAGGTGGATATGCTGGACCCTTTGCTTCCTTTCCCCATTGCTTGTATTTATCTATTCCATTTTAATTCACATCTTCTCCAAATTGCACACGTGCACACACATACATGACTGCCACAATCTGTTTTAAGAACTTGTCCATATTCCAATCAGTCTTCATCCAGAAGACTTGTGCTCTGCAAATGTGTACCTGGACTATTTTTTTTGAGCTTGAAATAATTTGTTTTAAAAATATCTTCAAAATCTGTACTAAACAATATTCTTTTATCCAGTTGTTTGTATCTGAAGGCATCTAGAACAAGTAAAATGGGGTAAATTTTCCACCTCTCCCATCAGCCTCCTAAAACCAACCAACAGGGCAAGAAGCAAACCAAAAACCTGTATCAAGACTCTTCATACAGGCAGCCTCTGAAGCACAGCATTAAGAGCAGAAATCTTCTAATCCCCAGTAACTCCAGAACTGTACCTGTGTTAATGGTGTTTTGGCAGCTAAAATGCCCACAGGTGGCAAGGACTGATGAGACTCTTTGGTGGATGTTGAAGATGGAATTAATGGCATTGCTCCTGGAACACTGAGAGGTTTTCTCTTGGATGGTGGCACCAAAGCTGCAGGCAAGGACATTGGCACTGGTTCCTTCTCCAAAGCACAGTAAACCAAAAACATGGCCTGAACAAGAAAAAAAAGGTGTGTGGATGCATATATTAGAAATATTTATATATATACACACGTATATAGGGAGAGGCTAAGGAATTAGTTAACAAATGACTTTGTAGTATTTTTTCCTTGTGTTTCCCCTTTACAAGTCCCTCAACTGATGCAGCTCATTGCCTTCTAAATTGTGTTTTTCATTAATATTGTCTTTTGAGGTTCAGTGCTTAGCAAGTGAAGTTCAGTGTCTTTCAGAACATTAAAATAATTCTCCAAGCTTGTACCAGTACTTGTGGAATTCTGCTTGAGAGAAGACTTTAAACACTTCAATTTATCACCATTTTTCCAGAAATTGCTCCACTTAACATCTGATGGTTTTGTTGTGGCCACCCCTTATTTAACACTTCTTACATTATTTCATCAGTCCTGGCATTAATAGTGTTAAAATTCCAACTAACTACAAACTTTCCTCAAGGATACCTTGAGGCATTCAAGTTCTATAAATACTGAAGGTTAAGGTAAAACTCAGTGAAAACACTCCGTGTCTCATGGGACAGCAGATCTCAGGTGTAAGTTTTTAATGGCTCATTTAACCCAAAAAGAAAGTTACTGCTGTGTACTGAGAGACATTCAACAAACTGACAGAAACATTAAACAGCACTAAAACTTGATTAAGGACTCTGAATAAAGATAATAAATGAACCACGGAATCAGAAATTAATACACAGTGCATCTATTTTAAACCCTTCCATAAGGCTTTCAAAATCCCAAGAGGCAGAAGATACTTACAACTGCAAACTCATCTCGATCCAACATTCCATCACGGTCAATATCACTCAATTCCCACACCTACCAATAAAGAGCAGAATATAGGGATCTTTGACTTAACTGCAGCAATTTCCTACTTAAAAACTCATTAAAAACAAATGTGAGAACAGCCTCCCCTCCACCATATCTCAAGTTCTACTAATCAACAGCATTAGTTTTCAGTGAGCAATGTAAATTCACATAAACCATGCAAAAGCAGAGAGATTCTTAAGTTGGAGACAGAGGCACCCTGCCCTGACCCAAGTATTAAAGAGTACACATAACTGATACACTGCAGTTGGAGGTGATCTATCCAAATAGCAAAAGATATTTTACTTTCCAGTTCAATAGTTGCACTCCATAAGACCTTATTAAGAGTTAGGCTGATTACTACAAATCTTCGATTTGAAAAACAGGTACTGCTGAGTGCAGCACAGGTATTATTTGTGAACTGACAATTAAGAAGAAAGATATTCTTACCCGTCCCAAGATATCCACTGGCAGTTTTGAGTTAAGGAGTACAGGTTTCACCTTATCCCCTGACAACAGTCCATTCACTGGATTTAGGCTGTCAAAAATAGCATCATACTTGACCTTGTCTTCCAGCTGCAGGGGCAGAAGAGAAATATTGCTTATGCAAACAGTCACATTAGTAGCCTAAGAAGCAGAAGTCCTTTGAAAAGTGTTAACTTTTTTTAATAAACACACGTTGCACTTCCTGATGCTTATAAGAAAACATCAAAAAGATATTATTTTTAAGTCAGAGACTCATCAAAACCCTGTGAGATTTCTTCTTCAATTATTTTCATGGCTTCATGTAACAACCTTTTTTTTTTTTAAATTTTATTTTAAATTTCTAAACATGAAGAGATTTCCCAAGGGTCAAGTGTTCTTATTAAATTAGGTCTATTAGCCCAATTACAGATTTGACAGGAATGGTAACTATCATACTTTAGAAATGTAGCATTAGATTTTTCTCAGAAAGACAGGTTTTCCTGCAAAGTAGGTAACAGTTCTAGGTAATAGCTAATACTTACCTTTACAGCCCATGGTAGATCACTTGATGCTGTTCCACTGAGTAGCAAAGGACTACTAGTATCAGTCTAAAAAAAACCAAGGGAAAAAGCCACCAAACACATTAAAAGAGACACGATTCTGACTTTGCAAAACCACTCCCTTACTTGAGAAGGTGCTTCTCAAAACCAGAACTGCATTTTAGTCATTCATACCAAAATTTAGAGCAAAAAAATTTAGATATTTATTCCATTAAGGACAGCACTAATTGAACAAATAC
This sequence comes from Melanocharis versteri, assembly GCA_013397845.1. Lineage (NCBI taxonomy): Eukaryota > Metazoa > Chordata > Aves > Passeriformes > Melanocharitidae > Melanocharis > Melanocharis versteri. Next base: position 171,684 of record VZTG01003613.1, on the reverse strand, counting down.
CACATATCCTCAAATTATACACAATTTTATATTCAAATCCCCACTAGAACATGTAGCAGCTTATTCCACATTGCTTGATTTTTCCCCGTTGTAGGGCCCCACTGCCATACAACATCACTCTCTGAAGTGTTTGGTATTTATACCAAACCTCCCTAATTGTTCACTTAAAAGCAGTTTTTACTAATATGTTCAATTTAAAAAGAAATCTTACAAATCTTGGTGGAGGAACAGGCAAGTTAAGACTACTCAAGGAAACATCCAATCCATTCTGCGCACATGCTACGAGTCGCAAAGCCACAAAAAATTCCTATGGGAAAAAAAAAAGAAATTTTGAAGGGTTTATTATATGAAAATATAATTTCAAAAAATAGTACAATTTCAGAAGAATTAAGAGCTTTTCTAGTATTGCTATGTATACAAAAAGTTGCACATGGCTTCAAAGGGGGTCAGAAAGTGACAGAAAGCAGCAGCCAGCAAATGCTGGATTCCTCCAGTGAGACAAAGTTTGCAATTAATTTTCCAAGAAATTGGTAACTTCCTGGCCAGTGTAGTCATTCTCAGCACTCTGTTCTTCTATGACAGAACAGTGAAAATATGAAGTGTAATTACAGCTGTTTATCTTGGAGAAACTGACCTGATGCCAAACATGGTTGATGGGAGGAAAACAGAAAATGAACCAAAAGAAGCCCAAAAAACCCCAGAATTGTTTGGTAGACATTACAACCTCCTCCCCTTCCTACCATGGGAAGAAGCAGCTCCCTCTGTTATTTAAGGAACTATATTTCAAATCAAACAGCAACACACATTAGAGCTTGTGGTAGCACCACTGAGATGGAAAGTCTGTCCCCACACTGCTCATTGCCACAGCTTGGGAAGGACAACTCCAAACAGAACGTACTAATGTCAACTCCACCAAAATTAAAGAAATAAGGACTTTGAAGATTTTACAAGACTTTTAATTTCTGCATTGTTTCCTACAAGATTATGAGGAAAAAGTCACCTTCTTAGTAAATACAGTACATTAAACCTTAAATTACTCCTCAGCAGATTGCACAGCTACACGTCAGCCCATTTTACAACCTGGAGAAAAGCTGAGGCAGCTGAAGGCTGTTTAATTTATTGGAGCTTCCACTCAAATGGGAATTACATAGCCAGTTAAAATCAGAAAAATCTGGCAGAAAAATCTGTTAGAAAAACTGCTTTCCTGAACCAAAAATTTCAACTTTCATCTTGTTTCAAGGCTTGTTAATGGTTAGAGTCATATACCACATAAATAATCATACCTGTTTGTTCAGGATACCTTTGCCATCAGTATCAGCTAGGTCCCAAATCTGAAACATAAAAATAACAGAGACAAAGTGTTCACAGCACTGAGAGGAAGCTGGCAAGTCCTCCCTCCATTTATAGTGGACTCTTGGAGGAAAGTTCACCTCCTAACTTTCATGATAGCACTTAATTGTGATGACAAATTTAAATATTGCAATAATTTCCACGATAAGCTACATACATAGTAGAAAAAGCAAGGATTCTGAAGTTGGAAACTATTGGATAGAACAACTGAAAACACATTAGGGAAGATCAGGTATCCTGTAGTACCACTAAGTATTTTAATTTAAACAGGATACTAACTGAAACAAGAAGACAGTATTATTAACTAAATTAAACAATTGTCATTAAATACCTTTCCAAGTACCAAATCTGTCAATCCAGACTTTTTCAAGAAAACAGCTGCATCAGAAGCTAATACTCTTCCAGCATTAGCAGAATCAACCTGGGGGAGAAAAAAACCTTCACATTACAAACCAGCTTTTGAATTGATGCCAGCTCTTTACACAGGCTCTCAAGAAGCTCCCAAAGAAGAATGCTCAAGTTAACAGTCACAATCTTCTGAACCTATCTAATTAGCCCCTCCTAATCACAGGCTTTTCTTCTTGATGCCATCAAAACATGTGATTTTTAAGAACAGAGAATTCCAGGGTTTGATTACATTTCATTGTCCAGCTCTGCATTCATTACTGCTAGTGTCTGGAAAAGAAGGCTCTGCTTTGAAGATACCTTTACCACCACAGCAGAGGGAAATACTCCCTGAAGTGAAACTTATTTACACAACGAAGAAGTTGGTGATATTGGCAGAATACCAATCAGCATGCATTTCTCCCTGGATCAATAAAGAGATCATTAGAATAGAGTTATTCAAGTTCTTAAGTGGAAATGCTACCTAAACTAAACTTTTTTAAGTGAGAAAGAAAGAAGGAAAACTTACATCACCTACACGGGGATGTAAGGACAAGGGAAATAGAAGAAAAGCTGAGATTCCTTGAGAGCCTAAAGAAAAGAATTCTTTAAAAGGGCACAGTATAGGAAATAGGACTAAGGGTATCTTCAGACTAAGGGTATCAATTCAGACTGTCTGCCTTACTACATCCCACAGGTAGGTTGATGATGATGACAACTGCACCATTTACAGTCTCACAGCTTTGTGTTTAAACAAAGACTATATTCAATACTGTGCTTGGAACACAAGAGCAACTGCCCAAGTTCACAGGTGCAGCACACACAAGGTGCTCAAAGCTAACAGCTTCCCAAGATGGGATTAGAACTGGCTCCTGACAGACTGTGGGGAATTTATCATTTGGAAAGAATGCAGCAGCAGTTGTCTGTAGACACTTCTGAAAGGGAACAAAACACTCTGAAAGCAATCCCAAAAGCGTAATTTAATATGAAAGTGAAAACATCTTTTGTTTACAACATAACTGGCATGATTTTAATCAGGAGAGGGTTTTTCCTGTAACTGAGGATGCCCTGGTCAGAGCAATAAAGTTACAAACACTACAGCCTAGCAGTTAGGCTAATTGAGTTACAGGAGAGCTGTCCATCTCACAGGCACAAGGCTGCCAAGACAGTGCATCAAACCCCCTTTTCAAATACTGGAGTCGACCTTGCATGTAAGTGAGCACAACAATCTGGGCATCCACTCAGAAAACCTCCAGCCTAGGACTTCTCTTTCAAGAAAGTCACAAAACACCACCATATCAGCTATGTTTACTTTTCACTTCCCCAAGTCCAAGCCAGAGGAAGGTGACTTTAAGGGATTTAAGCAGGATTCTTACTTAACCCAATACTGATCTAGTTTCTTTTTGCACAATTAATTATCTAAATTTTAGTAACCATTTTTTTCAAAGGACTGGTTTCCATTTCTTTACAGATTACTGAGTCTTGAATGCTGGGATGGGGGTATTTATGTTTAATTATTGCCCTGGGATGATTGCTGGTGTTTGTCAGTTATACACCAGCTTGGCAGAACCTTTTCCCTGATGTGCAAGAAGCAGCCTCCACAGCTGCATCGGCCAAAAAACTCCCTTGTTACACCCTGTCTTTTGTAGCACCAGGAATTACCAAAAGTTACAAACATGTATCTGAGGTGATTAGGGCAGAAGGTTACAGTGAGAAGTGCTTCAGCTCAGGATTCATCAAGAATTCAGCACTGCTTCCCTGCTGCACTGCATCATGTGATTAAGTAACTTCCTAGAGCTTTATGACAGGAATTTAAATTTATCCTTTAACCTCACTCTGCTTTGAGTCAGTCTACAAAAGGTTAAACAGAAAAATATTTATTTGAAAGAAAAGAGTGCTGATTGAAAGGCTGAGATTCCAATCTCATTCTAAGTACAAAGGCCAGGATTTACACCCATCTCACAACAGACCTTTTGCCAGATGAATTCCTTTAAGTTTGTGATAGAACTGGAAGTGTACTCAGCATCAGAGCTCTTTCAGGTGATGAATTTATTCATATAAAAGCACACTCCACCAGCACCATAAGACGAAGTGAGAAATGTCTTTCCAACATTTCTGTTCTGAAAGTTGACATCTCCTTATCTGAGGAATGGAAGGAAAAAGTTCCCTAATGGAACTGAAATTTTTCAACACGTTTGAAAGCTCCTCTTTAGGAAAAATGTTTGCAGCAAAGAGTTATCTGAGCAAGTCAGAAAAATAATCCTCTGGAAAACAAATCCACTGGTGCCACTTCACGAACAGTAACATCACGTTTAAGGAATCCCTGTTCCTGTACACTACTGAAACCACTGGACAACCAACAGTGCTCCAGTTTCACTAGGCTATGTATTCCAACAAAGGGAAGACCCTGACTTGGGAACCAGCATCACATCTGTGCTTCAGTTTGGTTTCTTTATGCGAGTTTTTGCTCCAACTTCAGTGGTTGAGCAACTGCAGTCAGGAGGAAGAGACAGGCACACGGCAAAGGTGGCACATGACAGGAAACACAATGTGCAGAACAATCAGTTCCCAGCCTTTTCTTGTGCCATTATAATGATATCTTATGATACGGGACTCTCCTAAGGCTTTTAATCCAATGCCTAGAGATAAACACACAGTGGATTTGTCCATCTGAAGGAAAACTTTGTGAGGGTGATGCTATCTCCTTCAGCCACCAGGAGCAATCCGAACTTAGATCAAGGTGAACTCTTTCTTCTTGTTTAGCAATTTCAAATCTGCTACTTTCCTGCAGTGGAGAAAATCCCTTACGAAAGTACAATGGAAAGCTCAGACTTCAGGCATTGTAGGCTGATACACTTGAACTGCTGGTTTTTGCACTTGATAATGGGACTAATCCTCTAAGCACAATCCCAAAATAGGGCATGGATAGAAATCATGGCCTTGTCCTTTCCCCAGCACATAAGTTTACATTCTGATGCTGACACACAAAAGAAGCTCCTAATTTAGGAGGCCATATACACTATAACCTGTCTTAGGACAAACAGACAGGAACATTATCAGTTGCACAAAGGAAAAAAACCTTCCTATCACGTTGGTTTTTTACAGGGGTCATCAATTACTTATCAAGTGTATTACAAAACAAAATTATTTTTAATTATTTTATGCAGCCACGTAGTTTAACTTTCTTGAAAGTTTTTACATTACATTTGTACAATAAAATACATCATGTACCTGACAGAAAATACTGCTATTATAGAATAGGTGAAACATCTACTTTTAAAAAAAAAGTTGTATTTATAGGAATTAAGACACCTTGGTATTGCTGAGTCATAGTATAGGAGACAAGTGATAAATAAAATTTATAATCTTCTATTTTATTTATATGTATTTCTTATTTTTACATCATAAAGTCAAAAGACTTGCATCTGTGGAGCGAAGCTGCAAGAACTACAGGCATTCTTCTTGTGTTCCGTGGCCTTCTATCCAAATTTCACTCCCTACAACATCCTGTGATCGACTCTGTAGATATTCTGAGATACAAGCCTCACATGACACTAACTGAGCTACAAATGCAAGAAATTCATCTTCACTGTTAAAAAGCAACAAAGAACATAGCAATACAGCATTTTACAAGAATTTACTCCATTCCAAGACCTCACAGTCTGTTAGAACTGTCCAGTGATGTACATTATATATACAGTTCCCTAGAAAATAACGGTCATCTTACAACCAATATTAAATTTATACCGATATAGCTCAGACCTAAGTGTTAGCTACTATGAAAATACATTTCAAAGCACTATAATTTTTCTTGAACTTTTATGGTTTACACACTGTTGGCCAGGCTGAGCCCCTAGCAAAAGAATATCAATTCTTTAAAATCCAAATGAGCTCTGCTCTTTCAGAACATACATACCTGTCGATAGAATTTCTCATACACAGGATTTGCACTCGATAGCTGTAAAAGAGACACAGACAGAAAATTAGCCCTGGAGATCCATATTTCTATTTCCCTCTCCCTGGACAAATGAAGATATAAAACACTCTCCACCGGTCTTCAAAGAAGCATTAAGGATTTACCCCGTACAATGATGAGGAACTAGGGCAGCTCTTCGTGCTGTAACTTTTAGAAGACTGACCTCTTGTTTTACAGTCACTGACACCACCCCAGATCAGATTTCCCCCAGCCAGGTCACCAGGTGAGGCTGTGTGAAACAGGAACTCTTAGGCAACATCGCCTATGGGCAAAAGCAGAAACCTGAAACGACTCAGGCTAGGAAGCACTCTCTAATATTAGAGTACAAAGCAATATAATTTTATTTCACTATCCACTGCATCATTCCTTAGAATTCAGTGTCATATGCAACCAGTCTGTAAAATTTTCAGTTACCCAAATTAATCTCTGGGTTCATAACTAAATCCACAACAACGGTACCACATTAAGATAGAGTAATATTCTAACTTTGGGTTTTGTAACTTGAACCCTTGTTGGGGATAACTTCTGCCTTCATTCCACTGCCCTCTACCAGACATTCAGGGCTCACCTAAAATTAAGTGGACAAGGATAAAACAGCTTCTTTGGAAAAAGCTTTCTTTATTTTTAAATTATTCTTAGAAACTCAAAAAAAAAAATCTAAGACCCGAAACAATGCAAAACCTAATCTCTTGGCCTACACTAAATACCTTTGCCCAACAGATTGCCAAGAAACAAAGTGTTAAGGCTACCTCTCTTCCCCAATGTAAAAACAGGCACAAAATCAGATCCTTTTTTCATGAAATGCATGTTGCCTAAACCAAAGGCATTTATGCAGAGGATAACCCTAGAATTCACAGTGTGTTGCCCTCATAAACCCTGTGGGAACAAGTGAGCATAATACAAGCTATTTACACAACACTTACTAAAAAAGCCTAGAGCACGTAACTTCAAATATCATCCAAAACCAGAGTTCTCCCCCTTAAGAGGAATATGATCTGAAACCCCAGGATTTGCAGCCCTTTGTACAAACAGAATCCAACAAAGTACCTTCTCTGGATTTAAAATTTAAAAGTTTCAATGGAAATATGGAAACCACCAGTATCGTAGATGTTGTCAATCACATATTTGTAAAACCCTTTACTACAGCTCGTACAAATGGTGACAGCTTAAATAAAACCACATCAATTTTCCTACAGCAACAGCAAATACAGCTGCTCTTTTGGCTGAGTACTCCAGGTTCACAGGTGCTGATTATCAGAAAATACTAAGAGAAGATGTTTGGTAGAAATTAGTTCAGTGTGATCTCGTGCAATTACAGAAAGTGTGCAGCATCACCAGAACGTCCTAAAAGGCAAACTACAGAGTTCAGCTAGAAATAGCAGGAGAGCTTCCATTCAGAGCTTATTCAGCAAGTATATTGCTCCAGAGACTCAGTTTCTGATTTTCTAGCTGGTTTTTTGGTTTTGTGTTTGGTGGTTTTTTGTGGGTTCTGTTGTTGCTGTTTGTTTTGGGTTTTTTGGTGTTTGGAGGGGGAGAGGACAAAAACAGGGACACACGACTGGTAAGGTTTTATTTGATTGCTGGGAGGTGGGTGGGAAATACCTCTCCCACAGCCAGACATGAAAAATTACATATGCTGGGAAACCATCATTGGTATTCACTGCAATACCTCCATTTTTATAGCTTAACCTCGCTCTGACTTTGCTCTGGTACCCAAAGACTTTTATTATTTCAGCCATCAACTAAGCATGCAGTTACACATCCCCTGAAATAGCCTGACAAAATATATTCAAGTTTTGCCAGCCCTCGGACTACCACAACACCAACACAACAAACAACTTTCAATTGCTTTCCAGCACTCCATAGCAAGCTGTATTTCCTTACCTAAACCTCACATGCTTTATTTACCCACCCAGCTCCACTTTGCACAGCAACCTAGAGGGGTAGTTCTCCTAAATTTTCAAATATTTGACTCACTAAGTGTTACTTCATTAGAATATAAAAGTCTAGGCACAGGACAAGATTAAAGCTGTGAGCAGAGAAGTAGAACAGAGCTGGCCAGCACATCTGCTGGAACCATGGATTCTTGTGCATCATCCCTCTCGCCCAATGTCACTCTTTGTTCAGCCAAATGTTTCCTTATTACAGCCAAACTGATCATTGTCACTCCTGGACAGGAAACATCGTGTTGAAGTCCTGCAATGGAAACACTAAGTGCAAAACAATCTTTTCATTCAGTACTTAAGAGCACGAGCCAATAATTTTTATTTATTTCATTAGTGTTTCCAATATTCATTTTAACATCAGTATCACTGCAGTAACTGAAATGTCCTGTTAAAAACAGTAGTAAAAAAGTTTCCCAGACTATTTTCCTAGTAATAGACTTACTTTTCCTTCAAAGTATACCCCACAATAAACCAACAGATGCAAACATAATCTGAGATATTCTTCTGGGATAAGAAAAAAAAATACAGTTCAACACCTTTCCAAGTGCTGCCGTAGAATTTACCTAGCAAAATTCTTTTTATGGGATTTGTAACAACCATTTGCAGAGTAAATTCAGCTTGTTTTAAATGCAAAATGAGGGAGGGAGGAAAGGTCAGATTCCACAGTGTACAAAAATAGAAAGACTTTATTATGGCTCCATTTCAAAGTTGATCACTTCATAAGAGTAATGTGTGTTGTAGTAATTACAACCTTTGATACAAACCTATGAACTTCAGAATGCTAACCTAGGAAATAAAAACACCTTCAGGGACACCCATCTTTTTCATCTTCTGTTGTCAATCAATCCCCATGTTTTCATGCCTCTGGCACATTCGCATTAAGGTGTAATAAGATACTATTACCAGTCTGTCCACCCCATCCAGCCACAACCTTCCTTCCAAAAAGGCTTAAAAACAAGCAAACAAAAGCTGTCCATTGAGAAAAACAAGAGTAATTTCCCCCTCCAACCCCAATGAGATAGCAGGAGAGAAACAAGCTATTCTATCCTGATTAAAATCCAGAATACTGTATCACGACACAAAGCTCTAGGACTCATTTTAAGAGTTTCCAAAAGACACAATCTGGCCTTAAATGTTCTTCCCATAGTCAGCCAGACAAAAAGCAGGTAAGTTCAAGGCAAGCTGGTTTCCTTACAATGCCATTTCAAAACAATAATCAACATCTCTCTTTTTCCTCTATTGCTTTATTGCCTTAGCTGAAGTGTTTCGGGGTAAAGCTTTCTGTCACTTTCAATTATATAACCAAGAGCACCTCCTACAGCAATAACAAAAGGAAAGAAAATATTTACTATAAATTTCTATACAATTATTTCCAAGTACTTCAAAACTGAGCACTTTCTTTCCCATTGAACAGCTGAAGCAGGCACAAGAACTGCTGTCTTCTCTCTGCAGAGATGTCTGTCACTGCATAATTAGAAATGGTTCCATTTAATTTTCAAATTGCTACAGAAGATCTCCACCATCTTCTAATCAGTACTGAACAAAGCCTGTGCAACATGAAAGAGTAGCTGCGCTGCCTTTTCAGAGGCAGCTTTTCCTTAACATGGTGGATGCAATACCCATCTAAAAAATTAGGTTCTATCTGCTTTAAGAGCAGCCAGCCTCCTCTACATGCAGATTAAAACACACACATGCATACTCTGGTTTCTTCATCTGCAGGACAGAAAGAGGAACAACAGGTTCCTCATTCTGCTAAAAATAACAAACTACGATCTTAATTTGACAATTTTGCTGATTCCTTAAAAAAAAAAAAAGAAATCAGAAGTTTGCCAGAGACCTCAAAATCTCTGCCTTACATTATACATAACATGTGCATCACTATGAGGGTATCATTCATACTGCAAGTATTTGGATCCTGTGTATTCCAGTAACAAGACATTAATCCTGGCAATGCGTGCACAAGACAGGAATCCATCCAGCTCAGCCTCTGTAATACTCCATGATTCCCTTCAACAACACAGCACAGCATTCTCAACTCTGCAACACAATACTCAAGTCTAAAATGAGACTTGCAGCTAATTAGGATACAAATTGATATTACATGATTTGTCTCATTTACCAAAGCAGCTCGTAACTACTTCAAGACAACTACCACATTTCTCACCAAAAGCATTTCATCAGGAAGACAAACGCAAAGTTATCTTCCTTTTCTTCCTGCGTATTTCTTTACAGTGCTTCCCTGAACTGTGAGCTTCCCCTCCAATCACAGCCAGTTTTTCAGAATAAACCACAAGTTCAATTTGCAAGAGCAACAAGAAGTTACTGAATGTCCATACTAGTCCACCTTTCAAGAAACACCTCTTCCCCATTTTCAACATCCATTTTCCACATCTTCAGTTTTCTGTTCTTCCTCCCTAAATTCCCCATACGAAATAGGTCAGATAAGCAACCATCCTTGGAAGGTCAAAACTCCTTATATTGGTTATAGCCTAATTTGACTTTTCCAACAACAGATGACAATCTGTGAGATCGGACAGTTCCTTCTCATTGCTGTTGTTTGCTTGTTTCCAAACTAAAGGCAACCACAACAAAACACTCCCGCGGCAGAAGTTCCCTTAGAAGTTCCACATTAAATTCACAGTCATGCTCAGACCTCAACACTCACTGAGCAAATGCAAGTGGCAACAAGATGTTGCAGAATGGGTTCAAAATGGGGAGATAAAAGATACTTCAGACTACTACTAAAGAGAGAGAGGAGGGGGAGATAATCACCTTCAGTTTGCAACCCTTCTTCAAGCATACTTGGTGTAATAAATTGCACTACAGCTACACAGTCCTGAAGTATTTTTACTAATCAGTCAAAAGAATACAATTAGCGCTAAAAAGTTTCAAATTACTAAAATTACAGCTTTGATATTCAAATAAAGGATGTGCAGCCCTCTCAGACACTGCAGCTGCAAAGTCATCTGAAAATACCCTCATCTCACTTGGAAATACCCAACGCCCCAGCCATGCTGAAGTACTGTCACACCAAACACAGGAAAGGGAACAGAAAATCAGACTCAACAGTGAGTTTGAGTGCAGGTTCATGCGCCTCTTGCTCTCTGCATGTGACCTGGAGCAGACCGTACTGGTCTGCACACCTTTACTGCCGGTGTCAGTAACTGATCCCAGTGCAGCCACCACTGCACTCCCCACCCCCACGCCCTCATTTTCACTTCCTCATGCTGTTCAACAGATTCTGAACACTTCACCACTTGTGAGGACTTTTTATAACCCAAAAATTCCACATGGTAGAACCTATGTTGAAAAAAATTATCTACAGGCTTGCTTGACTTTCTAAGATGATTCTTATGCAACACAAGAGGAAAAAACAAACATGCCAAAAAAAGAAAGCCCTGCACAAATGGTCAACACACAGAAATAGCTCCCTCAGTTTAACCACTGATGTAAGCTGCAGCCACAATGGTTTTAAGGATACTGGCGATTTTTCTGCTTCTGTCAACATTATCACATTTGTATTTAGTCCCCCAGCCATGCGACCAAAAAAGTAAATAAATTCTACAATGAAAGGATTGCACAGACTGTAAGCAATAATGTCTTGCTGTAGAACACACCAGAGCTGACACCCCACTCCTCTCCCCAAATCAAGACCCAGAACAGCTCTGTGAAAACTTCTTTCCCTTCAGTAGGCAGATGTTTTAAAGCTTTTTCATTTACATGAAGACTACTGAGAAACAGACTCAGACAACACTAACTTAGCAATTTTAATGTAAAGCAAGCTTTCACAAAAAGTACTATGCTTCATAACCCTATACCTTTAGACTCTTAAAGACACATTTGTTTTTTCCACATATATATTCACCTTTTCACTGAACTATCCTTTCCTTCCTATGTAAGTAACTATGTAAGTAACTATGTAAGTAACTATGTAAGTAACTGCAAACTGAGCAGTCTTGCTGCCAGCTTTTTAAGTTTACTTCCATGCGCTCGAGCATTTCATTAAGCTTATTTACCCCTTTTACTTTCTGTAAATGTCACAACTGGCTATCAGATTGAAGCATCTCAAGCCAGGAGAGTGCACCAAAAGGCCCACCTCAGACTTATGTCCGGTCGGAATGAAAATTTCTCGTGTCACTGCTAAATGAAATAAAAAAGTATCAAAAAGAGCCGTTCATTACCTATCGCAGCTCTACAGAATAAGATATGATCCTAACGGTATAGAATAACCTGTGGGAAGTGATTCCATTACCGTCAAGAAAAAATGCGAGCAACAAGGATTGAGGTGAAGTGGGATCACACGAGCACGAAACATTGCCAAGAGTCTCCAAGTTCTAGGGCCATCACCTGCACAACTTTTCACTATGAGACACCTGTATGGGCAGCGTGCGACAACAGTGTCCCCACACCACGGGGCCCACCAAAACCAAGGTAAAATGATTTGCGAGCAGTATCTGCGGAGACAGCTTTCTGTTGAATCAAGGAATTCATCTGTCGCTCCCAGGGTCACCTGCCCACGGCCCCGCTGCGCAGGAGAACCCCTCGATGCCGGGTGTGCCCGCGCTGTCGGGAGGGCAGCCGGCGGCCGCGGGGCTGGCACCGGGCACGGACGCCTTAACCCGGCGCTATCGCCTTTCAGCCCCTCCGCGAACACTCCCCGAGCCCGCCCGCCCTCGGCGTTCGCGGGACGGGGCTCGCTGGGCTCCAGCCCGGCGCCCCGAGTCCTACAGAGACAAAAGACGGACCGCGACCGCCGCCGNCGGGCCGGCGCGCAGCGCGGTACCTGTGCCAGGGAGAGGCGCGCGGCCATGCTGTTCCATCCCCCCGGCCGGGCCGCAGGAAGGACGCGCCGGGCCCCGCCACTCGCCGCACAACTTCGGCAACTTCCCCGGCCGGCCCCGGGCAAATCCCGGCACCGGATCCGCGCCCGCCCGCCGGACGGAGCCGGAGCCTCCCCCGCCGCCACACGGCAGCGCAGCCGCGCGCAAAACCGGGCGCGGAGCCCGGGAGCCGGAGCCTCCTCGAGGCAGCTGCAGCGAAAACCCGGAGCCGGAGTCCTTGGCCTGACACGGTGGCCGACACCCCCCACTGCCAGCTCCTGGCCTCTCTCTCACCTTCCCTGTTGGCCCTGCTTCTGCTGGGGATGCTTCCAGCATGGTGAACGGTTACAGTTCTCCAGTCTAGTCATGACACAGGTGAGGGAAGTCCCAAAACAGGAGGTGCACCAGGTCTGGGCTCAGTTGCAACAGAATTGGGCACAAGGCCCAGGAGGAAGCAGCACGTGAGCCCAGCAGGATGTCCTGACCCGAGGCATCCTCACAGCAGTGAGGAGCAGCCCTGGGCTCGGCCTCCTGCTTCCCTCCACTCACAGGAAATTAGATGCCTGCCCAGGCAACTCATGGTTGTACACGTCCTTCTGTCTGTCTGCTTGTACTCAGGGGAACAGTGGTTCTTCTGGGGGAGGGTAACCAGAAGAAAGGGATGAGCAACCCTTATGGCAGGAGAAACTATGAGACATCACAGGCAACAAGAGGCTAAGGAGCAAGCTGGACTGGGGAGTGCACGGACTGGCTGAAAACAATACTTGTGTCAGCACCCGTTCTCCTGCTCCTTTTGCACCTGCTCACCTCCTCGCACTGGCTTATTTCCACTCCTACTCAGAGCTCTACACTACCTCAGCATACATCAGTCACTGAGGGCCAAGGGAAAACGTTCCTATTTTTATACTTTACCCCAAGGTAGATTAGGCAAACATTTGAACTTGAAATATGCATTCAGACCAATAAGAGGAAATCAGCTGAAGTCATACTTGATTACTGGAAAGCTTCCCCAACATGCTTTGTTTTCTTTATCTGTTCATAATTCTCTACCCTTCTGCATTGTTTTTGTCCTCCTCAGCTCAGTTGTGTGCTCATGCCCCACCTCTGCATCCTGTCATTCCTCAGCTGGCAGTCATCCTGAGCTGCTAGTGCTCATCATCTGTCATGAAACGTGGGATCCCTCCTTCCCACCTATTCCTTAATAAAGGTTTTATAGAAGCTCTGCTTTACCGACCTGTTTCTCAGCCATTTTTTCAGCAAGAAAAAGAAGATATGGATGGGAAGAATATAAAAAGCAAACAGAATAGATATAAAAATATTCGTACCATTCACATACTCACTGTCACCTCTCTACTCCACCTCACATTTCTCTCATAAGCAAAATCCCTAGAAAACAGCACAGACTTTATATTTCTAGGTTGATTTTTTCTTCTTTGATTAAAATTGGAATACTATCCCAGAATAATTAATACCTGGAAATTAAACCAGAAGATTGTAAAGCTACAGCTGTGTCTCCTGCGGAGAGCAGTATTTTTGGGAGGGGGCCCCTTGGTAGGCATTTGGAGAGCCTGGGTTTCTGAGCTGCCATGAGCTCATGTGGGTGCCCTTTGCTCTGTCAGTTTTTTCCTTCATCTCTCAGTCTTGCTGCAGCTTGGCAGGGACTGGTGGCCTCTCAGGAGAGAGGTTACACCCAGGCTGATGTGTTCTCACTGCAAAGAGAAGGAAAATGCAAAACAGGGACCTGGCTCTGAAGTTGGAGGCTTGATGCTGAGAGCTGCTGTGAGCAGGATTTTGTGGGCAGGCTGTCTGGCTCAGCAGTGTTCTCGCTGCTGTTCCTTTTCTCTCCTGGGTGTCCCATCAGGTCCAGGAGGAGACCCACAGCTGCAGCAAGGCTCTGGAACAAGGGTGTTGAGTCAAGGGACTTGTGCAGGTCAGCCAGCAGAGCTGTGTCACCCCACAGCACAATTAAAAGCCCCAAGTCCCCTCAGAGCAGAACACTTGTCCAGGAGGGAGGTCTGCTCCAGCCAAATGGCCACTCCTGAGGGCCTGACCTTCCTGAAGCCTTTGTGTTAGAAAATAAACACAACAACCCCCCCCCATTTTGCTCCCTCAAACTGAAGTGCACAGCAGCCCTCATCCAGAGAGCCTTTCCATAGTGCTCTCCGAAGCTGCTGCAGCAGACTCCAAGTTGCAGCTGCAGCTCAGGAACAAGCAGGCAGTGCCAGGTATGTGGTTATGTACCTTCCCCCTGGCTGTGCACACTCACAGTCATCAGGCATGACCACTGTGTCCACAGTCAGAGGGCAGGAATCACTCACGGTAACCACTACGGCCTCTACAAATTAAAATAATAATGAGTTCAGTATAATCAACACTGAATCAGTGTGGTCACGTAGATGTGTGCTGTTGTTGATCATTCTGTGCATCTCACAGACAAATTGTCCTGGATGCCTCCAACCACCTGAGTTAAAAAAAACAGTTCAGAGCCTCAGACATCTCTATAACAATTACAACAGCACTTGTCAGCCTGCTGATGGTGAATGATTGTACTGCAGATTTTCAAGAATCTAGAATGACAGCTCCCAGAAGAAAACAGCTCTCTGCTTCTCATCTGGAATTGAAATGACGTCACCTGACACTGGATCATAAAACTGGACTTCATACTTACTTTCAGTCAAGAGAAAAATCACAGCTACCAAAATTTACTCAAAGCTGTTGGCAGTTTTGCAAAACAATGCCCTCCAATGACCTTCTTGGCTTAGCCATGAGCAGCTCACTAGGGCTTGGCTAGGGTGGAAGAGCTCCTGAAATCTGGAATGGGGGGACTTTCTAAATGTACCTCTCCTCTTATTTGCTCCTCAGTGGAAACCCCATTCTTCTGTCTCTCCTTTGCTGACCCCATGAATCTTGACCTTTTGCAATATCTTCTGTGAATTCTGTAAGGAGTGGTGGGATTCTGCGCTGGGTTTTCGGGAAAGCTTGTTAAGAACATAAGAAAGTCAAAAGGTCAATGAACTGCAAGAACTTAGATGAACAGTTTCATTTTATATCTTTTCACATTCAACATGAATTCTCCTGCAGGAAATATGTTTATCTGTAATCTGCTCTGTAATAACTGCTATATGTTGACTTTTTGTTTTAAGATCCTCTATTACAGTGCACTTGATACCCAAAGGACATGGAAAACAGTATTAACATGCTTTTATTTGTAAGTATAATAGGATTTTCTATGATTCTAAGTACTGGCATTTTGACAAATAGGTACCAGATCTCAGTGTTCTTTATTGTTTCTTTAAAAGTAAAGCGCACAAGGTTATGTCTACACGGAACAAACAAGGGACTGCTAACAAATCAAAACTAGCCAAATGGCTGGTGAAGATCGGGCGTTGCAGCAGTGCAGCCAGCACAGCAGCAGCACAACCATTTTGGTGCAAATCCCCACTGTGAGACACTGTGTAAGAGTATAGAGTGACTTGTTCTGGTACAGTTGAATTTGAAAATGTGCTGCGGCAGAATAGCACAGAAAGGCTCTACACCAGTCAGAGTCAAACGCTAGCGACCTCTGTTTTATAGGTCTCCAAACATGCTTGTTAGTAAAGCTGGTAACATTTTAATCATATCCACCAGTCTCCCTGGAAATAATATCCTAAGTGTCCATCCCTTCCTTTCTTAGAGCTTCGTTTACCCGATGGCTCAGCACACAGGAAGCCCAAAACAGCGCCCAGGCATTTAGTGTGACTTGTTCAGCTCGCTCTAGGAAAGGTGTTACTACAGCCCATGAGCACTCCGGAGGCTGAGAGGCATGACTCAGTCCTGCCTCCGGCATTCCTGAGCACAAAATGAGGTACCCAGCTCTCTGGAATTCCAGTGCAAAGCAGATCAGTAGCTCCAGCATTGCGTATACAGAATCAAAGGTTTAAAGGTCAGAAGGATTAAGCCACTTTGAGTTTTACAGAACAAAAGGAAACATATGCATCAAAACAAAAAATCCTGGCCAAAAAAAGAATCACTGTTCTGTGATGAAAGAATGTAATGCAAGGGAACCAGCCCACAGGCAGAGACTGTCTTACATTGCACAGGTTTCAGAGAGCCAAGCAACACCCATGTTCTTGATACAGAATGGCACTTCCCACACCTAGGTTACTGAAAGATCGCTCCTGAGAAATAAGGAAGATCATCATACAAACTTAGACAACCTTTGGACTGAGAGGACCTTTTATCAGAAATCTCAGAGTACTTTCCAGGACTAGTGACACAAGCTGGTTTAGGAAGTCACGACTGCAGGCGTGCTTTTATCTAGAAATACATCCCAGGAGATGCTTTGTGTGCGCTTTACATTTTATGCAGCTGCAAGTTTTCTAGACAAAGGGTTACAGATAGGCTCCTATGTTTTAAGACCACAAGAGAACACTATAATCATCTAGCCAGACTCCAACAGACCTTCTGTAGAGATCTGTTAATTTCTGGGTTTCTTCTGCATAAAACATGTAATCTGTGAGTCCTACTGTGTATCTTCTAGGAGGATGTCTAGTTACTGGGGTATATACATTGATCATCATGAAAGCTGCATAGGAATTATCTGCTAATTCATCTTATGCTGTGCTCTTGGCTTCTTAAGGTGGTTTGCAGACTTTCAAAGTTATAGCAGCCTTGAAAATATTTCAAAGTGGGTTGTGGGATGATCACATTTATACAAAACTGTAGCAGTATTAAAGAAACACAAACTAGGATATTAAGGTAACATTGCATATTTCTTCATCTCTAAAGTGTTTTCTGTTCAGATGTTTAGAAATATTTGAATATATCTGAATTTAACTTCTTCGTCTGGCAGAAACAGAGTGCAGTATGGAATAATTGTACCTCTTTGTTTTGTAAAATGATGTCATTTCTATTGCCAGTATTCAGAATCCCAAAGGCTAAAATTATTTTTGAACTGCAGTAATTAGAAAGAACCATCTTGAATTTTTATTAAGAGAATGTTAAAATTGAAAATAACCTGAATAGCGCTTAAGTGAATCTCTTTAATCATATTTGATGGAAGAGTTGGCAAATCTAAAATGCAGCAGTACAGATCTATCTATGCTATTTTAAAACTTACACAATTTATCTTTTCATTAAGACTGTAAGCATATTTTCTCAAACTAATTTATATTAGCCTCTTTCATGGGGCTACACCTCAAGTTGCAAAAGATTAAGAGAAAATGTAGATATATACAAGAGGTCAGCTTGACCTCTAGATAATTAGCTGGATGACTGACAGCAGAGTGACATTTTTCATTCAAGACCCTATTTGAAACCCAGAAAAATCTTCAATAGGCATTAATTTGATATGTCCAGCTAATGTAGCAGTTGGAGATTCTGCTGTTCCTTGAACAGCTTAATACATGCTCTGACAGAAATAGAACAAGCAATAGCACTGCTGAAACAGCATCAGTCTTCATTATAAATTAAACACATCGATATCGTAGCGTGTAGTGTATATCAAACCAAAATGAGGATTGAAAACTAATATGTTTACAAAGTAGCAGGCAGAAAAGCTTTTACCAACAGTTTCTTCTGTTCCCTGTTTCCTTAGGCATGTTTTCTATACTATAAATCCAAGGAACATACTGCTCACCTTTCTGAAACAATTAAAAAATTATTATGTTTTAAGAAAACAGAAAATATTTAAAAATATAATCTACACACTGAATTCCCAACATTCTTCTAACTTAGAATTAGTTCACTCTACTCTTCACAAAGATTATTAACTAATTTCAGAATTATAAAATACATGAAGTAATTAGATAAAAGAGCATTTGGTATTTTTTCTTCTCATTAAATTGTTTGTCTTTAAGACAAACTCATGACTGTTTATGGCAAAAGGCCATTTTTATGGCATTGTTGTTACTCTTGATACTAGCAAGTGTTTCTTCTTGAGATTTCCTTACTTGTCCTCCCAATTATTTTCATCTTCTTGTATATTCTTACCTTCTCCACTTTCTTTCATTTTCATCTAGTCTTAATTACAATCATAACAGTGTCAAAATGGTTCAGAAAGTAACACTGGTCATAAGACAGAAAATAACTTTCACAAATCACAGTAAACTACTACTGCAACCCGGTCTTCAAGCTGAGCAACAATTCAGGTACTAACATTAAAACCACAGTTTTGAGTTCATCTTTATTCAGGAAAACACAATATTCATGTTTAATTTTACACTAGTAGTTAAAACATTTCCTGAATGTGAATCATGTTCCACTTACTTTCAGCAATGAAATCTCTCATGTATGGGAGCTGCAGTGGCAGAACAGAGATCTCAGCTGGGTTAAGGTCGTGACTGCCAAAGGCTCAGGGAAGAGATGAGTCAAAAGCCTCAACAATAGTGGAAAATCAATCATATTTGAAAAGGTGCTAATGATTTAGCCCTCAGGGTAGATAAGGACAGGGATGATTTGACCATTTTAGTTAACCTCAATCAAGTGACATTTAAAACTGTATTTTTGCTGCTATGGAAAAGATCACAAATTATCGATAGTGAGAAGCAAGAGCAAAGCATTACTTGCCTACATCTGTATCAGTGCTGAGAGCAATAAAGGAGCCCGCAGGTTGCACTCTGTGAAAGCTATCAAATACCCCCTTGCAGTGCTCTGTCTGCAGGCAGAAGGGATTTCTACAGATGCTCTTTCAGCTGCACGTCCCCTTCTCAGAAGCACAATCCTGCTGTATGTCCATAAATGAGAAACCATCATGTGGGCTTTTTTTTATTTACAGCCCTGTAGCAGGGAGTGGAATCTGTTCTGTTACTTGGCCAACTATTGCACAACATCAGCAGGCAAAATGTTCCTTTAAGTGCAATACTAGTAATCCCACTGGTGTCAACACGTAAGACCAAGGAATGTTCCCTTAAAATCTCTCTTTGTTCTTTGGACTCCTGAATAATTGATGTGTAATTGTATTTTTTCATTCTTCTACATCAGGTTGGTACTATTAATAATAGAACGTAACTTGACTGATGAGATAGTACCTAAAATATTTGCCTTTATGAAAAATGTTTTAAACACATACAATAAATATCATTGCTAAGTATTAAAGACTGAATATTCTCTTATTGCTGTGAAGTACAACAGCAGTAAATAGTTCACAATTCAAAATATGTTCTCATTTGAGTGCACATACAATGCAATTAAAACATGAAATATCCTTATATATGACCAAGTTATTTGCTCTATGATTGATTTGTTTACTGTTTTGTTTGGTTGATTTTGTTTGGGTTATTTTAAAGATTAAGTTGCAGAAGTAATGCAGCAGTGATTCAGCCTCAATGGAATTGTTAAGGTGTGCATGTGCATGTTAAGGTGTGCATGATCAGATGCAAAAGGGCATTAGTGGAATTTGAACTCCCTCAGCTGACAAGGACTTGCTTGCCTCTGTGCCACCTTATGTTCATATGCTGTTATCTGTAATAAAAGATATCTCACCTGTTGAACAGGTGAAGCTGATACAGCTATAAACAGACATAGCTATAGAACAACTACAGCTGTGAAAGTCTGGTGACCATTCATATAAAAAATAGTTTCTTTAAATGACTTTTAGTAGCATTTAAGGCAGCTGTGGTAAGTAATTCCAGTGTAATCATCACTGTGACCTTGAAAAAGACATCATGGATTCAGTAGCTTCACAACAGTTTTTCAATCAAACTTGCTCTCTTTACAAATACAATTCCATTTAAATATATTCTGGTCTTAAAAATGCACTGCAGAATCTGGAAGACTCTGTTAACTCCCACTGTTATTGGTAAAACTAATTTAAATGAGATTCACAAAATATGAGAAGCAATTGAAGAATGTTATTTATACATATCTACATCAGATTACCAAAATTATTGATGATGATGCACAAGTATCAAACCACCAAGATTTTTCAGATCGCCATCTCAATTTAATTTGTCGAATTCGTTCAATGACAAACAAATTTGACCTTCTCTAGAAGGACAACCCCCCCACAAGGTGCTCACAAGACAAATATATATCAGGTATAAAACTGACACAAAGAACACTGAGCTCCAAAGGAGAAAAGTATCAAGGTTTTGGATATAAAACAGATGCAGAAGCCATATAAGGTAGGTAGGGTCAGGTAGCTCTATGAATTTTGCAGAAAGAGAAAAGATGTATTCTTCCTGAAAGAATCTCCACGATTCAAAAGACATTCAAACTGCATCCAAAACTGGAAATTATTGTATTTTGAATTTAATTTCTACTTCAAGAAACCTGGTAGGGGCAGGACAGGTGGCTTGGCCTGTAAAACAGCTGGCACAGATGAAAGCCAGCCAGATGGCATTAGGCTAAAAGAGTTCTCTTGCCCAAAATATAGCACCCACGTCCTTGGCAGATTCTAAAACCAGAATCTGTCTCTGTCTCCCTTTAACATTATCATACAGCTGACTTTTATATATATTCGCAGTTCTGATCCTTGCCCTTACAGATTTGCAATAACTTCACAAATTTCTCACATGAAGAAAGCACTTAACAGGATTCAACAAGGAAAAAATTTAATTATACTTCTTTTTCTTTCAGGTAACTCAATTTTCTAACATTGTTGGCATTAACATTCATCAATTCCTGTAGTTCTTTGGGGATTACTAATTTTAAAAGTAATATAATTTAATACTTGAATAAGCAGCGTAATATGAAGATCTATTTTTGATCAGATGAGCAGATTAAATATATTACAAAACAGCAAAAAGCCTCAAATTTTAAATGTTGCACATTTAATTGCACATATGCAGTTATTTGATTAAATGAACTATGTGTGCTACTTGAAGCAAGAAGAAATATTTCCAAGCTCAATCTAATGTCATAATTAAGACTCTTCATGCACATTGAATAAGATCTGCCCAAACAATACAATATATCTACATTTAGTCAATGTTCTGTTCACAATTTATTATAAACTATATTAATGTCTGATCCTCGTTACTAGAGGACTCAAACTTTGCTAATAATGCAGTCTGGGGGTTTGCTTAATGTGAAAACCTGTAAAAAAGAAATATAATTTTCTAGAAAGTATCTGTGACAAAATTGCATTTATCCCTCAAATCTCCTGGTTGGTTCTAGATTTACCATTCCTTCCGTCATTGCACTATGTGAGCCAAATTTTCTTCTCATACACAACTGCACAATTGCTATCCAAGTCCACGGGTTCAGAGAATTTCATGAAGAGCAGATGGTCTTATGTCAGTCTCTACTGCTTGCAAAGAAATCTCCTCCATCTCCAGCCAGCATGAGATTCAACAGCCACAAGAATTCTGCACAGTGCTCGTGAGAGGGAAGTAAAGTGTTCCCCTGAAAACTGGACAAGGAAATGCCTAAAATTGCAAGCTGACTGAAAGAGTAAAAGGAATTGAGTCAGCATTCTGGGGAAAGGAAGGAAAAGGGAGGGGTGGAACAAGCAGTATATTCTTAAAAAAAAAAAAAGTATGTTCAAAGCAGATAACATGAAAAAGATAAGTGCTACTAGTATGCCATAAATAATATAAGATTCACATAATGCACCATTAAAGTTTATGGATCAAATCCTCTTTCCTGGCCATGATGTATTTAGGCATAACAAAGACTCTCACAGAGTTGGTTACAGCTTTCTGATTCACTACCCAGCCCAGTTCATCTCTAGCTCTGTGATGGGACTGGAGATGATTCATTAACAGAGGGAGCCAAATTGCAATTTCTCTACCCTACAATCCCTTTAAGACACTGTTTAAAGGGGCTGTAAAACTGGGTGATATATTACCTCTTAGTTCATTCAGAACTTTTCAGCCTAGAAGAGAAATTTCCTGGACCTTGGGTGCTTTTCTCTTGTTTTGCCTTGCCTGAGCACTGACGGGGACACAGGCCAGAGAACAAGGCCTAAGACTTTCCCCTTCTAAGCACCCTCAGGTTTCTCCAGCTGTGCGAATGCTTCAATTTGTCCCAAATAAACAGAGTTTATTTAGATGTGTCATGCACATGTACATGCACATCCATGCTTACTGATCACTAAACTGCAAAGCCAATTCAAATTTCTTGTGTTCAGGGGAACTGTAAGCCTGGGTGCAATGTGCCCTCCGAGCATGCATAATCTGAAACAGATGGCTCAACAGATGAGCTGCCAAACACTCAAGGCCAATTCAAATGCCATCCAAAAGTAAAAGTTATGTGGGATAAAAGTTTTCCTTGTCCCACTTTAGATAAACAGGGCCTATCTGCTTGGAAGATGATTCTTTCTCATTTTCTGCTTGTCTACTTATTCTTTTCAAATACGGCATGCTCTAGAAAACAAATCCAGTTTTACCAGCTGCCAGCATTTTCCAATCTCCTGTTTGGATTTTTTAAAATAAGGCTCCATACTCTGGAGTGAAGAGCTTGCATGGGTTATTTGAGCTTCAGTTAAAAAACAAAGCCAACAAGGAAACAGCAAAATACAGGAACTTTCTGGCCTTCAAGGTTGCAAAGAAAAGGTTGAAAATATGAACCCTTCAGAAACCAAAATTCTTTTTTAACTCATGCTTTGGTTGGCAGGGTTTAAGCACAAGTAAATAATTAAAATTGCATGGAATATGAAGTCTATTGATTTCCCATTTAAACAATCTGATACATGGTAGCAGAGAGTTCTCCCCAGCTGGCGATACTTCCTAGCCTTTCCACAGGGCTCCCTGCCCACAGCTTGCCTAAGTGGAGGCATTCTTCCTGCAGGCATTGTTATGCCTTAGGCAATGCCTTCACTGTAAAGCAAACCTGATTTAAAGCTACCATATGTCTTGATTTTCCCATAAAGGCCATTTTTTGACACCTGGATTTTTTTCCTGAGGGCGCACACACACTTCTATGTACATATATATGTCTATGAATCTGTCCATCTCCCCAGACTCTGCATCTACGTGTCTGAATTTCTTAACATCAGGAATCCTGACACAGGATTATTAAATACATTCAAAAAACCCAGACAATGGCAGATTGCATACTGCAGAGTTTCCCTGCGCATGAAAAAAAAATGAACATTTCCAAAAAGTAATTACACAGTCTGAGCACTCACAGTACAAAATATGCCCATGTTGCTGCTGGGAACAGAAATGACAGCCATCACTTCAGTCAGCCAAGCACCACTGAGATCAGTCACACTGCAGAGTATTACCTATGCTTCACACTGCACCAGCTGACACCACACTGATTATCCCCTGAAACATTGAAGTACTGTAGTACTACAGTTAAGGATTTGTGGGTGTAGAAGATTCAAGCTAAAACACACAAAAAAATTGTAAGTTAACTCCATAATCAAGACAAAGGATATAAGATTGGTCTACTACGTACAAGAAAAGGAAAATTACCATCTCTGTGGTTTAGAAATTCTGTGCAATGAGTAAATTTAATGCAGGGACTGTAACAATTAAATGTAAGACATCACTGCTGATATTTAGCAGATTAAATTCCCATTCAAAAGCATAAAGCCAAATAGATGTAATGTTTTACAGACAGATGGATTAATGTTATCAGTATGTAAGTGACAGCTGGATCAGGGAAAACTCTGTGTAGGATTTTGTTTTGTCTAAAATTGACAGATATGTAAGCCAAAATCTGAAAAACAGATAAGACAACAGCTCATTTGCTACTAGTTTTGCTGTATTGAGAAGAGCTGTATATGTCCTCTATTTGTCAGACTAGAAACATAAACCAGAGAGTGTAATGCTAATGATACACTCAGATCCTCCTGTTTTGCTTATGCATTATGAATAGTAGAGCTTAACTGGGTAGTTACACGCTTTAATCTCTAAGTCAGTGTGATAAATTTTGCTCTTGATTATGTACATGTAACTACATCAACACCAAAGGAGCACAAAAGTGTGAACATCGTTTGGGCTGTTTGGCCACGACTGGAAACACCTGACTAAACTTGTGCTTTTCTTTGCTGGCAACTTATTTCCAAAGGCTTAAGGCTGCTAATCTCCAAATATTGCAGATTTAACCAGTAAATTAGAACAAACTATTTATTGTGTGTACCTCAAGTAAACACACCACTGTAAGAAACGACAATGTCCTAAACATTACCAACTTCAGCTTATGCTACGCAAATCAAAGTTTCACTGTACACTGTAGACTTTTTTTATAGTTAGACTTTCTTGCAAGCACATTCCTTAAAAGCTTATTTTCAAAAACTAATTCTCTTGGGCAATGGAAAACAAATGATGTAACTCTCCATTTTGTCAATTGCCCAGAGAATTTGGTTAACTCCAGTAGCATTTAGAGATTTCAATATTAATGTTATTGTAGGATTTTCTTAGAAGTTACATTGCAGTTACTGCTGCAATAGTTTATTGGGGCACTGGGAAGTTCACAGATGGAACTTTTGAAACTTAGAAGCAAACAGATGCAACAAGACCTGGATTTTCTTGGCTTAGAAAATGAGTAACAGAGCTGCCCTGTGTGTGCTGCTGCCTATGAGCTGAGTAGGATTTCCTTTGTTTCAGTCCATGACATCTGGGTGTATTTCAACAGTTCCGAGCAACTTCAGCTTCAGCAAAAATCAGCAAAACTGTTCATGTTGGAGAAGGGGCAAAGTAAGGTCTGACTACTAAAATGTAAAATTAGGCTACGATATTATTAAAGATCCCACAGAAATCCCACTCTTTTACTGAAAAAAAAAACCCTGACACCCCAAAACCCTCCTTGAAACAATAGTTATAGAGTCCCTTGGTGAAAATAAGTCCCTAAATGAAAATAAGAACATAATGTAAAAATAGCAGTAATGGCTCAGATGAAAGGTCTAAATGGCCCAGTGTCCTGTCTCCAGCAGTGGCAATAGCTAGAAGGTATGGAAAATGGTAAGAGTGGAAAATGTAGTGAGACTGCTCTGATGTACTCCCCAAACTTCCAATGATTTACAGTTCAGAAGTCACCTGAGCTGGAGTTAATAGTTGTGAGTGGTTGTTTTAGCCGAGACAGCAGCTTAATGTATCCAATACTATGTCCCAGGCTTTTGTCTTCACACTGCCAAGACTGAAACCTCGGCAGGGTGTGCTAGGGCTTTCCCTGATCCTTGAACCTGGGTTTTCTTCCTGCTCATACCAAGCTGATGGAGCCGCAGGAGGGGCTGCTCTGAACCGAAGTCTCACTTCATCTGGAAATCTGATGTAGCTGCATTCTGCACGAGTCTGCGGGTTCACACATAGATGGAATATTCTCCTGACAGCTCCTGAGAGCTGACACAGTAGCAAAGCACCCATCTGCTTTCTAAATCCTGGTCCAAGTGCACATCATGATTTCTGGGGAGCAATCTGAGTTTATTCTGCCTATTCTGGTGGCTACTTATTTTTCTTCTACTAGATTAGTTTTCCCCTTCTTTTTTCATTTCTCATAGAAGAGAGAGAAAGTGAGAGAGAATTGAGCAGGATGAAAAAAATAATTTCTGCATTTTTGCTTTCATCAGAACAAGGAGGAAGCAAATCCTTTAAGCAGGCATGAAAAAGGATTTTTTTCATTCTCGGATAAGAAGAAAATATCTTCTCCAGGTCTTGGTAGGATAAACTTTGCTAGTTTTGTCTCTCATTCTTACACAAGAAACAGTAGCCCTAAAGAAAAATCTTTTTGGCATCCCAAAATCAGGGCAGTATTAAATGAGGGCTTATACTATACATGGACTCCTCCCACATACAAATCCTTGGGAGTGATGCTAGACCTCCGGAAAAATTATTTTACCTTAAATTCCAGAAGAAAATGTAGAGGAGACAGAAACTGATTCTACATTGACACAATGCAAACTTAATTTTAATAGATACACCTTTAATACTTCTAGTTATGGAAATTAAATGATCAATAAAGGCACGCATTGTACTTGTGTTTTATGATGGATTGCTCAGCTCTAGGTCTCCCTGACTTTACTTTTATCCTTCCTTTCATCACCTAGGATTTCCTATGTAATTCTCTAAAAATTACCATAGTCAGATGTCTGTTACTCACCTGGACAAAAAAAAAAAAACAAACCAGGGGAAAAAAATTGGGAAAAATATATTTTTTCCTCCAGATTTTACCATGGCTTTATACCACCGAGTGTGGATACTGCTCACAACAGCCTAAAAATATGCATATATTTTGGAACCTACTTGTATGTATAAACACCAGTTTTAAATATTACCTTTGATATTGCTGCATCTATTAATAACAAATAAATACAGTGTATAAAGAAAAATAAACACTCCTTAACTGAAAATAAACACAGCATATAATCCTTATGATTAGTGACAATACTCTAAAATATTAATTGAGTTGTTACCTTTTCCCTTGCTAAATTTGCTACACATCAAACTCTACTCTAAGTATAAATTTGGTGAGAAGACGACCATGGATGTATTGCAGTCTTGCAAAACTGACTACAAAGAGCAAGTAACCTTACTTGAAACATATTAATAAGCCAAACACCATGAAAAAAGGTGATGGTGAGAAAGCTTTGGGAAAAGAGATTATGCTTATTTGCCTTTTCGTAGCAGTGGGCTGCATACCACAGCTGCAATGAAGGGAACATTCCAGTTGAGCAGCATTCCTCTGTATCTTTTCAAAGTCTCTGTGGAGGCTAAAGTAGGAATCACTTATTTGCGGCTGAGAAAATAGCAGGGACTTCTGCATTAAATTTTAAATACATTCTGCCCAGAGGACGATAAGATGTTTAAATCAAATGATGAGACATTACCCATCTAAGCAATGCATTAGGAGTATGAAATGGGTTTCAGCATGCTGTGAATCCTAAACTCCTGTACTCAGCAAAGAATCATAGACCCACACAATACCAGGTTGGAATTACCATATTATCCTCAAGGATAATATGGCCCATTCTTTCTTGGCAAAAATACAGACTAGACAATATGGCCCAGCACCCTGTCCACCCCGAATTTTAAAAGTGTCCATGGCCTATCAAGAATTTTAAAAGTGCCCATGGTTGAACTCAAGAGTAAATTATGACGTTGTTAAGTTTTATAATAAAATAATACAAAGATTGCAGTGAATTGTTCACCCTGCAAAATTCATTCCAGCATTCTTTTACTTGCTAGATTGATTTTCAGATTACCAGAGCTCAGCCAATGTAGAGATGGAAAGTAGCCTGCGTCACTATTTCTTCAGTATAAAGGCTAGGTAATTTAAAAAATTATTTTGGATTAGATTTATACTATGTTTGAGTTACAGAATTTGTTAGAAGGTGCTTTCCCCATTAAATTTTTACTGCTATTAACACCTTCATCTCAGTACACTGAAGATCCCAAGTGTGATCAGGATATGTGGGAGGAATTCTTTGCCCTCTGAGTAAAGTGAGTGCAGAAGATAATCACGTTTCTTACCAGCCAAGCCCCTCAACAAGTCCAGATATGTACTTCTTGAAGACATGTTGAGACCTAAAGTGTCAGAGTACACCTCCTGCAACTCCCAGATAACGTTACGTCAAACTGTCCTGCAAAATCGGAATTTACTCTTAAGAGACCACACCAAAATTTTGTTATTGTTACAAAGCTACTCAAATTCATAACGTCCTTAAAATGTGTTTCTTTGTAGACCTCGCAACAGGATTTGGCCATTAGGTGAGTCACTGAGGTTGCTTAACTGAGTACCTTCACACCCTGTTTTTCACACACTGCAACATCTGACAAAGTCCTCCCAGTCCTGCCAAGCGTCGGTGCCAGCGAGGTGAGTCAGCTGCGTCTTTGCTGCATCATCCCTCTGACATACAGCACTGCCAGAGAGGATTAAATAACTACGCACAGAATAAGCCCGAGTTTCAGAATCATCTCTATCTATCTTAAATGCAAGAGAGAGTTTTCAGCCCTGTCTCAAATGGTATCATATTTTGGCTGAATGTATTCCATGGGTTTTGGGGAACTGGCTCCAATATTCCAATGCTCTCCAGTGCAGCTCTAAACACGCCATGGAAGGATGAGATTCTGAACCGTAGGAAGGCAGATCTAATGCTCAAAAAGAAAAGCCCCTTCTCTTGTGAACTTACACCAAACACAGCCATAAGCAATAAGCAGAAACAGAACAGGGATTCTGAGACCTGATGATTCTGAGACTTGATTTCCATACGACCTGCTGTAATTTGATTTTTCCCAGAGTATGTAAATATGGAGTCATTTAGAAGACTCAGAAACATCTGCTTTTCCCTCAACAAGGTTCCTCATCCCTGATGTAGAGGAATTTATGACAATTAATTAAAATCAGAGAAAAACTAGATTAAAATAGACATAATTGGGAAAATGTATTGCTAATGGCTTTTATTTCATAGAATCATAGAGGAATTGGCAAGAAAGACCCAAGAGAATTATTTATTTGCCTCAGAAACCAACTCCTGTCCTCTTTCCACTGTCTTGTTGATTTTTTTCATAAATATTTGTATTAAAACTAGTGACAGTATAATAAATCTATTCAGAAAATCTACTTACAATGGCACTTACTGTCATACTTGATTTAATTATCCTCTTTGAAGAATGACTGCTTGTAGGGTGAAGGTGATTCTCTCCCATCTATCTTCCTCTCTGTAATCCCCTAAACCAAACATAATTCTGAAGAGATAAAATAAAAAATGTTTAGGCTTTGACATTGCTCCTGTTCTTAGTGTAGTTGGGATGTGCATAGAGGGACTAGAAAATACCTGTAAAGGACAGTAGCTGGAGATTGAGGATGACACAGAATGCTCCATCTTCTACTTGATTGTAGTTTACTACTGCATTTGTTACCCGTAAAAAATTAAATGGAGGGAATGTTTCCCTGAAAATACAAATAAAAGACATTACTTGCTATCAACAAGCAAAAAAAGAATCATCCACTATCAGGCTAAACCATAAATTCTTAATTATGGTGATTATGTTATCAGTAGTTGACACAGTGGCCTTATAGGACAAGCAATACAAAATTAAACTACCGGCAGATTTCTGAAGTTGGAAAAGAAACTGAAACAAAATGTTATTTGTTCTCTTCTCAAATGCCTTCCTCATGTTCCTCAGAAGCCCAAGCAATTGCAGCTGTTGGGAGAATCTAAAGCCACTTTCACTGCTGCCAGTCACACTCCAGACAGCCGTAAGGAAACCCACAAGCCACAACTTCATCACTGAGGTTCTTCTAAGTGAGTTCAGCCATAACTTCAGCAAAATTTACGACAGAAAAGCATTTTCCTCTTAAAGAATCAGACTTCCAGTGTTCTCTTGTTTCCATTGTCTACCCTGGTCCTTCACCGGTATTTATTCTGATCAGCAGTGTCTTCCTTTCAGCTAGAAACCATGAAGATTTAAACTCTAACGGGCAAAAATGTAATTTACTGGACAAGCTTGGACAAAGAAAAATAACATAGAGGAAATTTTTAAAAGTAGGGTGCAAATTGGGATATCCTGGAAAACACAGGGAGGACTGGGCATATCCGAGGTTTCCCCCTACATCCCTGCTGGGACAGTCTGAGAACCCCAGAGGCCACTTCATGGTCAGGAAATGGGAGTGTGGCTGGGACACTATGGCAGGATAATTGACCTGAGACCTCTGCATGGCAGGAGAATGGTGCTGGACGAGATTTTCAGCTGCTGGAGCAGTGCACGAAACAAAGGCAGCACAAGGTAACAGCTGCTGCCTTCAGCCCAGTTCTGTTATCTCTGTAGTATATTATTCTCTCAGATGACAGTTAAGCACTAAATGTTACAGAGGGTGACACTCCAGTCTGAGTTAAATTGTGTAAAATATGGAGAACATCACAACAAAACTGTCCATAATTCCAGAAAATAACGGCTCTTTGTAACTGGTCCAGATTGGATTCAGATTAAACATGTTAAAGCAAACTAAATTCTTCTATTAAAAAATTACTCACTAACTTCTATTTTAAGCCATTTTAAATTCAAAATCATTGATGCTAATGACTTAAAATACAAAGGATATAAAAAGAGATTATGGCACAGTTGTGGCTGATTTCAGTTTATTGATTTGTTTAAATGAACTAAAATGTTTGCATTGATCTTTCAAAAGAATTTGAATGGGCCCCAAGAATCTTTATCAGAAGGATCTAAGTTGTTCAGCCTAAACTCTTCAATAGTGCCCTCATGATCCATGTTCAATGTAGGGGAGTAATCTGACAGGCACAGAAAGACAGAATGTCCTGACATGAAAATGTATAAACCTGTATGATATACCCTGGATGCTCAAAGACTGTCATTCCAAATGTATTTATTTCAATTCGTGTGGGGCTTTTTGAAAAACAATGATTCTCTGATCTCTGCCAAATCACTTTAGGAGAATATCCACACTACGTTTCTGAAAGAAACCTTGAGCTGAATTCCCCCTTTTATACCTGTTAACACAATTTTTCCTGCTCTAAACTTTTAGCTAAAATGAAATATCTAAAATACATGCTTTTTCTAGTGGATACAAGTCTTTGTCACATTTCTCCCCAAAAAGAATCAAAGAGAACAAAGAACTAGTAAGATATTCAGCATAAGCCAAAGTTCAGGAAATTCAGCCTCTGGCAAACCAAGGTAAATAAAAAGCTCTTCTGTGGAGAATTTCCCATTGCGGATGCTCTGCCTACTCACAGGTTTTTCAGAGTTAAGCCAAGAGGTTTTTTTTTCCATGAGTTCTTTGCATTGTTTCAACTTCTGTGCCAAAATACAGCCAAAGTAGTGATCTGAGATAATAAAGCTCCAGCCCAGCTACAGCTTTAACTGGCAGCACTAGTAATGTTCTGGCACCATCTGATGTTTTTTGTTTTGCTTGCCTGGGTATTATCTCTAGGCAGCCCCGCTTTGTTTAGTCAGTGAAACTAAAGAACAAAACAGACTACTAAGGTCATAAGCAGCTTGAAAAAGGATGTTATCTAAATTAACAAGCTGAATTTCAAAACCAGACTGTGCATTAGGTACCTTAAACTGGTAACCCCCACGCATAAACACACCACCAGGTGACTCCAAGGAGTATCAATGCTCCAAATTCCCATTGGTAACAAACTAGTGTACAATATGACATGCGAAATGGGGAGACAATTGGAAATCTGGAATATTTCTTATTTCCTAAAACCAAACACACCGCCTTTGAGTGGTTCTTTTTCACTAAAGGGGTGACTTTCTATTAAATTTTGTTTAACTCAGTATAAAGT
The DNA here is from genome assembly GCA_013397845.1 of Melanocharis versteri. Lineage (NCBI taxonomy): Eukaryota > Metazoa > Chordata > Aves > Passeriformes > Melanocharitidae > Melanocharis > Melanocharis versteri. The sequence continues at coordinate 140,088 of VZTG01003613.1, read as the reverse complement.
TGCAGTGTTGTGAGACACTAAACCTACTTCAGCCCTACTATAAAGGCATTTTTATAGTAAAAGAATAAAAAAGGACTATAGACGGGAAAGGAAAAAAAAGCTACTAACGAATACACTAAAGACTGCATGATAAACACAAATCTCATGGCAAAAGCACTACTTCTGCTGCTTTATTGTTGATCCCTAGGAAGGAACATGAGTATCCCTATGGGTCCTTTGAAGTTTTTATGTTAAAGCACAGCTCAAGTTCTGTACTTATGTCAGAGGAGATCAGTGCCAAAACCATGCCTTGTGCTGAACAACAGATTTGCAATTGTCCGTAGCTCCTGGGGAATTCATTCCACATTCTTGGATCAGTCCACAGGAAAGCTGTGTCACATTGAAACTTTAACCTTTAAAGGTTATCTCGAGTCGTGAGTAGTTTTTAAACACTGTGGACGTGGAGCACTTTGAAGAGAAGCCCCCTCAGACTCCATTGTTAAGCCCACTTTGGTTTAGCACTTAAGGCACTTCGCACGTGCAAAAAATAGAGAAGCAAAGGGACAAGCACAACAACGAGAGATGCTCAAAGCTTCCAAGCGGTGCCGAGTGTTTTAGAGAGGAACTAAAAGGTCCCAAAGCGCTTTAGGGGACAGGATGACGCCCTCCCGCCCTCACACTCCGCAGCGCCAGCGCGCCGTGCCCTCACCGCACCGCCTCACCGCCCTCCCTCGCGCCTGCCCTCTGCCTCCCCCGGGCCGTGAGGGGAAGCCGCGGGGACGGAATCCCTCAGGCAGCGCCCTCAATCCCCGTATTCCACACTCCGATTCTCCGGACACCCGGGCCGCCCCCGCCTGGCTCCGCTCCGCTCCGCTCCGCTCCCCTCACGGCCCCGCGCGCCTCGCGGCCCCGCCCCGCTGCGCGCGCAAACCCCGCCCCCCGGGGCA
>VZTG01003613.1:55014-138669 GCA_013397845.1 Melanocharis versteri | reverse complement strand
TTGGCATAACGCCTGGCAGATCCTGCCTCGCTGGCTTGTTCACCTTCCTTATCCATATTTTTACATAACTTACGAGTATTTTAAAGGTACGAATTAATTTTTTTCGAGGATGCCCCCTGAAATCAGAAGGCTCACTGGGTGAGCTGCATCCACGCACCAAAGTTTTCTCCTCGTGGAGCAATTGGTGTAGCAGGCTGAATAAAACACGTACAAATTGAGCCTGTTGTAAGCTGTAATAGATTTACAGCAAATAACTTGACATATCACATTGTCTATGAAGCTTTGTTCATACAGAAGCATTGCATATAAAACTTTTTTCCCTAAATCTGGATTTCCATCATCCTGGGAGAGAGCCTATCTCCCCAGATGCAGGGGATAAGGCTCTTGCCACAGAACTGTCGCTCAGTTTTGGCTCATGTGGGTTCAAAATCTCTCACCTGGGATGTGGATGGAGAAATGGAAGTGCTTTTGTAGTTGCTATTTAATGGCTCTTCAAATGTCAGCTGCCTGACAGAGATGAATTAGTCAGTGTGGTCTAAGTAGCAGTCCAAGGTGCAAAGTCATTTAATGCTCAGCTACAGAAATAGAAACATTTGCTGATGACTAGTGTGTATAATTATAATTCTGGATATTGCGCTGGCTTTCATTCTATGGTCTTCACCTGTTTAATAGAATTATATTATTTAATTATTTCCTATGGCTGGGTACCTCTACACGTACATTGCACTTTTATTTTGTATAATTTATTATGTTCTCCGTTAGTATAACAACTTTTAGTTGGCAAATTTAAAAACCCTTTTTTAAACTACCTGTCCTAAAAAATTCAAGTTGGGTTGAAGGAATAAAATCAAGTTCTCTGCTTTATGTACATTTACCACTAAGAAGTGGCTGCAGTTAACATTTCCTTCAGAATGCTTTTCCCATCCATGTGCTGTCTTTCTGCACATATGTCTCTGAAGTGCTCGCTAGCTGTTCTCCAGACATCTGAATTCATTCTCTTACCTAAGGCTGTGTGTCGTGCTGAAACTCGCCTGCCAGAAGATCTGGTCCTTTGGCACACCCTCCATTCCATGTGTGCTGGCATGGCTGCTCCCAGGGCACCAGGGTCAGCAGGAGCAGGGTTTGGAAGATAACTCAGATCCAGTCCCAGTTGATCACACTCCTCACGAGAACCACTCCTGTCACTGAGAAGGTGGTAGGACACTGTTTGCTTCAGCTTTAGTGTTGGAGTAGTAACTCCTGGCTGGTAGTTTATGAGGCTCATAAACAGCATTGATTTGAAACGTTGGCAGGTTTGGGGGTTTATTTATATGGGGCAATGGCCTGTTGTGCTCTGCATGGGCAGCCTTGTGTTTGGAATGAGCTGTGTGATCAGGTTCACAGCGCCGTGTGCCGTGCTCCCTCTGAGCCAGCGTCAGTCTGAAGCAATGGAATTGCCTCACTCTGTCTCGGTGAGTGTGACTGGGGTGGTGTTTGAGGCTGAACCTGGCCCCTCCCAGGAGTGTAATGCATGGATGGAGTGGGCTGGGATGGTTTCAGCCCGGCTGTCTGGACACACGATCTGGAAGCAGTTTTGTTGATACAAGGGATGACAGGTACCTGATCAGCCTGTACCTGCTCATCACCTCTCCAGGCTCCTCAGCCCACTGCAATCCAGCAAGTTCTGCAGACGGGAGACACTTTCTCCAACAGATCCCACAGCCTGTTAACCGTTGGCCAGGGAGCTGTGGAAAACTGCAGGGAAATAACTCCTGATGCAGCTGAACTTTCCATTAGAGCCCAGTCCACAAACTTGCTTCTTCCTAGGCATGTCCTTGCACTCTTGTACTTAGCCCTCTTTGGTAGTTACTTAAAATAGACTGCAGAAAAGCACCCTTAATGTGAAATAAACACTCAAACAGAATTACTGTGCAGTAGCATTGCACTCTGGGGAAAAAAAAGGGGCGTGCTTTGTATTTTGGTGGAATTAATAGCTGTTAACCTAAGTATGTTTTGGATACATGCATCGGAAACAAATGCATTCAATGAAAGTTACATTTCTGGAATGATTAGGACTTTAAAGGAGCAAGTTGAAAGATTTTGCATCAAGTCAGAGTCAGGAAAAAAGAAAAAAATTTAATGTTCACACTTATTTCTGTTTTCATTTGTGTGTTCCATCCTCTGTACTTGTACTGCAGTGAACAATAGTAGTACTACTTGCATGGGTGAATGTGAATGTATCTCACATGCATTTACAAGGTGTTTTACACCTTTTACCCAATTTGCCAAATTGTTGGCTTTTTTTTTTTTGCACTTGTGTAGTCCAGGAGGTTTTTCCCTCATTCATAATTGAAATGTACATCCTCAAGTTTGCTTATAATTACTTTTGTGTAAAGCTACTTATGAATTCTATAATTTAGAGAGTATGATCTGGACTTGTCATCCAAATATTCTTTTCACACGGTTATGCTCAAATAAGTTATTGTCTCATATCGGTAAATGGCCACTTTATATTTTTTTTCTTTTTTTGAAGAGCAAAATATGAATTAAATGACAGTGTGTCATTTTTGCCATTTTGGATCAGTTTGACTAATGGTTTGACAAATTATTTATTTTTTCCCCCTCGGTATTCTTGGATTTGTGACTCTACCAATGTTTTCTCTTGAAGGAATAACCTACATATATAAGTTACTGAAGCATTGTGGGTTTTCAGTGTGTTGTTGGCTTCACTGAAATATTTAGCAGACGAGTCTTGAAGTGGCTCATTCCTGCCTTCTGCTGGCACAGGAGCTGTAAAGTTGTTCCGTGAGCTGGACTCCAGATGAAAAATAGCTTTGTGCTCATTTATTTTTTCAGCTGAATTTGTTCTGTTGTTTGTTTTGTGCATGTCAGTGTAAAAACGTGTGTTGACATTATGCTGGGAGAGCATGAAGATAAAGAAATGGTCAGGGAGGAAGGGGGAGTTGAATGCAATTTGCTTTTTGTTTGTGTTTTCTAGTGGAAGTGCTGTCTTAAATACACATCAGCTATAGCCTTGATAACCCTTGAGAATCCTATAGAAATAATCCAGAGAACCACTCAAGTTTGAAAATCTGATTTAAATTCTAGCTTTAAGTGTACACTTTAAACAAATATTTAAATTCTGTAATAAATTGAAAGCAGAACTGGCATAGCTGTGCAAACAGTACCAGAGGAAGGTCAGTTCCTTAAAGTATTTTCAAACTTTGTGGATATTTGACATTTGGTGGTATTGAAAGGAGAACTATTCAAAATGTTGCAGGCTTAAAGAACTGCCTTGCATAGTGAATGAGGGCTGCCAGAAAAAATTCTTGTTTATGACAGCTCCATATTGTGTGTTCCTGAAACCAAACTGGGGAGCCTCCCATCATCGTAATGGTTTTTGCACCAGTGAATGCCTAAAGAATGGATTTAAGCACTATTCTTCTGTTCATCATTCCATCAAACTACTTCTAAAACATTTGCTGGTCGAATGCTTTCAGGAGTAAGAGCTGTGTGAAATCAGTTGTTAGGAAAAGTAGTTGTGGCAGTATAAAAGCATCTTTCCCCTCGTGTTTTTCCGGGCTACAACTAATTAGCAACTTTAATACTGGTTGTACTGTATTGAAGAACTGCTTGTTGGTTGTACAACCCAGCTACTGAGGAGGGGGACTCAATTTTTGGAGCAGTTTTGTGAATCTTTGATGGTGAACTGAAAACAAAGCTTGTTGACTTGATTTCAAACAATGCCTCTGAAGCTGCAGTCATGGCTCAGTGGCCCCGTGGTAGAGACTTTCAGTTGAGTACTTCTTCCAAGTACAGTTTCTCAATCAACAGCTGCGTGCAAAAATCCCAAGAAAACAGGAAAAAACCACATCTGCTTTTGCACAAACGTTCCCTCTGAGGTCTCTGTTTTCCATTCTCAGATGAAATGACACTTTTTTCTTATAATAACTTGATCTGTCACGTGCCCTGAAAACAACTCAGTGAGTCTATTAAAAACAGACAAAACTGTAAGTGAACTTGTAATAACAAAAATTATTCTGAATTTATGGTCATAGGATAAAATATATTGTTGGTTATTCTACAACACTAAATTGCATTTTGTACATAGTTTAAACTTTGTATCACAGGTTTTGATGCACTGAATAAACTGTTAAAGGATCATAATTTAAGTAGTTGACTCCTCTTTAGTAGTTAGGTTGCAGCTATTGGCAGTTTAGTCTGTAGCTGTGCATTTTTGGGGGAGAGGCTGAAGGGAGGGTTCCAGGATTGTGCTGTACCTTTTACACCCTGATCCAGTTAAGGCCTCACATTATTTTCTCACAGGATTCTCTAAGCAGTGTAATGCTTTTCTGTGCCAGGGCCCATGAAATGTTGCCTTACCTATTTCATATAAACCTGCTATCTGTTGGGGTTGGATGAGCCCCAGTGGCCCCCTCAGCTGTTGCTGCAGTGGTTTATCTCCTGTTTTATGACTGCACACACAGAAGTCCCAGCTTTAGCTGCACAAACAACAGGGCTGTGAGATGCTATCCCTGAGCTCAGGGAGCTCCTCCTCTGAGACTGGCATGTGCCTTGCAAGGGAGCTGGAGGAATGGTGGGCTGGGAACAGCCTGGAAAGTCTTTAAATTGTTGAGGTCTGTTTCTGCTTGAAAAATGAGCATTGCCTTAGCATTTGATGAGAAAAATGACTATTATGGAAAGTGATCCAAATTTAAGCTTCTCTTGTAGATGTAGATAAATTGCAAAGATTACTGTTTATAGATACAGCTTGTTCCAGGTTCTTCATCCCTAACAGGAAATAAGTGTCCCAAGTGGTTTTGCTCATCTGTGTACTTATGTGAGGGATTGCCATGACAGCACTGAGTGAGTCAGAAATGCACCTCTTCAGGTTCTGTGCCCTTCTGTGCAAGCAGAACTTGTGCCTGAGAACTTTGGGAGGCCAAGAGCAGCTGGGTTTTATTTGGAACCTGAAACTTTGCACTCAATGGCTAAAACTCAAATGAAATAGTAGTATTAAAGATGAAGGAGAGCTGGAGGCCTTTGGGGGTTGGGTTAGGATTCTAATTTTGTTTTGTTTTCTTTAAATAGGCCCCTACATTCTTTTCATTTCTCTTAAGAAGCTGTAGGTTACCTGAAATGCCTTGTGTCAGATCAGTTCTGTATGTGATCAACTTTGCTGTGTGAATGTAAAAGAGAAACCAATAAAGGCCACATCTTTTTATAGGGAGATACCTATATTCCCCTTGCAGTAATACTCTATAGCTTTGTTCATTTTTACAAATTTTTATTTGAGTTTCAGCTGAAATTTATCTCATATTGCTGTCTGCTTATAACCTGTTCAAGTCCTTTATCGTCACAATCAGTACAGTGTGTATTGAAAGCTTATGGAAAATATAATTTTGTCTGGTTATAAAACTGAGCACTGAAAAAAGATAGCTGCATATTAAAATTTTAAATACAAGAGGAAAGCAAAATGTGGCTTTTTTTTATTAGCCATTCAGAGATATCTTTCTGCTGTATGAGTTTTTGTTCAGCGAAATGGAGCCATTCCTCAAAACAGTTATGGGATGGCTTTTTTTTTTAATAGGATATATTGGATAACCTAGTTTCAACCGAAAAATTGTAAGGGGAAGCTGAAAATATTTGAATTGTATTTTCATAAAGTCTTAGTTGAGGATGGGGCCCAATCTAAAATGTCAGCTGAATTGTGTTTTAAAGTACTGTCCTGCAGCAGCAGTGGAAGGTTTCCTGTCTGCCAGTGGGAGAATACAGCCCTGTGTGTGATGGCAGCTGTGTGCTCTGGAGCTCAGAGAATTCAACTGCTGCAATGATGGGTGCTTTATTGCACTTAGGTAGAATGAATTCAATTTACTGCTTTCTTATAATTGATATTAACCTAGTAAGGCTCTGTCAGAAGATGGTGAAATTGTAGGTATACAAGCCCACACTCTGACCTGTTATTTATCTTGTGACCCTTTTTGCAGACTAAGAACATTATAATGTTTAAACTTAATTTCCATACCATTAAAATGTGGTGGACAAGAAAAAGGGAGGCTTTTACTGTATCTTTTGCAGCTGAGTTGGTGGTCAGTGGGAATGGGAGTTGTTGGGATTCTGCTCTCCCTTGCACTGGGACAAGCCCTCAAATTCCCTGTGTGTAGCTGAGGGGTCTAAACCCAACCAAACCCAGTCTCTCCTGCTGCTTTACTTTTTGTCTGCTCTGGTTCTGTGCCTGTGCCCAGCGCAGGGAGCTGGGAGGGCTTTGCCTGGCTCGTGGGATCCGGGCAGTCAGACCTGGTCGGGTCCCTGCAGCCGCTGCACTGTTACAGCCTCAGTCCAGATATTTTCTTTCCGGCTTAGATTGTGCCAATATTTCTTCCAGAAACCACCAGAGGGAGTGATAAGCTCTCAGAAGTGTCCTCCCATTTTAGGAGAACTCTCAAGGCAGTGAATATAAAAAAAAAAAGTGTACTCTAGTGAGCTATGTCCCAAATATACACAATTTCTCATAGGAAATTGTTGGAGAAACTTTGTTACTAGATCCTCTCTTGGGTTTGAGGTTGAAAAAAACAGACCAAAACAAAACAATGCTCCAAAAAGTCTTCCCTATGTACTTGTTGTCTAAAAAGAAGTGATGTATCTGTGGAATACATGCATTATGGAGGCATTGCTGGTCTTTACTTCCATTTCACTTTGGCTAGCTAACGTATGATGATGTGGAAACAAGTAGATTAATACTGATGGCTTCTAGCATTCAGAAGACAGCACTGATAAATTGGAGCCTGAATTGGATGAGAGATCAGCTAAAACATTATTTGAAGCCCCAAGTGCTGTACTTTTACATTATCTTTAGTGAATAAGACTTGCTGGGACGGCTTCATTCTTTCCTCCTAGCTATATCTAAAACATGTTGCAGATGAAAATAATTTGTTACTCTTAAGACTGATACTTCTTGTCCTGTCTTTTTTTTCCACTGCTGTCAGCAAGATTTTGTTGTCTAATGGCTTCAGTTAAGAAAGGTCTGGTGATAATAACATCAATATATTATCTTGCTGGGATTATTGATACACTGCTGGAAAGAAGTGGGTATTTCAGAAGATGACAGCAAGAGAATCTGATCATGAGACACCAGTGACAGTTGTTGTTTTCCTGGCCTGAAAGAATGTCGTTTGAATATTTGGATGACAAGAGAGAACGGGTTTTATTAGACAGGACTACCTTTCAGATAAGGCTACAATAGCAAGTAATTTATAATTTAAAAACCAGAAAGTGTGTGTGTGGGTAGTCAAAAAACAGCCCTTACCAGAAAACAGAGTATTCAGGATGACCTAAATATTTTCTTTTTCTTCTTTACCTTGAACGGTTTGTGTTTGCTGCTTGGGCTTGCAACTATTGCCCAACAGCAATGGTTACTGTCAGCTTTTCCTGAGACAGTGGGGGGAACAGCTGGAAGCTAAAGTATCACAATTTCAAGCTGGAAGTGAGTTGACTGTTCAGAATTCCCTACGTAGGGGGGGTTGAAGCTTTTTTGTCAGTGCTTCAAATAAATAATAAAGAAGAGATTGAGTAATTTTGCAAGGTAAGTTAATGTGCAGGTTTGAGTAGTGGTTATGGACGTGAAAATCCTGTTTTCTGATCTGGGCTCCAATTGCTTAAATGGCTGCAAACATTAACTTTTCTAACTGTAATAATGACAGCGGGCTGTACTAGCTAGGAAGTAGATAAACAAACATGTCTAAGCATGAATTTTGTATCTGCATAAAAGGGGTATAAATCAGGGAAAGCTTCTGACAGATATATAATTTAATTTGTACAATTCTGCCGGCACAGCTGGATTTTGTTTTATGGACACTTTTCTGAGAGTAGGAGAGAAAGGAGTAAGATGTGAATCAGCATACTGCTGATTTTTAATATTTCCTAAGTCCTTTATTCTTCACTTCTTTTTTACTTTCTATAAAGGTGTGGACTGCGTCTTATAAGTATTTCTTGAAGGTATCTAGAAAACTTCTTGAAGTGGGATATTGTATTCTTGTTTTCTGAAGGATTCATTTTCCATACCATGGTGGTGGGAAGTAACCTATTTTGTAACAGAAATTGTGTCTTGTTTAATCACTCACTAAAACATGATACAAAAATGCTTTTTTTTTTTCTGTTGCTTTGAATAACTTTCTTCTTACTGTATTTGTTAACCCACTGATCTGTTTTTTTTCTGTTTCAGTCGAAAGACAAAATGATGAGAGGCTCTCGCCGAGGGTGTGTTAGACTCAGGGTAAGTGTTGTTTTATTCAGTACTTAATGACATACTGTGTATAATATGTCCTAATGGAGAGAACTGCAAGGAGACTTTTGAGGTTTGGGCTCTATTCCTGACTCTGCAAAATGCTGAAATAGTGAAAGTATTTAAAGAAAGAAAACATTAGAGGTCAAGTGACATGCTGGGCTAATTACATTCTATAATTTATGTACGGTATAAAAATATGATACATTTTATATGATACATTAAAAAGCATTCTATGGCAGGGTAAGATGGGTTAGTAGCAGGATGCTATGAAAAAGTTGCTGTTTGCAGTTCTCATTTCTCTGTGTGTGGAGGTGCATTTATGTATACACACATATAAATGTGTATATATTGTTCTGTACCTACAGAAGTCATTGTGAAACTGCTTTCTTCTCTCCTGATTTGGTTTTCTTCTCTTACCACATCCTTCATCCTGCCAGTTTGGACACTCCTTAGGCCTAGGCTTGAGCTTGGTGAAACACAGGAGGACTGGAAAGGAAAGGGAGAACACTGCTGGCAAGGTTTTTGAAATATGGCTGGACAGGGGGGATACAAATTGGGGAAAGAGAGGCACAAGATGCAGAGTGGGAAAGCTGAGCACCTGTTTGAGGCACTCTGGCTTGGGACATTTAACCTGGAGTGCTGCTGTTGTAGCTGGAAGTGGCAGTACTGGAGTGAGGCAAGAGTGCTATCTTTGCACATGCCCAGTTTCTATCTTGTGGTCATGCTTGTACCATAACTATTTCTTGCACAAGTCCTTTTCCTATATTTTTTTTTTATTTCTCATAGAATTTCTGGTTCTAGCATGCAGCAGTCTTGTGAAGAGCTGGTGCAAATAGGGGGAAGAAGTGAGGAGAATGATGGGTGTGAATGGGAGCGTTTTGAAAGTTGAAATAAGAGGAGTCTGGAGAAGGGGATCTGTGGTCTTACAAACAATGTGATGAGTGTTGAAGGAGAACTGTGCATTTTCCAGTTACTCCTTCCTTCTGTTGTTAGTCTTTCTGTGGGTACTCATAGCCTTCTAAGACTCAGAGACTCCCCATTCATTTGGATTCCAGATGAATTCTTTGCACTTTGCCTTGCTTGATGTATTGATATCTTAATTTAGAATTTTTTTTAAGAGTAATGTAAGCTCAAACCACTGTCTAGAACAAGACATTCCCAGAGATTCGTGAGGATGTTTTTTCCATTATGCAGAAAAATTCAGTCCTGAAAGCCATGCCTGCTTTAATAGTTCTGTGAGCCTGTCGCTGTGGAGGTTGGCCTCAGCCTGCCAGTTTAGGAAATATTAAAAGCGAACAATCTGTTCAGTATTGCGTGGTCCATCTTTATATATATTTAACATAAAAAGCCCCTTTCTCTTCTCCCATCTGCCACTCCTCCCAAAACTGTTCTTTGGAGTTTTCTAAAAACTTAGGGACTCCCTCGACCTTTCTCTGAATACATGTGATTTGCTTGTTTGGGTTTGTTTTTTTTTGTGAGGGAGGAAGGAATCTTCCTTTTTTCTGCTTTTGTAAAGCAGCTCCTCTGGCAGATGACAGTGATACTGATAGCTGAACAGATGGGCTTCTGCTGTCTGAAATTCTATCAAAGAGGTTTTCTGTTTAGAGTAATTGTTGATTTGTAACCGTAGGTGTGAAAATAAACAAACATGTAACTTAAGCAATTTGGCTAAAATACTTCCTTTTCTCTTGAATGGATTATGAAAAGCTTGTTCCTCACCTTTTTGCTGCTGATACACATTTCGTGGGCCTGAAGTTTCATCTTCAAATTCTTTTGCTGATTGTCTTAGTGTACTTAGGGAAGCGTATTCATAGAGGATTCTGTGTCATCTGCACAATGCTTAAGTCCTGCTAAAATTTTCTGGAATATACTTGAGCTTTCACACTCTTACTTTTAATTTTACTTGTTCATATGTATTATCTGCATGACAGCAGAAGCATTTTCTGTGCTTCTGGCTCAGACCCTTTGCCCCAGTGTTGCAGTGACAGTGTGTGCAGGAGAGCCCTCCCTGCTCCCACACTTAGGATGGGGCAGGACTCAGCTCTCCCAGTCTGCGTTTAGCCTTACATGAGTTTTACCTGTATCCTCTGAGGGGAATATCTTGGTCGTGTTCTTGGTGTCTGACTTACAGGTTTTTGGTATCTTTAGCCTGGAGAAAAGGAGGCTCAGGGGTGACCACTCTCTGCAGTTCTCTGAAATGAGGTTGTCGTGAGGTGAGGGTCAGTCTCTTCTCCCAGGTAACAAGTGACAGGATGAGAGGAGATGGCCTCAAGTTGCACCAGGGGAGGTCTGGATTGGATATTAGGGGAAATTTCTTCACCGAAAGAATGGTCAGCCATTGGGACAGGCTGCCCAGGGAAGCAGTGGAGTCACCATCCCTGGAAGTGTTCAAAAGATGTGTGGATGTGGCACTTGCTGAGATAATTCAGTGGTGAGCACGATGGTGCTGGGTTAACAGTTGCACTTGATAATCTTTGAGCTCCTTTCCAACCACAGTTGACTCTATGATTCTATGATATAGCTGTTGAGGAGAGTGATATTGTACAACTTGCAATGACCTTCTGATTTACTGCAGAGCAAAGCATGTACTTATAGTGCCAGATATTTTTTATTTACTGGTGTATTTAAAAAAAAAATCTGGTGGTTGTTGTGTGCTGGCACTAAAAGTACTCAGAATTATGCTGGCTTGGATACACTTTTTAGGTGCCTCTTTTATAGTGATCACAGAGTTTTCCATGAAAAGCCTGTATGGAAGATACTCTTGGAGAAGTTAAGTGGCACATTTTATCCGTGGAGGGAAGTAAAAAACCAGTTTGGAACTATCCTTTCCTGCTGCACTGCCTTGGATTACAGATGGTTGGTGCGTGGATGTGGCACGACTGCTCCTTACACAGGACTGCTCCTGCCACTGTTGTGGGGCCTGTGCTGGCCCCAGCCCTGCATGACCTGGTCCCACGGGCCACAACCCTCACGTGGGGACTGTGAGGAGCCTGTGTGGGTGACACTGACCCAGCTCCCTCTGCCCCCGAGGCTGCACCCAAACCATCTTTAGGTTTTGGCCAGCCTGGTGTATCCCTGACCCCCAGCCCTGCAGCTGCTGTGGGATACTTGGCTGAGTGAAAGGAAACACTGCTTGGGAATGACTCATGGCTGCTGGTAGTGCTGTTACTCTTTGTGTACTCTGAGAGTAAGAGCAGAATTTACCCTTTAAATGTGTGCACCTTCCAGGCATGTCTGTCTGTTTTGTGGGAGGGGGTGGGATGCAACAGATCCTGGTGCTGTGTCTCCTTGGAGAAGGAGAAAAAAACCCGAGTAAATCCACTGGTGATTTTTGAGCTAAATATTATAATTTATTGGAGTTGGCAGAGACCTGGAATTGTATTTTTCTTTGTGTCTTCTCCTGCGTGAAACTGTTATTTATTATAAGTGTTGGAGGGGGCAGGAATGAAAATGTGAATAGATTTGTAAATAGCTAAGCACAGATGGTCTTTAATTTATTTGCATTTCCTTGTAATAATTCATGAAGAATTAGAAGACAAAGCTAGTTGCTTTTGATATATCCTGATTACTTACTGTTAATATTTACTTAGGGACTGGAAATTAGATCATGCAGTGTACCAGTGACATGACATGATGGGCCAAATTCATTCTGCTAGAATGATTTATTTTTTATTACATGCTGGTAGATAAAATCAGGTCAAGAGCTTCTTTTTGTAGAGTACTTATGAATTATTATTTCTATACACGGAAAATACATACGAAATATTGCCTCTTGCTCTTCTTTAAAATATAAGTTGGAATGCAGTAGGGAACTGCTGCAGCATAAAGCCACCTCCATTACAAAAATAAAAGATGCATATTATTATCCAGAAAATCAGCTTTACAAAAATTTACTGGTTTTTTCTGCAGTGAAAAATTTATTGTTTTAAACAACTGACGGCATCCTCTGACTGAACAGAGAATCTTTCTGCTCTTTACTGTATTCAGTTTGCTTCTGATTTGTCAAAGCTTTTTAAATTCCAGTGGTGTAGTGATAGAGTGTCTGCTGCTGATGTCACTGCTTGCCTTATCAGGATTTTGTTCTTTGTTTCACAGGGAGCTGTGATTGGTATAGACGATGAGGACGACAGCACCTTCACAATAACTGTTGATCAGAAAACCTTCCATTTTCAGGGTGAGCTGAAAGAAGAGATTGTTTTTTCTTATAATAGATGCCACTTGTGTTTGATGGATGATTTTAAATGTTTGGCAGCAGAACAGCATGAAAGAGCACACTGAGAACATTCTGGATCCAGGGGTGCTGCAGGTTAGGCAGGGATTTACATCTGCAGTGGATACATGTGTGCTAGAAAGAGACTGTAGCTCTGGCAGGATTTGGAGATTAATAATGTAAAGAATAAATCACTCAAGGGGAGAAAGTAATGTTCTTCTGATTATGGGTTTCGCTTACAAAACGTTTCTGATCTCCGTTATCAAGATGCAATTATGCATTTCTTTATGAAGAGACTCAAGACTGGTCTGAAGGTTGCAATTTGTATCCAAATAGAACTTAATGCTCAATTATGAGGAGACTAGAGGCAACGTTTGGCTTAACGGTGGAGCTTTGCTTCAAGATTTACCAGCTTGCATTCATTTCATCTGCATTTCTGTGTCTTGTCTGCCAGTCACCATTTCTCTGCTGTTATCCTTTTATTCACATTTCCTAACACCAATGCCATCTGCCACTGCTATGTTTCGTCATTGCATGCTATGGCTCACCGGTAGAAAGGGTAAGGCTCTGTATAATTGCTATGTACTCCTTAAATTATTTTGTCTGCAGCAGTAGGACAAAATACTGTGCTAATATTGAACAGAGAACTTCCTTTTTCTGAATGTTAAAATCCTAGGGAAGTGTGATGAAAATATTTTGCAACTAACATTTGTTAGTCCTTTTGCTTTTCCTCTGAAATGCGGTGACTAAATAATTTAATTGCTTTGTATAGAGCTGGAAACTGCAAATATCCAAGAGGCACATTTGATTTTAAGCAGTCATTTTAATTTCTGTAAACTGAAATAATTCTATAACTTATATTGTACTGTACATATTTTTAAATCGGTGATTTGCAAATGGGAATTATCTTCAATACTGTTGCCTTTGTGAGACTATTTCTAATGATAAATATTAGCTGTACACCCTATTGTCACTGGCTTCTGTATTCCTTGTGCTACAGTTTTTTCCTAAATGCTGCTGCTGTCCTCTGGCTTTTCACTGCATTAAGCCTTATAAATATACCTTCATTATGCTGAGCTCACAGTAATACTTAAATCTACTGTTCCCAAGGATAACTGTTAAAATGCAAGCTAATTGCTAATGCAGTAATGGAATGCTGTACTAGGGCAGTCTTTCAGTACTACAAAGCTAAATACTGCTGAATATTTCAGAACTTGATACAGGTAAATCTATAAATCTCTAATCCTTAGTTACTAAGGTAAACCTTTTTTAATACATCTTGTTTTCAGTGATTTGTTATATGCTGTATTCTCCTTTGGGTAGACAGATGTCTTAAGAAAACTGATACTATTTGACATAAGTAATGTTCTACTTTAAGTAATATTGATAATTTTTGAACAGCAATGTTGTCACATCTTGTGCTTTGTAATTTCCCTTTCTCTGCATTTCATATTAGGCCAGGATTTATGTATGCTCCTTTAGTGTACAACTAAGATATTGTACACTATTTTCTGTATTATGCTTTTTCTATTAGCATATTATGAAGATAACGTCCCTGATATCCAGGAAATTGTAATGATACAAGCACAGTATTAATATACGTGGATTTAATGCAAAAATGTAAAAAGACAGGTAAGATATCAGTCCTGTGATATTTCAGTATGAAAAAGCTCTGTGGAACTATATGTGTAGTTCTAACAGCCGCTGTAAATGCATTCTCACCTCACGCAACCTCTGTCGTATTTATGTCAAATGTTTCTACATTATATTGAATTAATTCAGTATTACACAAGTTTTAACTTACGCAAAATGTAGGCCTCTGTCAGTCATGGATGGTGAGTGGTTGATAATGTAAATATTGCAAAATGTATGCTGAGACTACATAGGGTATGTAGGGCAGATTCTGGGAATAATCCAAGAAAACATACAAAATTCCTAACAATTTCTTCCTAACTTTTAATACCTGATTAAGATAGCGCTTTTGTTCTGCAAGATAGTCATAGCTATAAATACATTCACCCTTTGTAAAAGAAGTCTTGGACAAGAGAAGACTGCAAGAATGGCGACTTACAGTCCCTTCCTTCTTGCTGCCTTCCTTCATTCTCAAGGTCAGACAGGGATTCAAACAAGCTGGAGCCTCGTTGGGGGAAAAACAGAACTTTAAAAATCCAAGCTTTCAAAGATCTCCTGACCTAACATAGTGTCCCTTCTGCAGTGGAACAGTTTCTCTTTCGGGCTCTCCATTCACTCAGACTTAAAGGACTGATTGGTGCCTCAGGGAAATTTTGCTGAGAGGCAGTGATAGAATCTGAATTCATGAAAAATAAAAACTTTATTCTGGGTTAATTATTTCTTAATGTCTGTTGCTCAAAAATGCACATCTGACTAACACTTTATAGAGATGGAAGTAATGAGATGAAGGGCAAATAAGTAATTTAAAAATGTCTGATCAACTTCTCATGTGGTAGTTGATTCCATATGTGTGTGTATGTGTGTAACTGAATGTCTGAAGTGCCAAAGCTCCAGCATCTCCCACTAAGATTTGCCTGTCTCTGGATTTTGGTAACTTCTGAGTCTTTCTGGTGTAGAGTTCATCTTTTGTTGCTGCTCGTGTCAGTCTCCCTCTCTTCTGTTCTCAGCTGTGCTTCCTAGTGGCCAACCCTGTATTGAACATCAGTAAAAGTTAAAAAGTTTTCGTTACAAAGATATTGTAGGTTTAGAAAGATGACTGGGTACATCCCAGATGGGATCCATATCCTTAGTACCTGGGTATAAAGGACAGAAGTTAATTGAATAAATATGGGCAGTAAAACAAACAGCATGTTTTGTTTTTACTGTCAGCTTGACTTAAACTCTGCCAGAGTGCCTAGCAGATTTTTTCCCTGTATTTTATTGTTATGTACAGGTATATTGATGCTTGTTCATATTGGTGGGGGAAGGGAAGTAGAATGACTTCAGAAACTTTAAAATCGATTTAAAAGTAATGTATTTTATTTCCTGATTGGTCCTTGTTTGGTCACACTGAATATCCAGTTTCATGGCTTGCTTGTAAGGCCTCTGAATTAGGTAGATCTTAAAGTATTCCGTCGTGGGTTTTTTCAGATGAGATGCAAAAATCCATTCAAGTTGCTGTAAGACATTTGGGATAATACTTTTAGTTTAATTTACCTTCCTCTCAGGAAGCTTTTTCTTGGTAATATATTTTTCCTTGCTGCAGTATGTGTCCCTGTTCTAAATGTTCCATGACTTTCAAACGCTGTGGGGGCTGGGTTTGTTTTTCTTTTAACATCTTCATATCATCACCAAGCTTTAAGCTCTTTCCATTAGGAAATTCACTTCTTCAATCCTTCATATTACTTAGCTGTTCTTTCTCCTCACTGGGATGCTTGTGATTTAAATTCAAGAGTGGGAACATGATGTTCAAGAGTCTGGCAAGGGTATTGTTGTATTACTTTTTGATATTTGATTTGCTGCCTAACCTGAAGCAATAATAGCTTCTATCTGGACTGAAATACTTCACTAAATGCACATTGTATGCAGAAAAAAATATTCATATTAACAAAAAAATCAGATTTTTAAACTCCTACTTGAAAATCCAGCTTTTATTCTTACAGCCTGCAGTGCAGTTCCTTGGAAGGCAAATCAGTTTTGTCTCCGCTGTTTTGTGTAATAAAGGATAGAAAGACTGGAAGTAGTCCAGTGCATTGATCTGAGATGATTTTGCTTTAGCTTTTGTCTTTCCTTTCCTATTCCTGCCTCAAAAGTATCTGAGAAATGAAGCATGAATGTTGCTGTGCAGCTCATTCTGCTATTACATGAAAGCTGTCAGCTGGTAAAGGTAGATTTCTTCTTTTTTCCCATTCTTCCCCAGTTTGTAGTTTGATTTTTGTCTGCCCATCATCCCAGCTGAGGAAAAAGTGAGACATGCCCAGCAAGAGGTGGCCATAATGTTATAAAAGCAAGGATTTTTTGTTAATGTGGGAGGCATTATTATTGAGGATATACTGGAGTCCACAAAGGCCTTGGTCACTGAGCAGTGTCAGAATTTGTGATTTTAAGTATTTGCATTACATGTCAAAATAAATTACATTGGTTTTATACCTGTGTTTCAACATTACTTGCAGAAATAGTCAATATTTATAGTCTTCTAGAAATCTTTGGCATTGTCCACCAAATAGATGACAGGAAGCTGACTGCTCTTGTGGTGGAAAGAGGCACTTAAATCTATCACATTACCTGATTTAAATAACGATTCATAAATTGCAGCCCTTAAAAACAAAAAGTTTCAGAGCTTTTTTAATTTGATATTGAAAAATGCCTAGAGAGAGATTTTGGTGTGAATTCTTGGTCTATGCCGGCTTCTTCAGTGATGTCTATAACTGCTGTGACAACACTGTTTGTCCTAAGTTAACGTTTTTCTGTGTCTTTTACAGTTCTGGTGATGCAGAAACAGTGAATTCCTCTATTCCTCCTAGGAATTCCAGTGAATTCCTAGGCTCAACTGGTTTTTTTATATTGCAGAGGAGGATGAGCAGCTGTGCTCAGAGTAAAGCTGTCATCCTCCATTTACCTGACCAGGTGTGGGCTGCACAAAGTTCTGGGCTGCATCTCATCCTCCCCTGACTGGCATAACTGCAGAGATTCCTCTGTGAGCCAGAGCTTGGTTGAGCTTTTGCAGTGATTTTTCTGCCTTCCCCTCTCTTCCCTCTGCCTCCTTTTTGCTACGGATGCATTGCACTGGTATTTTGAGTAGCTGGAACATGTGACCAGAGTGCAGGGAATGGTGCATGGCTGTGCTTTTCCTGTTTCATGCAGGTCCTTCTTGCACCAGCAGCATCCTGTGTTGTAATTGGCTGTTTTCCAATAACCCCATGGTTATGCCATTTTTAATAGGACTTTCTTTACTCAGTTGTTATGGTCATATATAAACACCTCCTAGTTTTCTGCTTTTAAGGTTGAAGCTCCAGGTTTCAAAATAGGTGTTAAACTTGAGAGTAGCAAAGAAATAATACCAAGAAACAGTATTTGTGTGATGTGTTCAATTGTTTTCTTTCTTTCTTCATCTGGAAGAAATTGTTACTTTTGGCATCAATGTGAATCTCTTATCTCAACTGTGTATGTGATACATGGCAACTGTTTTGGAAGAGGAAAAATGGCCAGAAAAGGTCTCGCTATGAGGAGGGGAGGGATACTGAGTAGTTCAACACTCTTTTCCTTCTGTTTTAACAAGAAATTCCAAATAGCAATAAACTTGAGTTTGTCCTGTTAGATTGACAACTATTTTATCTGCTAAGAAAATGGTTATATTTTTGTTCTTCTATTTTGATTTTTTTTTTCAATTCAAGCCAAAATATGGTTTCTACCTTAAACTAGTAGTTTCAGAGCTTTATCAGTGGTATCTGCAATGGAAAAAATCCTTTACTGTAAGGGTGGTGAGGCCCTGGCACAGGTTGCCCAGGGTGGCTGCCCCATCCCTGGAAGTGTTCAAGGTCAGGTTGGATGAGGCTCTGAGCAACCTGGGATAGTGGAAGGTGTCCCTGCCCATGGCAGGGGGTTGGAATGAGATCATCTTTAAGGTCTCTTCCAACCCAAACCATTCTGTGGTTCTATGATTGATTTTAAATGCAAACATACCCTAAAAGCCATTTTCACACAATATACCATATGAAGGATTATTTAGTGTTACTATTATTAATATTTAAGTATTATTCTCCAGTGAAAAGCCATATACTTGCAGATTTGTCCCACATGCAAAATGTTTAATTACTAAATTCCACATTATGGATTTCCAGAGAGAACTAATAGCAACTTGATCATGTGTTTCCTTTGTCACACAAGTTTCCACCCAAAGCTATGTTTCTGGGCTGATTATAAAGCTTGCTAGAAAAGCTTTTGAGCTTTGGTAGCAATGAAAGAGCAATTTAGTTGATTTCTCAAGATCACAGATTAATCTTACAGACACATTGTACACAGGAGACCTTTTGATGCTTTTTATTTGGGCAAGTCTAATGACTTCGTGTCTTGTGACTGCACAGAAGTTTCCTGTAGGGACGGGGAGCTCAGGCTGGTCAGACACCTGCAGAATAAAAGGAGGCTTGATTTATCTGTGTGGGTGGAGAATGGCATCAGGGGGCGGATTAGAAGAGAGAATAGTGATTGTGACAACTCCAAAATTATGATATAGAGGAAATAATGTTCAACCTACTGACAGATGTGGGAGCTGCATGTGTTAGAAGGGTATTTGTAAGCAGTGGAAGTACAGTGTTTCACTAGGCTTGTATGAAATCCTGCTTCATCTTGCATGTTTTTCTATGGTTTGAAAGGCCTTCAGTGACTTCAAATAGCAATTTATTTAGCCATGGAACAGTCCTGTGATGCGTGACTTTTCCACCTTATTGAGCACTACTGATAAAATCTCTCTCCATTGAGACTGGTGGCAGGAATCCTATCGATCTCAGTGTAGCCAGGGTTTCATCTCTATTATCTGGTGATTTGTGTGTAAAGATACTACATTAGTTCTGCACTTGGCTGAGAAAACACAGGAATTTTGCATACAAATCAGTGGAAGTTTTATCAGAATAGTGGCTGCATAATTGACTCTATTGACTCTGTGGGTGTAATAGACTCTTCTTACTGAGTTCTGCCTGTAAGTAGGTCACAGTGAATGAAAATAAAGTATGCATTTCTTTTTGTGACAGTATGGTGTTTTTATAAGTAATCTAGTAAATTTTTTTCACTAATTCTTCAGATTTTTCTTTCATCCTAATGCCCACGTAGATGCAAACACACACACAAAAATAAGCACCAGTATGCAGATTCTGAGGTGATATATTTTGTGCGTATTCTGTCTTCCAAGTACTGCTGTGCATGACCTAGAAATGCTGGTGGTAAATGCTCTATCGTGGAGCAGAGTTGTTAAACTTGTTTATATCTAATCTTTAGATGCTATCAAGCTTAGGCTGGAAAAAGTAATCTGTTTTATGCTGTACTTTAACATTTGGTATATGTTATATAAACACATATAATCTCTCCACAGCAAAGTAAATATTATAGGTACTCTAAATTATAAAATTTATTCTCTATTTGGGAAATTGATAGGGGCTGAGAGCATCTAATGTAGTCGCATTTCATTTGCCTTCTTCTCCTCATAGAACAGAACTTTTCAAAATCCCTGACATATCTGATTTAGCAGTTTGGGAAGTTCAGAGATAAAGGACTATTTCATAAAACAAAAGGGAGTCTTAAACCACAATTTTTCTGAATTATAGAAATTCTTCAGTTGAAGCAGTAATTCTTGTGTTTAGTACTTTTTTCATTCTATAATTTTCTCTTTGGTCAAATAATTGCTCTTCTTTCTTTGGACCTTCTCTAGGAAAAAATTCAGATTTTTTTTTCGTGTAAGACTGATGTTGAAGTATCTTAGGAATAAGCTCAACCAGACAGATCACAAAAATTACACATTTTAAAAAAATATTGTTATCATATTAAAACTCACTGCAATGAATGACAGGCTTTTCAAGTGTGTTTCTCTGAACTAGTCATAAATAGGAATGTGATCATGTTAAGTACCCTGTGGTTGTCTTAGATATGCCTGAGATGTCACAGTAAATTATATAGGTGTCTTTCAAAGGATGCACCACAGACACAGAGGAGTGAGGGCTTAGGCATACAGGAACAAACTGTAATCTAGCTCATAAATACTAATTCTACTAGAAAAAAAAAGTAAAAATAGCTTAACTGACATAATCACAGTAAATTGCAATGTTTCAGCCATTAATGATTCCAGTCTCTTGCATACAGCAGTGATTATGCAGCTCTGTGTGGATTTAGCTTCTTTCACGTGCAAATGTTCACTGTTAAATTGCAGTAAAAACTGAATTAATAATTCTAGCACTTAAGAGAAAAACACAGGCACTGTTAGTGCCCTCTCAACTGCAGACATAGCACTGCTATTTTTGTGGATAGTTGATGCTCTAGCACAACTTGAATTTCAGCTGACCAGGTAACTCTTGCATTAACCCCTCAGACTAAGAACCACCTTTATGTTTCTAATTGTCAGGTATTTCTCATGTCCAGGTGTCCTTCAGTGTTTCTTGCTTGTTTTTTTGTAATACTGTTATTCTAGAGTCAGCCTAGGGAAAAGCAACTTATCTCTCTTGCCCTTCTCTTTTTAGAAGTTTTGTGCCAGCAGGGACCAGATAATACTCCTCTCTTTTTGTATAAGCACAATACTAATATAATTCCTTGGAGTAGATAAGAATTGCCTTATCCCAAATATTTTTCCAGCAGCAAATTCTGGAGTAGCTTTCGCATAGGAATTGAGGAGGGGATTAATTTTAAAATGGAGCCTGATCAAATAATGGAAAAGTTGGAGTGATTTCAGGGTTCTTGAGGCTCAGGACTAATGAGCAGGGCATTCTTGTCTCTACCTGCTGAAGGAAGCATCTGCAGATACAGAGTGGATGTTAGGTAGTGTGCATCACAAACTTCTTAGGTGGAAAGGTATTAGAGCTTTTTCTTTGACCAAACTTACCTTCTTTAAATGAAAAACAGCTTCAATATTTAGCTTTCCCTACAGATGGGTAGATAATGATCTCTGACCATTGTGTGTAGATTTTTCCCATATATTCTTTCTGAGTGTGTTGACTAATCTCTTTTTTGAATGTTCCCATTGATTTTTTTTTTCATCAGTGATCTTTTGGCAGCTGTTCAGTTCTAAATTGCTTTTACCATTAGGGAGCTTTTACTTGCACCTAATCTCACAGCAGCCATTTTGATTAGATTTAATATAACTTTTCTTGCATCTTGCTTTACTAAAAGCTGCATCCTGCTGGTTTTCTCCGTGGTTTTCTTAAGAGTCTGTGGAGGAGAGCCAGGAGGATCTGCTGTTGATGATAGATGGTCTGAAATTAAACCAGTGTCCTGAAGAGAGAGTGCTTAAAAGGTTTTGATGCTGTGTTTCCATGCAGTAAGCAGTCTTCTCATGGCAGTGTTCCTGGATTTATCGTGCCCTAAGTAGCAGGATTGAGGAGATTCATGTGTGCTCCCTGAGGATTGATCATGCTATGCCAAAAGATTGCAATGTCTAATATATGAGGAAAAAATACAGCTTTTTCCCCCTCTGCTGAGCCCTGGTAGAGAGAGCTATAATGGGGTCATTGGAGAAGTGGAAGTTTCAAAAATTTAGTTTATTTATGAGCATGGGAAAGTCAGTTCCATTTTGGAACTGCATGGATTGGTTGATTTCTAGGTCTTCCCTGCTGTAAGGCCTCTCTGTTCTGTTGGGGGTTCAGATCCAAGTCAGAATGTGATAACCTTTATTAATGGGCTACTGTATATTGAGATTAGTGTTTAACTAATACCATGACCTCTTTTTGCTGGCACTGTGGAAGATCACAGGAATCCTGCTGCAATACAAGGATTAATTCACTGGTCTGCAGCTTAATTGTTTCCTTTTTAGTTTAAATAATCGTGGGAAAAAAACCTTCAACATAGGATATTTGTAACCCGTGAATTACTTAATAGCTCCTCGGTGACTTGTACCCCAGTTCCCCAGTAAGATGTGTTTTGGGACTGGGAGATGGTGATTAAAAAAAACACCACAGAAAAACAGAAAACAGACCTGAGAAACCTTGCATACGTTGAAATAGTGTTAACCACTGTTGTTTTGGGCACACCTTTGAAAAGTTAAAACATGGATGCATTTCAAATACGGATAGATTAATGACATGTGTAATTATATGTGTTTAGTGGTGACTGATATAAGAAGAATAAACTTGATTGATGCATCTGGCAGGACTAGGCCAAGGGGCCTGTTTTTGATAAGCAGAACCAAAGAAACTAAAAGGCATTAAAATTGATTCTAACTGACTAGTTCAGTAATTGAAATTAGTGTTGAGGTGTGAGCTATGTTGTGCGGAAAGAACAGTGTTTGTGTGCACATGTGTGTACAGAATGTGAAAAGAAAAAATATAATTTGCACATTGCAAAACCTATTTAGTGTAATGCAGTCACTGGACAGAGTTCACAGGCCTCTGTCCCTCCATCCTGTCTGCTTTCACTGCATTATAACCTTGTCCTCAGTGCCTGCTTCAGCTTCTCAGTTAAAATGTGGATCACCAGTAAGAAGAGTCCTGTAAGTTAAAAGTTCCTTCTAATGAGCTATTGAGAGTATCACAATGGAATATCCAGCTTTTTAATACTTGCTGCATTTCCTGCAGGAAAGTCACCTGCTGTTCTGAGTAACATTTAATTACTTTAACTTCTTCCTGCAGACTTTCTCTGGGCATCTGAAAGCACTTTGGGTAGCCACTTTCCCTTATGTCTAGTTTTAATTTGTTCAGGTTAGTGGTATAGTGGCCAAAATGACTGTGGCAATTGATCATGCTCTATTTTAAAAGAACAATGATTAAGGATTGACTTGTAGTAGATGGGAAAAATGTGTATTTTTAGGAAAAAACTAGATAGATTTCGATCTTTTACCTTGTGAATAATGAAAGTTTTGCCCCACTATTTTGTGAGGCCACCTTATCAGTTAGGCTTGGAGCAAGTTTCTGTATTAAAAAGACATTTTTAACTATTCCTCACAAACACATCGATTGTCAATTCTTTCCTGATGGTTTTGTTAACTTGACGTAATTAGTATGTATAGGCTGAAGTAAACAGTGCAGTGTGTTTATCTTAAAATTGATTGAGTTATCTTCGGGGAGTTTAGAAAAATCGACATATTCGGAAGACTTGGGGCATTTTTAAGTACTGATAGGTTTAAGCTGCAGAATTCCAAAAAATAAAAGCAATGGAAACAAAAGGGTGAGGAAGGGAACATTGAAACAAAGCATTTTGAGCTGGAGGGTACATTTCAGTATAACCTAAGAATATTTCCTCTGAACTCCTTAACAAATAAGTGAGATAGGAATCTCAGTTCACTGATTCATAATAGGTGCTAGCTCACTTAAGCTTTCCTTGCTTTTAACAGGCTTCCTGTTTCTTTTAATACCTTCCATTTGAATGAGGAACTAGAAACAATTGTCAGTAACTGTTCTAAATCCGTTTACAGGCCAGTTTGTTTACAGTCTATTTAATGCCTCTGGGATTTTCTCTTTTTTCTTTACCTGGAGTCCACTGACTCTGCTCCTTTGTTTTTTAAGCACTCCTAGAGCACAGCAAGGAACTCTTTCAGACTAGTGAGGTAAAGGTGGCATGTCTGTACTGGGGATAGGAGGGAAAGAAAGTTTTAGAGTAGGATTTTCTTCAGTTTAATGTTTTTTGTATATTTAAGATTATTCTTTGTGCTTCATTATTCACACCAGCAACCTGTTAGGAGTGATTGTCCTATATTATGAATCCATACCTGACAGTTACTAGGTCCACAATGAGGCAGACTTTTTAACAGATTGTTTATTTTCTTCTATATAAGAAAATATAAAAATTACTTAATGAAATGAGTGAGAAATGTCTGTGCAAACTCGCTTTGCATGTGTTCCCCTAAAGCTGGACAAGAGACAGAGCTATAACCACGGAGGAAGAAACAGGATACTAAAACAACTGTGGAATTGTGTGCTTGGTGATTTAACACAGTCTGGTTGATTTCCATATTTAGTGTGGACATCAGATCTGTTTGCCTATGCCCTTTAGTATATAAGACTGCATGAAATTTAACAATATCTTTTGGATACTTTGCAGCTCGAGATGCAGATGAGAGGGAGAAGTGGATCCATGCCCTAGAGGACACCATCCTCCGCCATACCCTCCAACTTCAGGCAGGTTTCACTTTCAGTTTTCACTTGTTTTACTTTTTTTTTCAAAGTGGTGAAATACAGTGGCATGACTGCTAATATCAAACACATCCTGTAAAACATCTGGCTGTTCTATAACCTATACAATTTGATATAGAAAAACATCAGTTTAGATTCGAGTCTGTCACTTTTTTCTTGTCCTGCCATAATGAAAAGTCAGACTGAGACTTTCCTTTATTAACTCATATTTATAATATATACAGTTATCATTAATTTGTATTTATTTATAATGTATATTTATTGTAAGGTTCTGGATTTATTGTTGTACATTTAATTTGGGTTTTGGTTGGGGCTTTTTGTTGGTTTTTGTTTAAAACTAGGAGTTAGTTCTTTTTGGGTCAAGCCTCTTGTGTGCTTGTATGCCACCTAACTTTGAAATTAAAATGAGGCAGCAGCATTGAACCTCTTTCTGGATGACAAAAATGGTGAATAGCTTGTTTGAAGCTGGATACCACTGTGTAAGCTGGGTATCAGTGGTTTTCTGGTTCTAAAGGCAGATGGTTGAATTGAGGATGGTTCTTAGCTTTAGTTGTCTAGTCCCAGGAGTTGGACTCTGTCATCCTTGTGGGTCACTTCCAGCTCAGGATACCCTGTAGTTCTATAATCTAAGATCAGTTTCTGGTGATACTCTAGAGCTGGACATGTCTATAAGACCTGCTAAAAATTAATTTTTGCCCTGGAGATAAACCCAAACTCTCATGAAAGGGGTTTGGTTTGTACCATATAGGTGTCTGGTGACAGTGTAAAAATCTTAAAGCAAGTGTTCATTATTTGTGTTGAATAAAGGTTTGGTTGTGCTTTTGTAGTATGGCAAGAGAATTAGGTCTCTTAACATTTGACTCAGTGTGAAGAAAGAGAGTAAAATCTCTAATATCACATAAAGAGAAGCTTATGAAGACTGATTTAGATGACATTTGCCCAATCTAAAGAGTTAGAACAAGCCTGAATTTGTCCCATCCAGCTTTAGGCACTTGTCTCAGTCAATTTACCTGTTAGGCAGTGAGTTTCAACCTTTTTTCGATCTATTAAAGACAACTACAAATTTACTAGAGAATAGCAGATCCCTGGATAAAAATTCCCATTTGACAATCAGCTTTGTATCCCTCCTACTGTGCCATGGATATGTCAGAAGTAATCTCTCCATCTGGACACAGTGGCTGACCAAGGGCTGAAGAACCCCACTCTGCAGTGGATGTGAGGAGACAGGGATTTATCTAGGGAACAATATGTGGATGTAGAAGGGCTGAGCTCCCTCCCAGGGGATGCCTCTTTCCCCACTCTCAGCTTAGAAAATGAATAGGTTAATGTGAGTGGTCCTGTTTAGGGTCTGAAATGAAGTAAAAGGAATCTGTGCTGTTTTTCTCCACCTGGAAGGACATGAAGATAGAGTCAAGGAATGAAACACCAGAATATACATTGGTTTTATCAAAATGTACACTTCCATGCTCTCTAGAAATGTTGATTGTAGTTATATTGGCAGAAATAGATTTAATGACAGCAGCTAATAATGGAACTGTTTCCCATTACATAACTGTTCACGTTCCTGGAATTTTTCAAACGAGTAAGGCATAATGTTTGAGGGAATAATTAAAAAACCAGAATTGAGTACTAAGAAACTCCATCCTTGTAAATATGTCTACCATTGAATGTAATACTTTGTGGGCCACTGCTGTGTGCTCACCACTCATTTTCAAGAACCCTCTTCAGTGTGTGGGTCATGTAACCTTTTCGCCTCTGGAGTCGGTGGAGTAGTGTTCACTTACTCCCCCATTCAGGAACTGCCAAGGTTTGCCACAGGAGCTGCTGAGCAGGCACTGATTTAAGAATGAAACACGACTGCACCTATTTGCCAAACCTCTTTCTTCTATGGCTTAGGGAGAGTGGTCTCCATTCTGTTCACCCTCACCGGTGGGACGTGCGGGCGGAACGAACAGGGGCTGGAGTTTGGGGGATGCTCGCAGGGCCGAGCGCGGGGTGAATCCAGGCAGAAGCATCCCCGCGCCTCCATGGCCGGCCAGGCCCTGCTGGGCTTCACCCCTCCTTCCCTCCCTCCCGTGGCCGCAGCTCTCGGGGCCGGGCCGCCCCCGCTCCAATCTCCGCTCGCCTTGTTCGTGACGCGCTCGGCGGGGCCGCGGCCGGGGGTCCTGCCCTTCGCATCCCGCCCCTTCCCGCCCCGCTGGNGGGAGCGGGGCCGCGGGCACGGAGCCCCGGTGCCTCCGGCTCCGGGCAGCCGCGAGTGCCGCCAGGTCCCGTGCGCCCGCAGGGATGCTGCCATCCGGATACACAAGCGCGCCTTGGCTTCGATAGCCTTTGAACAAAACGGCGCTTCGTGCACTTGATGTTCTTTTGCTTTCCTTTTCCTCCGGACAAAACAGTCAAACGGGTTCTTCGGGGGATTATTGGCTCAGCGGGATGGCGGGGTCTGAGCGCCGCGGCAGAGATTATTTTCTGTGAAGGCATTTTCTTAGGTTCTTAGTTTCTGTCGCAAAAGAAACATGTGGTTGACAGTCACTTAAAACCTTTAGGAATATGGTTTTGTCCAAAATGTTGTATCTTTTCAGAGTCTTTTTTTCATATTTCCATGCTGCTTTCCGCGTGGCTGTTCTGGTACAGGAGTGTTCAAGTTTAAAAGTCAGACTTAAAGTTGACTTCACTGTATCGAACACTCATCTGAGCTGTGAGAAACTGTACCAAACTCCAGGTGGTTCGTGTGTTGCGTGAACCAAATCAGGAAGGATTATGAGTTAAGGCGAGGTGGAAAGGTGAAGTGGTGTCTGTGTGTTCTCTAGTCTGATTAATCTTGCTGGTTTTATTTTTGCCTAAATGTTCTGCTGTGTTGTCCTTCAGTGTTTATAATGGAAGTGTTTTTGAAACACAGAATAAAACACACTTTTTCTGCCCCCCTCCCCCCAAGGCTGAAATGAGCTACAGTCAAGGAACTGAGTCATAAATACATAGAATTAAAAGGGACCCAAACTATCCAGAGGGCTGACAATTAGTAATGTTGTATCCAAAGGGAACAACAATAGGGAGGAAGTGTTTCAGATACACTTGAAGCCTGGGGTTTTTTTAAT
This sequence comes from Melanocharis versteri, assembly GCA_013397845.1. NCBI lineage: Eukaryota > Metazoa > Chordata > Aves > Passeriformes > Melanocharitidae > Melanocharis > Melanocharis versteri. Next base: position 111,327 of record VZTG01003613.1, on the reverse strand, counting down.
TTTGAAACTGAAGTGTGCTGTGTTTTTGTATGCGCTTGTATTAAAGCTGTTGCTAAAAATACACGTAGTAGTTCTAGTATTAGCTTTGTCTGTGGAAAAGTCATTGAGCAGATGGTGTGATACTACTGGGAATGTCATTCTGAACCCCACTGCGTTTTTCCCCTTATGCCCCCAAGTTATTACTGTTGTGGCATTAGCAGACCTGTGGCTTTGCAGTGGCAGCTCACCAGTTGCCTCATACTCACAGGACCTCAGGGGGAGGGTGTGCATGGGGTGAAGGCATATTGTGGCTAAAGTTTCGTGTTTGTGTGGGGAGATAAGTTATCTCACATTTTCTTTAGCTCCTCAGCAGCATCTTATGTCAACCAGCAGTCCCATTCAGACAGGGCATGTTTCTAATTGTCCTGCTTTCCTTGCTGTCTGTCAAGCACATCCTGGCAGCACCCTGGTGCTGCAAGTACTTTTGGGCAGTGGAGTTTGGTTCTGGAATTGTCTCATGAGTTATGATGGATAGCTCATGTCTTTTAGGACCACAGTAACACTGTAACTTCCTTATTTGGTCTACACTAAACTATTTCAGCCTCTAAGTGGACTCTGTAGAGGCAAAGGAACTGAAATTACAGAGTGCAGAGGTGGGCCATTTCTAACCACCATAAAAGTGAAAGGAATTAAGTAAAAATTAGTTGCTTTTTAGGTTGATAATTCCATAATTTAAACAAGATGTTTACTTTCTAGGTAGCAAATGATAAGACAACTCGATTCTAAATGGGTCTGTGCTGGCTGCTGTGAATAGTGATACAATGGCTGAAACACTGACTTACACCATGGCTTCACCAAAATGTGGGAGTTGATGCTGCTGCTGGAAGCAGTCCTGTCTCACTTCTCCTAGCAAAAGGGAAGAGGCAGTGTGGGAAGAAGGGTAGAATTTGGTAACTTAAGATTGCTTTTCCTGCTGCTCTCTCTTTCTGAGTTTATTTTTAACCCTGATTAGTTTCCACATTGAGTTGTTTATGTGACAAGGTAAATGTTTATGCTGACTCGAAGGAGCAGAGTGAAGGTGAGAGTAAACAGGGGAACTGATTTGTTTCCTGTTCATTTATGCTGGTGCGAAGTGTTTATGAAATGTTGATAATAGCAGTTCACTTAGTATCACTTTAACCAGGATTTTTTCTGACCTTTCTAAATCTGCGAGCAAGAGCACAAGGTAGAGTAAAACTTTCTTGTATGTTAAGTATATTACACTCTAAAGTATATTATATTGCTATTAACTGTCTTTTCAGTGCTGCTTCTAGTGTGAGTCAAGAATTCTTGCATAAAACTAAAACCAGGCTCTTTTAGATTAAGACTATATCAGGTATAGATGTTTTTCAAGTGCTGGTGGTAGGGCATAGGGTTGGCAGCCATGCTTCCCTTTTCAGATATTGCTAAGGAAATAACCAGGATAGTGGGTGAGTACCCTAGAACATATGCATTATCTACACTGATTCTAGGTTATAAAGGTGAAGGACTCTAGGGTATACTTAGTATTTGTGAGGCTTCGGGATTGTAGCCTATGCTTTAAAGACAGAATTTTGTATCAGTGTGTAAATACTTCTGTTTTCTGAACTTTCTGTTCTCCTAGAAGATCTGATAGTATCTACAGCTACACAGTCTTCAAAAAGCATTTTGTGTTTTGCAAAGTAGAACTTTTTTTTTTTTCCTGTAAGAATTGCAATATTCTGACTGTTTGGAAAGGTCATATGCTTCCCAGAACCCATATATTTGTTCTCAGACACGTTCTGAGCTTTAAGTATTGCATAAAAATCTAGCAGAGGAAAATAATAGAGTTGGTTTTGCCATGAAAGTGTCCTTCTTTAGTGGCTTACAAGTTGATTTCTTGTTTTTCTTCAGTTTTTTATCAGTGATCCTTACAGGCAATGTCCTGCTCATCAAAATCAAGCATGATGTAGGCAGGGGATATGCTTCTGATGAGATATTGTTGGTGAAAGGAAAACATTCTTGTTCACTCCTTCAAACTAACTTACACAGGAATTTTTTGTTGGATTTGGAATCCTAATTAGATGAAGAATGTAGCAGAAGTGTCTTCAAAAAGATAAGAAATTCCACTCTGTACAGCTTTCTGTCTTTCTCCCCCACGAAAGCTACTATTGTAATGCTTTTATTTGAGAAATATATTTGAATTTTTCTGATATGCTTCTTCTAAGGATGATGCAATCTTTTCATCCCATCCGAGTTTGAAAGAACTGGTTTAAATTAGGCTGAATTACTTCTCAGCATGGACAAGTTTTGAATACAAATGCATTAGAGATATGTGTGACTTCTAATTTGGAGGACAAGGAAACAACATGAAACTCCCTTGGTGCTAGCAGTTCTGTAGTGAAAATAAGGTTCATAATATGTATTTTTAATGGGGTTATGTTTTGTTGTTTAACCTCCTCCTCCAAAAAAAGGGTTTTGTATGAAGGGAATAATTTTGTAGGACTGTTAGCATGTGAGTTGTTTACTCAGTTCCAGACCAGCATGGAAACCCTTTCCTAGGAAAACCATCCTGTCTGGTCACTCCTCCTCAGTGGGGATCACACAGATCCCACTGGGACACCTCAGACTGGTCAGTGCTGCTGGGCCCTGCAAACACTGGCATTGAGATGTGCCCTGTTGAGCCTGGGCCTTAAGCTTTTGCTGTGTCCTGAAGGGGAGGGACATTCCAGAGGCTGTGGGAGGGAGGGAGGATGAGGGAAAGAATGCTATGGTACCTTTTTCTCTTTTCTCTAGAGTTCTTATCAGTCTGGTTTTCTTGGTGGGGAGCAGTCAGACACCAAACAACTTGTTTTGATTCCAAACTTCTTGTTTTGGGAGGTGGTGGGCAGACTAGCATTTTCAATATTACTTGCTTCTGCAACTGTCTCATCTCTTAATTATTTTAAACTTACATGAACACAAAGTCTTTATTTGAGGTTAATAAAGTGTACTTACAAACAGATGTAGTTACTCAATGAAAAAACAAGTTACACTACTTCAGATAGGTACTGGCAGTAAGATAGAGTCAGTGTATTTCTGAGGATTGGAAATAGTCTGGACTCCTGTTCTTTTTCATAATCTGAAGATACTTATTTTAGAATCACAGGATGACTTCAGCTGGATAAGACCTCTGGAAATCACCTGTTCCAAGCACCTTCTCACTGCACGACAAACTTATGCTTTAGATCAGGTTGTCAAAGATCAAATCCAGTTGAGTTTTACCCTCCAAGGGTGGAGGTTCAACAATATCTGCAGGCAACCTGTTTTGCCAGCCTGTGAATAGGTGAGCAGTGTATTTTACAAGTTCCTCATAAAAATTTGATTGCTTCTTGAGGTGTGCAGATTCCTAATGTACAAGTTTAACAAGCTGTTAAATGCCATTCTAGTGACTCTGCTCACCCTTTTCTTTTGAAGCCTCATTTCCTTCATGGCAGGGAAGGTGAGAAAGGGTCCCCATTTTACCTTTACTGTGGCTTTGAGTGACCAGAAAATCAAGAAATAAGCATTTGTTATGCAAATCTGCACTTTGTATGTCTGCTCTTTCTAAATTACTTCTGGGTTTGAAATACTGATTGATTCTGTTTGCTATTTATGCAGGCTGTTTTTTCTGTGGTATTGCTTAACTTCTAATCTTTAACTTTTCCAAGTATCTTTTGGTTTTCAATTCTAAAACTATGTGAGAACTTAAAATTATTAACCTAATCTCATATAACACAGACTAATAAATTTGCTGATGTTATCAAATTTCATCTTAACTACCCAAGAGCAAACTAGTGGGGTGCTGCAGCTTTAAGTACCTGTGCTTTGCAAAATTATTCTCATGTTTCATCTCTGTGCTATGTTCAGCTTGACACTATACCTGGTTTTATGGTTTTCTCTTTACATTGATTCAAGTTTTAATTTTCTAGTAGAACCTTTTAGGTTACAATTTTCACTCTGTGTTTTGTGTGGGTGTCTGCTCAGTTGTTAAACTGAATGTTTTTATCAGCTTTTCCCTTAGTTCTAAGAGCCTGAAATCTAAGAATGGCATTTTATCTTTAAGCCACCACTAAAAATACCAGATAGTTACATATTAGCAGTCATAGAGTGATGACTGAAATAAAAATCAGCATTTTGATGCAGCATACAGATAACATGCGCTGTAAACGATATTTCTGTGTGTAGTATCTTCAGCAGAAATTTCCTGTATAGTTCACGTGGTTTGGTATATGAAACCTGACCTCCAAAATTTTTAACTGAGCTTGCAGGGCTGTTTGCTGAACAGATGGGGTTGGCTGGTAGCTGTACGGACGATTCAATTTTCAACAAGGAAATAGAATACTAATTTCACATGATTTCAGATGTTGTTTCAGTGTCATTTAAACCAGTTTGAGGGAGTATCAAAAGTTGCTTGGTTGACAGCACTCTCCCTTCTGTCTATTAGTTTTTTGATAGCTTGTTACACTGAGTGCTTTTTGAATTTTCTTTAATTCTTGTCATAGTCAAAATGTTGGGGTTTTTTGGTTGTCTTCTCCCTCCTCCTTGTTTCAAAAGACTATTTCTAAATTTGACTGGTGTTGACTGTCTAACACAGGTGAAGTATCTTTTTTTAATACTGAATTACAAACCCATCTGTATGGATAGATTTACTGCTGTAGAGCTGTTGTCAACGTCTGCATGCTCATCTGTAGCAAATGAGTATAGAATAATATTTTCTGCAGTCAGTTTGTGGGTTTGTGTTTTAGGCTGTGTGTGATACTGTGCAAGCCATTCCACTACTGCACACAAGTCCTCACACCTCTAAAGAGCCATCAATAAAACTCTTAATATGATGGCCCAATATCGTACAAAAATAAAGAAAAATTGTCTGTTCTGACAGGGCAAACAATGCCAGAGAAAACGTGACACTAATGTGGAATTTTACAAATGCAGATTGCCCGTCTTGCCCCACGTGAAATGTTTTCCCCCACTGGTTGATCTTTACATGCTCAGACTCTTGAGATCTTCAGCAGCTGAAACAGCAGTTGATGGTTTCATAAGAGTTTGAAGTTGTCCTGGTTGAGATCAGTGTGAACACAGGTGAGAATTTTGAGGCTGGTAGCAAAGTTGTCACTGCTGTGATGTTCTCAAGGTTATGTTTCTGCTGTGACTGATGTTTGCTTCTTTATCCTTCACGGGTTTTTCCTCCTATGTATGTTTATCTTACAGTGTACAATTTTTTCAAACTGGGCGTGCTTCAGTATTTGTTTCGTAGTTCCATTTGCATTAAAGGTATTATATAAATAAACCTTTAATGTGTGTACGTAGCATATGTGCATGAAGGCAGAAGTAATCAAGAATGCTCTCTTTTCTTTCCTCTAATTAAAGATGTGGTATCCCAGTGGGAATTTGTTTGGGTCTTTAAATCAATGGTGTATAAGTTTAAAGATAGGGGATTATGTTGTATACAGAAGTGTGCTCTGAGTGTTGTATTATTAGGAGAAACAAGTTTCCAAGCAAGAAGATATAAATGTAATCGTTCTTATAGCACTGATACATTGTCCTTGGTGGTATGTGTGCAACAAAATGTCAAAATTCAGATATGGTGACAAGGATGCAAATCATTATAGCTGTAAAGGAACTAGGGCGACCAGGAGTAATAATTTCTAACTTTTCAGTTCAAAGGTATTTAAGAAAAGATTTAGCAGTTCTTAGTTAGGGAGCTGTGAGTTGAGCAATACTGTCTGAAATGTGAAAAGTGCAGTTATCCCATTGGGTATGGTTTGTGCTTCCCTAGCTGAAATGTAAGGGTATGGAATCATAGGACAGTCTTCAGAAAAATGTGAATTCTCCTTTATATTTTATAAAGAAACTTTAATCAGTGTAATTTAAGAGGATTTGTTCAATCATAAGTAATGAAATACTCTGGTGTGTGATGATTATACCCCCTCTGAAAATGTGGAGCAATTTACTGCTACTGATTTAGCTGCAAATAGAAGCCAAATGTGTTCAGCTGTGTGCCTGTGTTTGCACGTGGCAGGATGAGAGGCAAGGCAGCAGTTTCTCAGTCAGATGGCAGTCAAAACCATATTATTGTTTTATTTTTTCTCCTCTGAAACACTAATTAAGTATTTGATTTTTATTTGTTTATTTATTTCTAGGGTGTGGATTCAGGATTTGTTCCCAGTGTTCATGATTTTGACAAGAAACTTACTGAGGCTGATGCTTACTTACAGATCTTGATAGACCAGTTGAAGGTATGGTAACTAAATGCTGCATTTACTGTGCTGGGGCTCTGTTTGTCAAGCTGGATTTCAAGGCCAGGTTGAAAGGAAGCTCAACAGAGAGAGTCAGTCAAGATGAAAATGCCTTTCTCTTAGGATTGTTAAAGTGGAGTTAAAAATTAGAGTAGCTCAAGCAGATTTTTATAAAATGGTTTACAATGGTTGAAAGGTTCTGTTTTGTGTACAGCCTTTATGGAAATGGCAAGGTTAAATAAGTTATGTTTCTTTTCAAAACATAATCAAGTCATTGAGTTGCTCATAGCATTTTAGAATTTATCCTGAGACAATTTTGCCAAGTGATGTCTAACTACAGTTGCAGATAGTTTCAGACGTTGTTGCAGTGGTGAATTTTCACTTTTGTCCTCGAGTGAAAACATTCTGTAGGTATGTTGTAAAATACAGCTCTTTTAAATTTTGTATTTTAAGAATAGATGGGAATGCAAGGAACAGTGAGGTCGAATCTCTCAGTACTCACCTTATTGAGAAAAACACTTTTTGCTGCTGCTTAGGACACTTTTTTCCCATGACTCAGCAGGTTGAAATTGCTGTTAAATTGATTCAGTTTTGCTGGGTTGGATTTTTTTCCCCTCATATGATGTGCAAGTATTGCATGTGAGATATTCAGCAAAAATTCAGCTGGAGGATAGGGTGGAGAGGGGGATGAGCACAGCAACAAAAATGAGGGTGGGCAGAAGAGATGCAAACAAAATTCAGAGCTGCCCTGCAAAGACTTGATCAGGAGCTTTGTCTGCCACTCTGGAGAATCACTTCACTGACAGAAGGTATTTAAATCTGTACACCTTCTAATTGTTATTTCAGGCCAGCTGGGGGGAGGGGGATAGAAATTAATTAATAATGAAAGATGAGTCAGTTTGAGGATGGACAGAGACCAAGATCACAGTCTTTTTTTAGAACTAGAAATCAGCCCTCAAGGGAAAGGGAACACATGAGTAGGTTTGAGGCAGGCAGTTGAGTGAAGAACTGCAACTCACTTCCTAAAAATTACATCCTCTTCTCTGAGCAAAGGTGGATGTGATGAACTTTTAGCATTACCCGTAATCTTTTCTCTTCCTTGGACAACTTCATAGTTGTGTGTGCACCTTAAAGTGCCCTCAGAGGCCTCTGTTTACTCTTTCAGCTCAGCTTGTGTTAAATGCACATGCAAGCTTTTCACTGAGGGTTTGTTTCACTTTGTTCTGTTGCATCTCATATCCCACTTTTAAGAAAATAAACATAAATTAATGCTAGGAAGTCATATCTTCCTAAAAAAGATGTGCCTACAAATCTTACATGATTTGAATCATGGACCTGAATCAAGGTACCTGGAAGATGAGGGTTGAGGCTTTTTTGGTTAAATGCTTCCTATGCCCCAAAGATTGTTGTTGAAATAGAAGAAAGGCAGCTGGAGGTGTTCTGATGAGTTCACTTTCCTTACTTAACCTCACCTTTTTGTTCAAATCATGGTAGAATTGTCAGGCTGAGCTGTGAGATTTGGTCTTTTGCAGGATAGGATGATGTGAGAAATTAGTTACAAATTTGTTATATCACAAATTCTGTAAAGAATCATTAGGCCAAAACTGCTTTGGATCCTAACACCAGGGTTGTGTGACTTTAATACTTATTAAATGTTTTTGGTTTTGAAATGTTGGTGTTTCTGTTTGATTTTATATGGAAAAATAACACTTTCAGTATTTTCACAAGTATCTCTTTCTTTTAGCTTTTTGATGAAAAACTCCAGAACTGCAAAGATGATGAACAGAGAAAAGCAAGTACATTTTGTCTTAAAAATTGTTTGTTTATCAGGTGGTAGTGTGCATCAGTTTGCTGTAGTAGAAATACTAAGTACACATTTACTCAGTTGTCAAAATTGCTTCAAGCAATTTGATAACTTATAACAGTTGTGTTGTGACTAAGTTGCCAAAAAAAATTTAGAAATAATGGGCGTCATAACATTAAAAAAAGGTTTTGGTCTGTCAGAAATAATTGCTCCTCTGCTATCCAACATATTGAAATGCTTCCAACAATGTTGAAAGCATTTTAACTTAAATTTGCTGGTTTTTAATCTTTTACAAGGATGAGTGTTTAATGTTGGTGGGAATTACAAAGCTATTCCAAAGGGAAAAAAATAAATACTCCTAATCATGTATTTCACATAATCAGTCTGCATCCTGTGTAGGTCTGTGACACATTGGAAGTCTGAGAATACCACAATTCATTCACCTGAAGTGAGGGTGCTGGAAATGTAGTGGTGGGGAGCACTGCTCTTTTAGCAAGGGTGTAATTCAATTAAATGGTTTGTGTTCTTTGCATCCCCTCCTGTTCCCTTCCAAAGTCAGCTCTGTAGGTCTGAGTTCAAGCACTGTTTAAGAAAGGCTGGCACATACCTTGGTGGTGTGGGTTTGACATTAAGTGTCATGCTGGTTTCATATATTAATTTGTGCGTGTGGAGGAGGGATTTAATTCCTTGTGAAAGGTTTATTACAGAGGAGTTGCTTTTCTTCAGCAAATGCAGTAATCTCAATATCATGAAGTAGTGGTGTATTTGATCTTGGTTCCCTCCCTCAATATCTCTTGTGAAAAAAAGCAGTGTTCTCTTGGTGTTTGGTTCCTCTTTTGAAAACTGTTTGATGCTTTCTGTGATTAGCTTACTTCTTTATAGTGGTTATGACCTTTCAAGTGTTATTCATCTTGCCTGATGTGTTAGGTGGTGTCCTGGGGAGTTCTTTCTCATGTACAGGCTTTTGAAAGAACTTTGAAGTACATCTCTGTTAGTGTGTTTAATCTGTAGACAACTGACCACAAGAGTGGTCTAAGGATTTTGTATTTCTCCTTCAGTGTGTCTTACTGGGGAGAGTTGTCCTTCAATTTTGACCTCCCTCCAGATGCTACTTTGCAGATCAGGCAGTACTTTTTTCCTGTGGCAGTGCTCCTAATCCTTAGAGACTTTCCACATGTTGTGCTGACTTCTTTATTTATCTCTGCAAAGTATCTATAGGACAGATGGATTGACTTCATAGAGAAAGGAGGAGGCTCATTTAGAAGAGGTTGGCGTCCTCTGGTTTTAAATCTTGATGAGGGTTGCTATTACTGCAGATTCCATTTATTCTCTATTAAAAAATGAAAAAGGCTTGACAAAGCACTCTTTTGATCACGTCTCTTCCTGTACTGAGAGGTTTTCTGATACAGTATTTAGCAGTTTCCCTATTTGTCTATGGAAGTATGGTTCACATATGAGATTATGATCTGAGTGTAATCTTAATCTGCAGGGTACTTCCATCAAACCCGTAGTTCTTTCCTCCAAGGAAACAGGTTTTGGACATTTGAGTTTTAAGTGCTTCCCAACCAGCTGAGTGCTGTTCTGCAGCTGTTTATGGCTAGGGATTTCAAACCTGAGCTGTTGTTTTTGCAAGTTCACAGAGCATTGGATGAGCTGGTTTTCAGTTACAGAATATTTGGTCTTTTGAAGATGATGATATAGGTGTTTTGAGATCTTCAAGATCTCCTGGATATCTTCCTTCTGAGATGTGTGAATCTCTTGGATATGGACAAAGACAGTGCAGATGTAGACCTGATGTAAATACAGGGATTTTCATGAATTCCCTGTGCTGCATTGCTGTTCTGGCAGAAGTGCAGCTAGCAGGGTATGGTGGGACCATGCACAACCAGCAGTGCTGCCAGTTCTCATGAATCTCCTGGTGGGGTACAATGCTTGTATCTGATTGCAGAGGAAGGAAATGGGGGGGTGTGATCTGAGGGTCCTGGTATTTCAAGGTGAAGACAAGACATGACCTTGCTTTCTTACAGTGTGAACAATATTAGTGGTGGGAACTCCAAGACAGCTTTTCTGTTCAGTTTTGTGTAGTTTACTTGGCCACTTGTCAGGGAGAAGAAAACTGAAGCACTCAAAGGCTTCAGAACAGCAGAGGTGCATGTTTGCAGGCTGGAACAAAGCTGACATTATTTAACAGGATTTTGGAGGGAAACGTAGCCTGCTTAAACTGTTTGGTTCAAAACAAGTGCTTTTTGTGAATTAAATCCAAGGCTGAGCACACAGATTTAGGTCGCACCTTACAGATTTCAGCCATGAGTCAGCTCCCCCTACGTGCCTCTGCTGCCTCTCTGTGCTGGATGAGCTGATCCCTCTGTAGTCACATGATTGTTGAATGAGGCAAAAATCGTTTTGGATGAGATAAAATTAGCTCTCAGTGATTTCCTAAAAAATCAGATGTCAAGGAGATGCAATGAGCAGCAAGTAGAGGGAGTAGTTTCAGCAGCAGCCTGCAGTTTGATTAGATTAAATATAGCAAATTGCATTCTGCAGTTGTAAATCTGCATTCTGCGAATGTAAATCTGCAGGAAATTGATGTTTCAGATGAAAATATGTGTATTCATTACCTAAAACTAGGGGAACTGTCTTACTAAAATTTTATCTTCATCAGTTTTCAAAGACTAGGGATGTTGAAAAGAGAATATCATGATAAATGTTAGCAGTAAATGGTATTTGAATTTTTTTACTGGTAATTTGTTTTATCTTCAACATACTTGCTTATGGTTTTCCTTACAATTTTGTAGTGTCTAAATTATCGAAGTTCCCTGTGCTGTGTTCTCGCAAGGTGGTCACAGAGCACAAATGTGAAAAATACTGAATCAATGCAAACTGTTACTGCTTAATTTGGCCAGCTCACAAAGGATTCATTTCCACAGAGGAACAAACTATGATTGTATAATTTGTGGAAAGGCCTTAGAAATCTGGTTGTCCTGAGGTTTTTTCCCTCTTGATCTTCCATGTGATCTTTGACAAAATTCCCCGTTTGTCTGTACCTGTGTGTAAGAATAACAATGTCTCAGTGTCCTGTTTGGAAAATTACAGATGGATGGGGAGAAACCAACATCACTGAATTGCATCACGTGGCCTGAGGTCACTTTCTTATTTTCGGCAAAGGTGATGTCACTGAAGGGACTGAGATCTCAGTTTATTTGGTGTGTAAATACTCTATAACATGTTGGGGGAAAAAATGGGTAAAGAATGATCAAAGCTGCTGATGGCTGCCTCCAGTTGGCTGTAAAACCTTGAGATTGCATGATTTCCTTCAGCTGCATCATCTTTCATCCAACGAGATCTGTGTGTTTGGGTACATTGCCTATTCTATTTTGGTGCTAAAAGGCTCAAAACTTCTATGCTGTCATATTTAAAATGCTTTTTTCAATATGTGTTGATAAAGTTTAGACTGGAAGTATCATAGAGACGTGAAAAACAAACAAAAACAAAGCCAAGGAATTTTTAGCTGTTGGCATGTTATTCTGCTAGCAGCAGGAGTAAATATAACATAACTTCATGATATAACATCCCTTATATGATACATCCTAGATAAACATGCTCCAGTCTTTCCAGTAGGAAGGGCTGAGTCTGGGTTCTGTTTGGCCACCTCTTGCCAATTAATTCTGAAGAAAATGTACAGCATCCTTCGAGTAATATCTACAGCATAAATGAAAATTTTCCCCCAGGAATTGCCTGAGAGGCTGTCACTACATTTCTTTTTAATCCACGAATTGGGGCAGTCCATTCCTGTGGATTTATAGCTGCATGTTCCTCTCTTATGCTGTAGGCTTTGGCTTGCAATGCCTGGTGGGGGGAAAAGGATCTTTTACACACTTTGATTATTCAAGAATCAAGAAGATTGTGACTCAAATCACATGAGACACTCAAATTAATCAAAACAACGAGGTCCTGTAATTGCATTAGTAGAGGTTCAGTGCTGAGTCCAGTTTAGTGATTTTGCCTTCTGCAGACAGAGCCAAGGACATCAACAGGAAGCATCTGCTCCTGAACCAGGTCACGCTGATGTGGATCATGGCATGCAGATGCCTTTTGCATGCCTGAGGTGCAGTTCCACACAGGAAATCTTTATGAACCAGTGTTTCTAGATAAAATTAAGTAGGCAGATTTCCAGATGCACTTTTACTGGAGGCGTAGAAAGAGCAGTAACATGTGTGCACTGTTATTTTCTGTGATTTGTTTTAAGCTGTGCTTAACTGCAAATGTTTATTGTACTTGAATGATGGTCATTTCATGTAATTGTGTTGAAATGTCCCACCATTCGGTGCACTTCATAAGGATACAAAGTGAACTTAGAATCTTCATGCTGCTTTTCATTTTTGTTGGTGTTATGCAAAAATGAAGTATAGATTTTAATGGGTAAATGTGTATAATGTCACTGTTAAGAAATTCCTAGCCTTGTCATCTTTAAGCTTTAATTATCAGTTTGACTTCAGTCTTGTCTTGAAAATTGTGTCTGTATATGGAAATAGTCTTTAACATGTTGGTTAAGGGCTTTTTTCCCACCCCCGATTTAAAATTAAAATATTGTGTTTATACGGTATTTAGGTCAAACCAGATGCTGGAAATTTTGTCTTTAACCACACTACTTTGATTTTTCTTTTACAGAAAATTGAAGGTCTCAAAGAAACAACTAGTGTAAGTTTCTTTAATTTTTATAACTATTATATATCGATTCTGAAATTCACTTTATTTTCTTGGGAAAGTTGTTAAAGCCTTTTTACAGAAAAATGAGAATCCGTATTGGGTCCAACATTGTGATGGCAGAGGCAGCCTGGTTCTGGTGCTGTGTTCAGCTTTCTGTCCAGCACGTTGGAACCATGGAATAGCTGAGGCTGGAAGGGGCTTTTGAAGGTCTGTAGTCCAGCCCTGTGCTCAGAGCACCATCAGCTGGAACAGGTTGCTCAGGACCAAATCTAGTTTGAGTTTTGAGTAACTCCAAGGCTGGAGTCTCTACAGCTTCTCTGAACAACCTGTATCAGTGTTTGATCAGCCATAAAAGAATAAAAAGCGTTTTCTTTTGTTTCAGGTGATTTTCATGTATTTCTATTTGTGGCTGTTGCTTGTCCTGTCACTGGGCACCCCTGAGAAGAGTCTTGCTCTCTGCCTTCCCAGTCAGATATTGATCCTCCTTGATAAGGTCTCCCTGAGCCTTTTCCTCTCCAGATTAAAGCAGCCCAGCTCCCTGAGCCACTCTTCCCATGACAGTTTACCTGCCTGCAGCACTCTGGGGGTTTGGAGCTGACCTCCCTGTCACCCTGACAGCCTGGCTTCTGTGTGGCTTTGGAAACTTCAGTTTTCTGCTGCTGCACTTTTGTCTCTGGAAAAAAAAAGGGGAAGGGAAAGTAGGGGTTCTGCAGAATTTTGTGTCCATTTAGTTCACTCCCAGTATTCTATATAACTAATAAATACAAAATATTAAGGGATAGTAATACAATTTTTTTTCTGATATTTTTTTTCCTAGAGCATGGTAGAATCAATAAAACACTGCATTGTGTTGCTACAGATTGCTAAAGTAAGTACACTGTAAACTACTCTGAATTTTAATAATACAGCATTGATCGAATTGAAACCTAAAAGTGCCTGCTATGTGATCCAGGAACAAGAAAACGTTTTAAGTTGATTTATGCTATTATTTTAATGAAGTTTCTGGAACACTGAGTTCCATAGCAGACAGTCCTGTTAATGCTCATGGTAACAGTCATGTTGGTTCAAGTTTTCTTTCAGATAAACTTTCCTTTGCAGAGTTTGCTATTAGACTAAAGAAGAACTCAGACAAATGTCAGGGTGGCAGAACAGAAACTTAACAAAACTCTTCTTTCTGCTTCATTTGAGAGTGTGGCTAACGAGTAAAAAGGGAAGAAACATGATGTAAATCATTAAACCAGTTTGGCAAGGTCTGTCACAGGTCTGAAGTTCAGGATAATGTTGGAACTTCTTGAAGTTAGAATTGTATTGTTTGAGAATACAGTGTGGACAATGCACTTATGCTTTTCACCTACATGTTTCATTAGATTTTAAAATTTGGGGAGTTTTGGATTTACTTTTTGTCAAATTCTGCCCTTACAGGTTTAACATTCTATATTTAGGATATGTTAATTATGAACTGCTGATTTGTATCTTCTGATCAAAGTGGAGGGAGGTGATATTTTGCAAAGAAATAAAAGTATTTTCAGAATTTCAGGCTGATATACTCAGAACACATTCTGATTTATCCAGAAATGGGTATGGGGTCTTAAAATATTTTTTTTCTGTAATCTAGATCAAGTATTTTTTGTAGCTTTGAAATGCAGTATTGCTGTTTGTCTTCATCTTAGATGCCAGATACGTTGTACAAAATTTTGAGTGCAGTGAAAATTGAAGTAGTTAGAATCTTACAGGATCAGAAGTCATTCACTAGAAGGATCAGTGCATGTTTCGTGAAATTCAAGTTTCATAGCTATTACTTAAGAATTCTGAAGAAAGTGTTTGTTAATTAACAGGTTTGTGCAAAACCAAAACTTTTCTAAGAGTAGTAGGGTTGAAACATTGAAATAGTTTTGTGCTACAATGAATTTGGAGCTCGAACAACCTTCATTTGACATGCAGTGATGCTACTTCAATCCGTCTCTGTAGTGCCAGCAAGAAAAGCCTTGTCAGTATTTAATTTGCTGTTATTTAGTCCTGGGTATATTTAGAGGTGTTTTAGTACAGTGAAATCAGTAGACTATATGTCATTTTTTAGGGATTTGATGGAGTCCATTGTAGATAGAGTAGATAGTAATATGCTGATTTTCTTAGCTTTGTGTGATTTGCTGTATTGAGGAAGCTGTTGGAGGAACTGTGCAAGGAATTACTAGCTCATTTTTTCTTAATTACTGTATGCATGTATTATTTAATAGTTCTTATTTTCACAGGGGTTTAATTCCTATGAAATTTTACTCCTTTTAGAAAGCTCTGCTATGTAATTAGCTAATGTGAAATTACAGAATTATAATCTGCTTTTCAGGCTGTTGATCAGAGCTGGTAATAGGTGGCTGAGTTATCTTTCTTGTTTCTGTTGCATATCAAATCCTGTTTCTGCTCTGTGTGAGATTTTGGGAGTTAGACAAACGTGACCACTTCTCTTATGCTGATGTAAAGCATATTTTGAAGTTCTTTAGGAGGTTTGCTGATAATGGACAAAACTGGTAGTGGCAGATGTAGTCATTTAGATCAGGTTCAGGACTTTACTGCTCCAGCTACCATGTGAGTGTAAAGGCAGGTGGAATTTGAGTCCCCCAAAGGTGCTAGCACTTGCTTTTTCTTGCACTAAATCAGACCTTGAAGCCCTTCTTTCAGTACCACTAAATATTAACCAGTGTAAATAGATGAGCTTATCCCCTAAGGAGTGGGGTTTTATTGTTTGGTTTTTTCCTGAACCATATCTAAAGCTCTTCTGGAGCTGTTGAAGACAAGGTGGGTTAAAGGGGTGCCTTATGCACAGCTAATTGGAATATTTTGATATAGTGAAAAAAATGTTCCCCTTCTTTAACAACCTTTTTTCTGCTTCACCTCTTTACCTCCTTACTCTCTCAGACAACTGTACTTGTTGACTACAAAAGAATTCTGTCATCATTCCCCACCCCCCACCTTTTCCATTAACTGTTGGTATCCTGATTTCCTACTGCTGTAGAAAATTTACAATACAGGTAGGTTTGTTGGAGTTTTTTTTTTTTCCACAGTTCTGCAAGTTGCTTGTGTATGATGCAATCTCTGTACAAATGTGTTGTGCCTGACTGTAGTTTTGTGCTCTCCGGTGGAGACCTTTTAAGATTCTGCAAGGTTTTTTCCCAAAACTGTAGGGAAAGTATAGCTGCTGACTGACACTGCTGAAAATAAATCATCTTAACACCATCCTGCACCCCATTTTTACTTCTACAGTGCCTTTCTCATTCGGAGACAGACTTGCCAATCTGTGTACTTTGGTAGTGTTACCACTTCTCTATGTACTTAGAACTGTTTCCAACACACAGCCATTTATTATTTGGATGATTTTGGAACATTGAAGCAAACCTGGATTTTTGGTTGTTTGAGTTTTGTTTTGTTTCTTTTGTTAATTTTGTCTTAAGTTGTTCTGTTTCATGGATTCTTACCTGTCTTAGTGTTTGGACAGTTAAATTTTCATTAAACTTGCTGGTAAATCAAGTGTGTAATTATGCCAGTCGTACTGAGGTGACCCATGACATTTTCAAAATAATGAAGTAAATACCAGCTAATCAGGAATATATTATACTACATTCACTGCTTATCAAAAAGCAGTCAAAATAAATGAAGTGGGATGGGCAGATGGAGCATTTGGCCCGTGTTGTCCCCTTTGTGTGTGTGGCAGTTGAAAATGTCCAGCTTTGATGTATGTGGTGTAAAATACATGTGATGTTCTGCCAGGGATGTGGTAAACCTCAGCCTTAGAAATATATGTGTGCTATGAAGTACCTTTTCTAATTAAGATATTTAGTTTTGCTTCTTTCTCTTCTCTTTTTCACTCCATTTCTGGCAGTCTTGCCTGCCCAGTTTTGTGGAATTTCTGTTTTCCTTACCTTATACTGCTGCTGGTGCATTACTGAGGTGGGATAGCAAGCATCAATACTCATGCAGCACCTTTGTGGTTTATTTCTTAGGTCTTAGAGGTGATGGACACAACATGAGAGTTTTATGTGTTGGGAAAAAAATGATGTATTTTGTAAATTTGCAACCCAGTGGAACTCGTCGCCCTTGGTGTTCTTTTTATCATGGAAAGCCAGGCTTCAATAATGTCAGCTAGCAGACATGAAATTTTAATGGCCTATTGCCAACTGTATAAGCTAAGGAAGGATGTATCAAGTATCAAAACATAAATATGTGCAACTTCCTTAGTACTACTTATAGCTTTTTTTATTATTATTATTAATTTAAAATGTAACTGGAAATCCAGGGGAATACTCTGCAGACAAGTCTTAAGGTTCCCACTGGGCAAACCTATGGGTTGATGTACTGTCTAATATGAATTTTGCAGCAGAAGGGAAGAGATCTGGCTTAGTGTTCGGTAAAATTTAAAGTGCTGCTGTACAGTGCTAAAACTGTGCTGGCTGTAGATTGGCATTGACTGGTCTGCTGCTCGTGTCATTTCCCCTGAGGCCAGATGTTTTCCATACATTGCCTGCTCTTTCACGTATGCTTCTAGGCTAAAACTCCAAAAATCTGAGATAGTGAATAATCTAAAAGCATTTTAAAATCTAGTGGATGCCAAAAAGCAAAAGTTAAAACCTTTCAACTTACTTTAACTTCTGCTTTTCTCGTGTGTTAATCACAGAAACTGAGAACTTCATCTTTCAGGGACTTATGGGAGCTGCAGAACATATTTTGGGGAGCTCTTAGGTATTTGGGAAGCACCCACATTATAAAGCAGAACTGTACTCTGCAGTGCAGAAAGGATATTTTTTAAATTGTTTGCACTCAGGTGGACAGGCCCTCAGAGAATGCTGATCTTCAGAGGTGCAGTGGCTGTGTGTGGAATTGTGTAGTCCGAGTTTAGTTACTGTATCACATGATGAGGAACATTTTATGGTTGAAAATGTAAACATTCCTGAGGGAAGCTTGCTGTTCTCGCTTAGCACAGAACTGATAAGTCATGCAAGATTGTTTTGTTGATATTTTTAACATTTTTTCCTTAAGGACCAATATAATGAGGAGAAGCACGCAGATGGACTTATAGTAAGTTTAAATCTAATCTTTATCTCCTTTTAATTCTGCAGAACATGTGAACAGAGACCTGAATTTCCACTCACTTTGCAACATGCTTCTTCCTTTCTCTAATTTACCGCTTCCAGTGTCTTGTTAAAATTCCTGTTGAGTCCTTAGCTCCTGAGGTTGGCTAACACCCTTGTCTTTAGAAAATAGAGTGGTCAGTTTTGTATGGAGTGTCTTGAACAGCAGTGTTGTGACTGAACACTTAGATAAAAATCTGCCATGTGGACAGATGAAAGGGAAATTACTGGGATAAAAATAGTTTTGTGTTCCATCTGAAGTATCTTTGTGTAGGAAATAGATCTGCTCTCCATGTGCTTCAAGTAGCTTGTCTTTTCTACAGTGCTGATCCTTTGATGCAGAGTTGTGTTATGTCTGTCTAAGCAATGTTTCTTCTTTAATAGAACTTCTGCATTTTTAATGTAACTTCTGTCATTTTTGGTTCTGGTCACATGTGATTTCTCTTTCTTTGTTCTTTTTTTGTCACTTGAGTACATTTCAGATACTTTTAATAGAAAATTGGTTTCAGTAAAAACTCTAAAAATCCTAATGTGTTTTCATTTGAGCTGACACAGTAATTCCCAGGCCTTAGCTGTCTTTCCACTACAAACAGCTTTAGCAGTAGGATTTTCTGGTATGAACCTTGGAGTAAAGATGCACATGCATATTTCAGTTTTGTGCTTATCATAAATAAGGTGAATTATTATGTGCCCTGCAGATGTCACATAATTCAGGTCTTAGTATTTGGAAACAGGTTCTGTGATGTCCCCTGGAAAAGAGAAGTGGTGCAGGTAGACACTTCTACAGGGACAGGTGACCTGCACATCTGGTCTGCAACTCAGAAATTTCATAGAAATTGCAGCTTGATATAGTCTGAATTTGATTAGCCACTGATCTCATTATCTGTGGGCTGGCTTATACTGGGGAGGAAAAATATTTCTGTGGGAATATATTAACTATTGATCAGTGATTGTGAAGTCTAAAATTGTGATGCTGTGGAGGTCAACGTCATCTTGGGCTAAAGGTCAGGATTTCACTTTAACCTTAGGCAGAAATATGGTCAATGTTTGCTGCCATGGTGGGATGAGTAGTTTCTGCATGATTGTTATTAAATTGTTATTAAACTCAAAGTAGGGAACTTTCAGGTCTGCCTTCATCTGTTTCTCACCCAGGAAGGCATCCCCCAAAATATCCAACAAAGAACTCCAGTTCATGTTGCACTATGGAGACTTGTTTAAGGATGGGGTTACAATCCTGCATACAAAATCAGAGTTACTTTGTTCTTTCTTTCCTTTATCACAGCAGTGTTCTGTATCATGTGGATTATTAGTTTCCCTAAAAAATAAAGGAGATGTAGCTAGCAATAGCATCCTGTGTATCATAGGACCATCTTGGGTTTCGAGTCTTAACTCTTGAGATGGGATCCTAATTTTAAACTGTGACCTCTGTGGGACAGGGACCTTCCTGTGTTGAATGCATAATTCCACAAGGAGGTGAAGTGGGTAAGGGACATTGGCTTTATGCTGAAATACAGAGGAGTGGCAGTACCTGTACTGGATTATTTGTATATTGGTTAGTAACACCAATGAAAATATAGAAAGCTACTTTTATGCCTGCTTTAAGTGGAGATTTTTTTTAGTGCTAAACAGAGAATAATAGTCCTGTTTTCAGTTAAGAAATTCTGTGCTGTAAAAAAAACAATAGAACTCTTCACTGATTTTTAGAGTCATACAGTGTCCTGAGTTGAAAGGGATCCACAAGGATCATAGTGTTCCAACTCCTGCACAAGACAGCCTGAAAAATCACACCATGTGTCTGAGAGCATTGTCCAAACATCCAAATGTGGGATAAGGTTCAGAATTTCAGGTAACCAGGAAAGGAGGCAAGAAAGAAATCTGCCTTTAGTAGGAAAAGGGGAGGAAGGTTAAAATGAGCCTATTTCCCTCAGTCTGAATGGAAATAGAAATTAATGGACTAGAAGGAGGGAGCAGTTGTAGACACTTCTTTTAAATACTGGTGTAAAAAAGAGAATAGGGATGAACATGCTGACTTCATCTACGAGCAAACTGAACAAAGATTTTCATAGTTCTCGTAGATCAGGATTTTAAATTACAAGATGATTGGGAAAGAGTTTTATGTGCCTTTTACCCAATTAACAACCAAGAAGTTCTGGTGGCTGTGTGTAAACATAAATAACAAACAGTGCTTAGGTGATAGTTTGGATTAAAAGGCATGGCAGTTTAGATTTCCAAGGGTCTTGATGCATAAAAACCAGGGACATAGACTGAAGTCAGTGGCTTTGAGTTGAGCTGGTGCTTCATTTTCCAAGTGCCCACATTCAGAAGTAGGTTGAGATGTCCTCTACTGAGCTGCACTGAACACTGTCAGCTTGCTTTGGGAAGAATTTTGGCAACAAAGCTGCTTCATGGCTCTAAGCATGCTGATTATTCTTGATTTGATTTATGGGTTGATCTGCTGTGGTCTGGACAAATCAATTCTTGAAACAAAAATTTTGAAGTACAATTTGCATCTAACTTTCCACTCTTTGCATGCAATATTAATTAATGGACATTAAAAGGTATACCAGAAGCTAGAACCTGAAATAAGAATTCTTTATAGGACGCTTCAAATCTGCATCAAATTCAATTTAGTGTGCAGTCTGTGTAAAGAATTTAAATATTACCACTTCAAAAGTATTTCTCATGTCCTCAACTGTCAATTTGTGTTTTACTTCCTCTCTCAGGAATTCGCTCTCTTGCATTTGGGCATTTCTCGTGCTCACAATGTTCTTGCTATCTATGCTTTATTTTGTTTTAATTGAGGGGGGAAAAAAAGTGCTTTTCCTTCTCTTTCCAGAGCACCATCAACCCCGTGGACGCCGTGTACCAGCCCAGCCCCTTGGAGCCGTCGGGGATCAGCGCGATGCCTTCCCAAGCTGTCACACTTCCAGGTAGGCTGGGAACAGCCACCAGCAGGGCAGTGACTGCAGGGCAGGGGAGAGGGGACAGGGGAGTGTCACACAGGGCAGGGCACCCTGCTCAGAGGGGCTGAGCAAGGGCAGGAGAGGGAGGCACAGAGCATCCTCAGCAATCTGCCCCTGGTTCTGGGTAAAAGCTGATGTATTTGCTTGTTCTCAATTACTGGCTTGCATTTCTAACACTCTTTTTAAAAATGAAACTGTAATTTTCAGAAAAGGCAAATGCTTTCTAGCTAAACAACTCCATTTTTTTTAAAATGCAATCTTAATGAAAAAAGAAGCTAGGTAAAAGTGATGGCTACACATTTTTCTGTCCGAATGGCTTTTATAGAAAATGATTTAGTTTTTGGAGGTGAGGTGAAATAATGTGGAATCTCCTTTTGAATTTTGGGGTTAACATATCAAAATGTCCCCTAGAACCTGCTCAGCTGTGCAAGTCAGAGCAGCGACCTTCCTCTTTGCCAGTGGGACCTGTAGTAGCATCGCTTGGAAATCAGACTCCAACACCAAATAGTACAGGTACAGTTCTGGGTGACTTTTATTGAAATACAAGGAACCCTGTAATTAGTTATTAAGACAATGGTATATTGGCCTACATCTTGCTTTTAATCAACACCAATTTCAGTGTTTTGTTAAAATCAGTTACACTGCTCTTTCTCCCCACCGTGTATACACAATATGTACAAGTGTTACCAGCTTCCCTTCATGTCCCCAGGGCTACAGTCTTGCAGTAATTGGGGAAAAGATGTCCTTCAACTTTACTGGTGTTCTGTGCTCTTGATTTTCCTTGTGACCTTCCTTTTGTTATCTCTTAAACTCAGTATGAGCCTGCCCAATCATTGCTTTTAATTTTGTAAGTTCCTCTTCTGGGTGCACGTCAGTCTTTATTGATTTGAACAATTCTTGTTTAGGTAGATTTTGAAAGAATTTGTTTTTATTGGGTCTGTAATTTTTAAATACTCCACAGGGAGTGGGCAGTCAGCACCTAGCAGCAGTCTCACCTCTCCAAGCCATGTCAACCTGTCTCCAAATACAGTCCCAGATTTTTCTTACTCAAGCAGTGAGGATGAGTTCTATGATGCTGATGAATTCTACCAGAGCAGTTCTTCCCCAAAGCGATGTATGGAGTAAGTAGCTGACAGTGTGCAGTGTGTGCTGAATGCAGTTTGTATCTCCAGGAGCAGGGCTCGTCTGCTTGCAGAAGTTGGTTAAAAAAGGTGGGGGAGGTAAAAAAGCCATTTTGTGTAAGAGAGTGAGATTTTTTCTGCCCTCAGCCACAGACAGGTGTCTGTGAGGGAGGAAGTTTCCTCCTCTGCTCCTTCCCATTCCATACGTTGACAAATTCTAACAAACCAAGCTTTGGGAGCCTCCAGCCCAGAGCTATAATCTGAGGCCATGGTGCATTTCAGGTGCATTTGCTGCAGCTTTTGGTAAATGGCCAATTCCCTCACATGTTTGCTAAAAGACATTTTTAGAAGTTGGCACCCTTTCCCCAAAATCTCTATTTACTCTTCTTTTTTTGTTAATTGGAAAATTAATTTTAAGAGATGCTACACATTCTAAGGAGAGATTAGTCAGCTGTTTTCTGCCTTCAGGTGTTATCTGAGGCTGCAGGCTGGCCTTTCTAAGCTTTCTGTGAATTAGCATGCATCACATGTATTAATGTCTGTCACTGCGCATATATTGATGTCTGTCACTTAAATTCCTTGCTTCTGCATACCAAATGACAATAATTTGGTCTGAATCACTCAATTTGAACGGTGAGAATTTGTTACTCTTGTTTAGTTCTTCAGGGTCTGCTGCAGTCCTGACTCGGAGCAGCACGGGGAGCAGCCTGAAACGTCCGGATACCACGGAGTCCCTCAATTCTTCCATGTCTAATGGCACAAACGATGCTGGTAAGTGGCCTGTGTGAGCTTTCAGTAAGGAGTTATTGATTGTTAATCTGTGTGTAAGCTGGGTCAATGTATGCAGGATCACATATACATACATATATATATGTGGCAAAGTACTTATGGGAAGTGGTTTATCTGCTGTTTCTTTACTAATGGAAGATTGCTGAACTGTGGGATTTAAAACCTGTATTTTGTGACGGTTACATACATGCTAATTAAGTACAGTCTGGTTTTGAAGGTTTAGAGGAAAACAAAACTCATTTGGTCTTTCAGACCTCTTCGATCCTCCCGATGATCGAGAAGACGATGGGGAAGGAGAGTCAGTGGAGGAGCACAAAAGTGTTATCATGCATCTCTTGTCACAAGTGAGATTAGGCATGGACCTAACCAAGGTGAACTTGCTGCTTGTTCATGGGGGTGGGAGGGGAAGTAAACCCTGAATTCTGGGTAAAAGAAAGGTTATATAATTATTTAACTGCATATTTGGTCTAAGAGCTAGTTAAGCTGTAATCTCTTTTGCATGGTATTTCTGAATCGGAGTTCAAAGGGGAAAAGTTGCTGCAGAATAAGTATATCCAGATGCTAAAATGAGTTTGAGAAAATAGTTTGTTATGGAAAGTAGCTGTTTTTTCTCTTTGAACCTAATTATTGGAGTGCTTGTGAAGCTGGCATAAGGGGAATGCTGAAATGTTACTCTTGTCTTTAGCTTCCTAGACCAAAGACCTACAAGATCCCAGGGTACAGTGATATTCAATAAAACATAAAGTAAAAGGGAGAAGTAACCATATACTGAAAAGCTTTGCTTAGTTGGGATCTTAATGGGTAAATAAGTTGTGTGTGTATTTTGAAATGCTACACTTTGGTCTGGCAAGGAAAGGGTTGGATTCTTCATGAAGGAGATTCATGCTGGAGTCTGTCTGAAGGCTGAATGAACAGCATTCTGAAGGTGTTGGTCTTTCCAGGCAGCCTGGTCAAATTTAAACAAGTAATTCCAGGCTGAGAAAGGGTAGGAGAGATCAGTCCTATCCTTAAGTTTCCTCGAGTGGATGAATTGAACTGTCCAGCCTGGAATGAACAGTAGATAATAAAAAGAGATAACACTTTTCTGGAGAAATAGCCAGCAGCTCACAAGCAAAGTGCACAGGGTTTCTGGCAGTTCTGAATAGGAATTGATCCAAACTCTGTCTGTTCTGTGAATTCCTGGAATAGCTGAAAATTACTGAGCTCAAACTGGGCTGCCAGGAAGCATGATGAGGTTGTACCTTGTCAGCAGCAGTAATTGACAGTGGATCACACTGAGCAGATCCACAAGAATAAACCTTTGGGAGGTGGTAGGGAAGAGCTTAACCTTCATCTAGATAGAGACACGTAACAGGATGGGACTGCAAGGGAGCGTTTGCCTGTAACTGAAAATTGACAGTGTTCACAGAGATGAAATTAAATCACCAGTGATACTGTAATTCAGAACAGCTTTTGATGTGCTCTGAGGGAGACTAGAATCCATGCAGGATGAGACTGTTCCTGTTGAACCTTGGGGTTTGTAGAAGATGCCAACTGACCTGCATATGTCAGAACTCATTGGTGAGCTCGAGCTCACAATCAGCTTAGAGCACACGATGCTGTGCGTGCTCTGTTTGCTATTTACAGTGAGTACAGTTGGCTTTTGTACAGGACATTCAAATACCTTCAGCTAGATGAGGTGTTTTTCTTCACTCAGGTTGTTCTTCCAACGTTTATCCTGGAAAGAAGGTCGCTGTTGGAAATGTATGCTGACTTCTTTGCACATCCAGACTTGTTTGTCAGGTATTTGACTTTGGAACAAGAGCATTCACTGATTCTCATACTGGTTATGGCCCTTGTAGGCTGCCAGAAGTTGGTAGTTTTGAAGAATATTGCTTGGATTTTGATTTAAACTTCAAAAACAGTCAGATCAGTTAAACTCCTAGTTGTAAAATAACCAAGCACCCAGAAACTTTCCTGTACCCAAGGTGTACCTGCTTATATTTCACTTTGCCTGTCCTTTTTTCTCTCTCTCTGTAGCATTAGTGACCAGAAGGATCCCAAGGAGAGGATGGTTCAGGTGGTTAAATGGTACCTCTCAGCTTTCCACGCAGGAAGGAAAGGGTCAGTTGCTAAAAAGCCTTACAATCCCATCCTGGGGGAGATCTTCCGATGCCACTGGGTGTTGCCTGGCACTGAAGATGACATGGTGAGTTTCTCATGGTGTGTTTTTCGGGGCCCAGAATGCAGAGATGCAGCCCAAAGCTTTGTTAAGTCACTGACTGAAATGGCTTATGCTGTTCTTAAGTAGCAAATCAACAAACTGTAGAAATTTCTTAACCAATTCTCCCCCTTCCTTCCTTGTTTTCTTTGGACAAAAGTATAAAATACCTTGCATAACAAAATTCATTGTTTTTTAAAGAACTACTTGACGTGTTGAAAATGTCCTTTTTCCCTGAACTGTTTCATAGCACTGATTATGAATCCCTTTCTTCCCAAAGCTCTGATTTGTTTTTATTTTTTAAATCAGTGCAGCCTAGTGGGGTTTTGTTGTTGTTTTTCTTTTTCGGCACCTCATTTAGGCTTCTTGCCTTGGGAAGTTGCAAATGATGGTGTGGGAAGTGCTATTTTAAGATGTAGCCTCCATGTAGCCTCAGTGTAGTACATCGAAGTAAATGTGATTATTTAGGTATAAGCCATGTATTTTTCGTATTTCCTTTGCTTCCCACCAATTTGTTTGCTCAAATCTTGTTTCTGAGGTGAATGTTTGCACTTCAATTTGCTGGCATAAAGGCAGTCTTGTGTTTGGGCTTCCATTGCTTTTAACCATGAATTAATTACACTTTGCATTCTTTGCCACAGGAAATTAATATTAGTTTATGGTTTTGTGGTACATGAAATCTGATCATTATTAATACGCAGATCAGATTTTTTCGGAAGCAAAACCAAATATTTCTGCCACTTAAATATTATCTTTTAATTGGCTTTATACATGAGTCTTTCAGTTTAACTGTTTTATTTGGGCACAATTAAAACAAAGACATTTATACTTAAAAATAAGAGAGTAGAAACTCCATGCTTTAGAAAGCATCATAGTTCCAGGACTAAGGAGTCCTGCAATACATTTTTAGAAGCCTTTAAAGGTGGAGGCAGCTTCTCTGGGAAGCTTGCAGTGCTTGCAGGCAGTGTCAGTGATGGAATCCTCTCCCCTGTCCCGCAGGAGCCGGTCTCGGAAGGACCAGTCCCCTGGGTCAGTAAAAGCAACGTCACCTTTGTGGCAGAGCAGGTCTCTCACCATCCTCCAAGTAAGTTGTGACAGTACCTTTGCCAGGAGAGGTGGCAGCTGGAGGGGGGTGACAGTAAAATCAACTCTTGGCTTAAATCTTGGATTTATACTTCCTCTCCAGATTTAAAAGCTGAGTATTTATAAAAGCTGAAAAATGATGAACTGCTTTTGGAGAAGCTAATTCAGACTCTGTTGCCACATAAGTGTGAGGCACCTGGGGATAATTCCCCATGAATGAATTTGGAAACAAAGGTATCAGTGTCTTGTGCTGCTGTTTTTAATGCCTGTCTCTTTCTTCAGTTTCAGCATTTTATGCAGAGTGTTTTAGCAAGAGGATACAGTTCAATGCTCACATATGGACCAAGTCGAAATTCCTAGGAATGTCTATTGGGGTTCATAACATAGGGCAAGGTATGTGTGTGTAAACTGAACAGCAGAGGAGAAATTAAATTCTGCAACTAGGATTTTTCGTAGAATAATTTACACAAATTATTTAAAGTCATTGTACTAAATGTAAGCAATGGTTGAATTTATGTAACTGGAGCTTATGTATCTGGGAATCAGAGATTCCTGCTGCAGTCTGTGTGCTGAAATCACTTAGGGCCCAGTTTTTTCCCAAAAATACAGCTATCCCTGCCTCTTCCAGAAGCTGGGCATTCTCAGCATCCATTAAAAATAAAGCTCCTCACCTTTCCTTTTCATGGCACCTGTTTTTAATGACATATTTCACGAGATCATTGTGAAAAGTTCTATAGAGGTTTTGCTTAATGTTTTTTAAATCTATTTTTATTTTTCTTTAACAGGGTGTGTTACATGCCTAGATCATGATGAACACTATATTTTGACTTTTCCTAATGGCTATGGAAGGCAAGTAAATTCTCTAATTGATATTTTCATTTTTAATGCCTTGTAAAGTTTCATGCTTAGTATTTATGGGTCAAGAGCTTCTAAATGTGTGCATTTATACATTTCTACTTGCAGGTCTATTCTCACTGTGCCATGGATAGAGCTTGGTGGGGAGTGCAGCATTAGTTGCTCAAAGACAGGTTACAACGCTTCCATTGTCTTCCACACAAAACCATTTTATGGAGGGAAGAAGCACAGAATTACAGCTGAAATTTTGTAAGCAGCTTTCTTCATCTCACTTTTTGCTTCCTGAAATGCCAACAGTTTTAACAAGACAGTCGAGAGTGTAAAATGCTGAAGCAGCAACACCCGAAAAAACTTAGCTCATGATTACCTGTCATGGGATGCCATTTTATAGCCAAAATTGTGAGAGGAAGCTGCACAGGCCTGTGTCCTACTTTATCCTGCTCGAAAACATCCTCAGCTGATTCCCAAAGGGAGCTTTGCTCTCCTGAATAATCAAAAGTGTCTCCATCATTACCTCCCCTAAAAATATAAATACTGCAGCAAGCCTCGAGATACTGTTCATAGTGTGTCAGTTAAAGCTTTGCTGCAAACTTCACGTATTTTTACCATGGTTTGGTGGATTTTGGTCAAACCTGGTGCACATGCACAGCACAGAGAATTCAGTGGAGATTCCCATTGTATTTGGAGATGTGCTGTGATGTCAGTGAGTGGATGCTGACAAAATGAAGTTTAACTTGGTTTTAAATCATGTCTTGACACACTGATAGATGCCATTTAAAAACTGGTGTCTTGTGTTTCCCGGTAGTCTGGTGAAGAAGCTGATTGTGAAACATTTTTAGGCTTAAACTCACCACCCTAAATCTGTGTGGAAGGCCTGTGACTGCTTTCCTAAACTCTAAACTCTACATTTAGATCCAGCCCTCGGGCAAGGCCTGTCTTACCCTGATCAGTGCTTCCTGTTAGGTTTTGTATAACTCATTCATGCCAAACTGCTCCCTTGTAAACAGAGCCCTCCTCTCTTCTGTATTGGGTGTGGACTCTTTGCCTGATATAAACCAGACTTTATAGAAACTAGGACCCTGTTTTGATCCTTTAGGATTTTCCAGTTGCTGTAATACAGCTGAGAAATGACTGTTTGTTTCTCTTTAGTTCTCCAAATGACAAGAAACCCTTCTGCTCCATTGAAGGAGAATGGAATGGGGTCATGTATGCAAAGTACTCCACAGGGGTAACACAGCTTGCTTTTTTCTCTTTTCATCAGAAATAGAAGATTGTAAAAAGGGGATTTGGGGTGGTTTTGTGGGTTTGGTATTCTATTTTAAACAAACTTTAGTAGTTGGAACCTCCTATGAGGCTGCCCAAGAATGCTGAATTGGGCATAAAACTTGTTAATTTATTCTTAAGAAAGCTTGATTTTTATATAAGAAGAGCATCTAAAGAATTACCATTTTTCATGTATTCCCTGCTAACCAGTGTACTGGAGTGTGAGGGTGTATAAATTTAAAGTCTAGCTAGAGAACTGAATAGGTTCATTTTTTTTTTCATCTCCCACTCCAGGAGAATGCTGTCTTTATAGATACCAAGAAAATGCCTACAATAAAGAAGAAGGTAAGGAAATTGGAGGACCAAGACGACTTTGAGTCTCGCTGGTAAGAACTTCAGTTAACTGGGAACATTAAGATTTTATTTTAGTTAGACTCCAGTTTGCAGTACAGGGACTAAGGCTGCACTGATCCAGGCACTGCATGCTCTGCTTTCCCTGAGCCCAGGTACAGGCAGGCTGGGGATTGGAGGGGGAAGAGGAGACCTGGAGTTCTCAGTCACATCCCAATAGGGATCAAATGTTCAGGGAGGGCTGGAGAGCCCCACCACAGCCTCCTCCCTCCTGCCATAGCAGCACAAATATCAAATATCCTGGGGGCTTTTCTGCCCTTTCTCTAACATGAGATCTACCTCCAGTCACTGCTATGTCTACAACTTGTAGCACTCTGCTGCCATAAAAGTCTCCCTTGCCCTTTCTCTTTCAAGCTTATGGAAGGATGTAACCTACAACCTGAAGATCAGAGACATCGACGCAGCCACGGCTGCGAAGCACGCGCTTGAGGAGCGGCAGAGAGCCGAGGCCAGGGCCAGGAAGGAGAACGAGACCTCGTGGGAAACAAGGGTGAGCTTGATTCCAGCAGGGCAGGTTTTTACCTGTGGCATTTGTTCCTTTCTGGTTGAACCCTGAAAAGCTTACGTGGACTATTCCTTTGCAGTTGTTCCACGAGGATGGGGAGTGCTGGGTGTACGATGAGCCGCTGCTGAAGCGCCTGGCTGCCAGCAAGCACTGAGGGGTCCTGAGGCCAGCGAGCCTTGGAGCCCTGGCTGAGCAGAGCCCCCAGCCGAGCCCAGCCAGCCCCAGTGATCACATCCTACACGGCCCAGCCCCACCCCTCCAGCTGCAGTGGTTCCTATCTCAGGGATACTGGACTTACTGAGACAGACAAAGCAATTCACGAGAGGCTGAGCAGCTCCAGGCAGGGACTGGCTCTGGTGGCAGTGCCCGGCTCAGGCCCTGCTCCTGCTGCCTCTGGAGCAGGGAGAGGCTGGGCCCTGGGGCACAGAACACTGTACAACCACTGTGAAGGCCACGGCGGTGGGAGCAGTTGCAAAATCATCCTGGGTCCTACATATTTAAAAAGCAAGAAACAAAATGCAAGATGTCATTTAAATCTCGCTGATGTTTGCAATGTGTAAATATGAGGATTCCTCTGATGGGACAATTTGTTAGAAAATGCTACATAAATGTTATCTTCCACCTGTATGATAATCAAATCTTTTGGCATTTCAGTGTCTTGCCCAAAATAACTTTGTTATTTTGAGATTGAAATGTAACCATAGATAATTCTACCCAATGCATCTTAAAGCTTCATAAAATAGATTTTTCAAACTTCTCTTATGGACTTTTTATTTATTTCATAATAAACCTTTGCAGCAAGACTGTTTTTCAGTTGAGTCATGATAAATCAATCATGTGAAATGTATCAGTGGTACTTGTTTTTCCACTGGAATAATCCTTGCAGTTAAACCTACTTCTTAAAATAGTTAATGATCTGAGCATTTGCAGCATCCACAGGAGAAGTTTTCTGAACTCCACATTCAGCCTTGCCAGCACTTCAGGAACCTCTGCATTCTGTGCCTTTGCTACAGTTAATAATGACTGAGTAAGTAGCTAGATGTAGCAATCAAACTGCTTTTTTCTCCACAGTTAAGTCTAGCTTTTATTTGATTTCATCTTAATTTTGTCTATGTTGCACATACAGAAAAACTAAAAAAGCAGTGTGAGATGGAAGCCTTGGGCTTTTCTCCCCCTCCCACCCACTGTCACTGCTCCGGGAGTGCTGCAGGTCCTTTCCTGAGGAGCTGTCACTGCTGTGGAGGAGCTGCTGCAGCACTGCAGGCATGGTACGAGCCAGTCAGGACACAAGGCAGAGCCCACAGCTCCAGACAGCTGGAGAGGAGAACGTGGCACCTGTGGGGAAGTCAGGGCTGTGCCTCTTCTTAATGAACTTGGGAAGGTGATGAGAGGTTGGCTGGAAACTTGAGGAAAGCTTCCTCAGTGTCTGAATGGGCATCTTCATCCCAGCTACCACTACAGCTCTGCTTTAATAAAAATAGGTTTGTAATGTTGATGTTGCAGAAAGCACCTGTATTACACAGCAGGGCAGGGCAAGATATCAGTTTTATTTTAATATTTTATGGTAAGGGAGAACATTCAGAGTTGATGTGTAGGCTTTGATGTCCTTGATGGAAGTAACGTCACTCATCAAAGAGGAGGGGGGCAATAAAACAAGATGAGGTATTTCACCAGATGAAGAGTTCTGTCCTGAGACAGCTGTCACCTCTGAGTCCCCTTCGTGCTTTCCATATCCAATCACCTGGGAAAAAAGTACCACAAGAGAAATTGGGATCTCCTTCAGTCTGTCTCTGCCCTGACAATTAACTTGAGATACTGAAATGCAATTCAGACAACAGCACTACTTTATAAATGTAGAAAATGTGGATAACCACAGTAAAAGTTACATCACAGATCTTTCCTTACTGCACTCTGCTTCTCAAAGTTGGCAACACAGAGCTGACGGACACTCACATGTACACTGAGCACTTTCCTCTGGTTGCTTCTGTGAGCTTGGAACCAGTTGACCAGGTCTGCTTGTGTAATAGACTTGAGAGCTTCAATCTGAAACCCACAGGAGGGAGGTTTTAGCAGCACAGTAGTGATTCAAGTAATTTTAAACATAAAAATGTTTTCTCTACAACCTCTATCCCATTGGATAAAAGAACCTTTTTAAAATAACATGTAATTTTAGACCCAGTGTGTCACTAGTAGCATAAATCCTATTTATGCTTTTAAAGCTGCTGCAAAACCAGTGTGGTTCTTGTGTCCCAGAGCTGCAGGACACCCACCTCCCGGGCCAGCCTGTCAAACAGGTACTGCTGGGTCACCACTTCGTTCCAGTTCCTGTCCACTTCTTCTCCAAGGTGGGAGTCTTCACATTCTTTCAGTTTTATCAAAGCTGTTACCTACATGGGAAAATGACAATTAGTTTAAAAGGGTTTAAAACTACCTTAATTTACCATCACATTCACTGCAGTTGAAAGAAAAGCCAAATTACATTAACAAGGTAGCTCCTTGCTTTTTGAACTTAACTGCAAATGGCCAGAGAATGGATGTTTAGAGAACAACAGCAAAACAGAGCAAGAGGCAGGATTTAAAAGGTGAGGCCTTTGTCCAGAAAACCTCAGAAAATCGCCAGAAAGCTGTAATTGAATCATGCAGTTCAAAGAAGAGCTTTTCAAGATGAAGTTTTACCTGGGTGCTAAAAGCCTCTTCAGTTAAATCCTTGATTTTCTCTTCAAAGCAAGAAAGAAACTCCTCTATTTTCCTGTCAACCAATTCAGAACTAAAAGAGAGACAAATAATTAAATTAGGAAGGTAAAAACAACCAAAAAAATCCCCAAAAACAATATGAAGGGGTAAAGCAGCAGCCCCCAAAGGATGAGGGAAGGTTTGGGACAGGCTCACTTCCCTCATCCCCTGAAAAGCTCACTCATTGAGAACACCTGGTGGTCAGTTTTTCCCGGTATTTTTAGCTGTATTTGAGCAATTGTTCAAACACAAAAAATCCCTCTGTGGCCTGAAACAGGAGTGAACTCTTAACTGGGAGCAGGTGCTTAGAGGTGACTCCCACAGCCAAGGCTAGGAGTAGTGAAGAACTTTCTGCACAAAGCACTTACTTGTATTTAGTTGCCTGGGTTGCCACTGTGACTGAGAAGCCCAGAATCCCAGAAGTGTTCCTGCAGGTGGGGTACACGTGGTAGCTTGAAAGAAAAAAGGATGAAACAGTAAAGTCATTCCACAAGCACAGTTAACTTTTCATTTACAGGACATGCTGCAAGTTAAAACAGTGTTGGTACTTCAGGCAGAAAAATCTCAGATCTAAATTTGCAATAGTCCTACTTCCTTTATTTTCTGCATTGCTGCATTTCAGTATTTTCTCAGCTTTAGGCAATCCTTTTAAACTTGGGAGAGTATTGTTGTTCCTGCAAATTAATCCAAGTAGAGTGAGAGACCCAGAGCTGTGAACAGCCTGCTCCAGTTCCCTGAGGTAGCAGAGTGCCTCTGAGGGAGGCTGCTCAGCACCACAGAGCTGCTGTGAAAACAGCCCTGGGGAAGGGGGCTGAGTGTGGAAGTGGAAGGAACAACTTTATGCTGAGTAATTCTGAGTTAACACACTGGTAATAGATGCAATCCTTACAGAAGTCAAAAGCAACTTGGCTTGGTGCTTTTGGTTTTGAGGTGTTGATGTTGCTGTTTCCATTACAATAATGAGGATTAGCCACTGTGCAGGAAGCATTCTCAGAGTAAAAACACCAGAGAACAGCCAAAGCAGGAGTGTAGGAGCAGGTGCAGGAGAATCCCTCCCCAGAGAACTCACCCGAGGGTCTGCTTGGTCCTCAGGAAGTCAAAGCACGGCTCCTCCATGTGCATCTGGAACAGCACAAAGTTACAGCAAAGTCACACTGCCCTGCAGCCCCTGGTGGGCTCCCCACAGAGCCTGGGGACACCGAAGCGTCCCTGGCCAGCCACAGCCACTGCATGGAGAGGGCTCAGTCCTGTGGGCTGGGAGCTACAAGAACAGTCTCCTGCAGTGCCCATCGCTGCAGCATTTGGGGACCCCCACCCAAAGCCCTCAGCCAGGGCAGCAACAGGAGCACACTGTCCCCTGGGGCCAGGCAGCCCCGCAGCCTCGGCTCCCAGCACTGCTCCAGGGGACACACTGTGCTGAGGTAGGAGGCACGAGCACAAACTTACCACAAGCAGCTCCATCAGCGTGTATTCCCTCAGGTTCCTGGCACCTGACTGGAAAGAGAATGAAGAATTTAGAGTGGGTTTAATGTGATAGCTCAGGCCGAGGTGACTTGTGGCACAGCCCTCAGCCTGGACTGCAGCACTGAGGGACAATTCACAGCAGGGACACATGGGGAGTTCTGGCTTTCCCTGAGGAGCCAGGCCCAGCCCAGCTCCCAGGATCAGAGCTGGGGACACCAGGAAGCCACCACAGCACTAACCCAGCTCCCAGCACCAGCCCAGGAGGGGAGGGTGCTGGTTTCAGGGAATCCCCCTTGGGTTCAGCCTTGAGGCACAGGGCCTGTGCTCACATGAGGGGTCTGTGACCCCTGTGTGACATCCCTGTCCAGAGCCTGCTCTCAAGGAGCATGGGGAGGTGCCAGAGGGAAGAGGCCAGCACACCCCCAGCACACTTACCTGGTAATAGACTGTCACCTCGGAGTTGGCATCGCCCTTGTTGAGAGTTTTCACCTTACAGAGGAGGTGGGAATTCGGCAAATCCACCACCCGGAACTGCACAGGGCAGGGATGGGCCAGGGGAGCAAACTGGAGCTTTCTGGGGGAGCACAACATCAAACACCTGCTCACACCTTGGCCAAAACCAGAGCAACACCCAGACATTTACACACTTGGTCTGATGTTATTTTCTCCCTCCCCAAAGCAGAACTACGTCTGCTTAAACTGCCACCATCAACAGCCACCTCCAGCAAACACCAGAAGGAAGAAGGGAATTTCTGCAGCACTCCCACTCTGACTCCCTCCTCCAGAAAAGAATCTTATCTTGATTATAGTTTCTATATAATAAGCAATTAAAGAGTCAGGAGATACTCACTGAACAACGTAATTCAGGAAATCCTTTGCTTCCTAGGGAAGAAAGCAAAGACACCAGTTTTATTTAGAAGAGAATTATTACCCCAATTCACAACCACACACCCCAGAGCACCACTTGAGAGTGAGCCCCAAGCAAAGAACAGCTGAGCTGTCCTGCCACTTACATCCCTGCTCCCTCATTGTCCCCAGTCCCTCCAGCCTCCTCTGCACCACACTGCAGAGGAGGAGTCTCCACGCTGCTTTTTGCACCGTAATGTCTCCAGAAGGAGAAGGCACGAGCCAAAGAAGTAGCTCCAGTTATCCTTACAAGCCTTCAATGTGTCTTGTCTTACAAGACTCCATGTGTTTGGCACTCAATGAGGTTTAACCAAACCATGCAGACAATCAGATTCCAAGGATAAACGTGCTCTGAGGGAAGCCTCCCCCTGTGGCACCACTGTGCAAGTTTCTCCATATCAAATATATCAATACACCAAACAATATAAAAAATGATGGCAACACGAAAAACCGATTACAGGCATCTACTACATTTTTCTATCTGCAGTTTAAATCCAAATTCCTGGAAACTTCTGTTCAAACTGGCAACTGTGGACTGCCATTGGCTTATCCACATGAGCACTCCTGAGTGTTGGAGGTGAAGCTGCCCACAGGACTCCAGAGTGCCAGAACAGAGGCAGCATCAGCTGGCAGCCGAGTCCAGTGTGCTAAAGCCCATTTCAAGCACCAGTGTGAGCAGTGCAGCTGCCGTGGCTGTACTCACCCTGCTGGTGAAGTTGCCTTGCACGAGGCCCTCCACGAAGAGCTGTGACTTGAAGGCGGCGACGAAGGCGGAGAGGGCGTCGATGGAGAGCCCCTTCATCAGCGTCTGGTACTTGTCGATCATGGACCACCGGCCGTGCTCCAGGATCAGCAGCCGCACGTCCCTGCAGGGCCACGGGAACACACCCACAGCACGTCAGGAGCTGCTGGGTGCCAGAGATGCCTGTCCTGACTGCAGACAGGGAGAGGAGCCCCAGGAGCCCGTGGCTGGCTGTGCCCCCCAGCAGCTGCTGCTGGCTCCAGGCCACTGCCACAGCGGCTCCCTGGTGCCCGGTCTGGCCGCGTGTCTGCCCGCTGCCTGCAGAGCTGCTGGGGCTCCCTAAGCTAGAGCAGAGCCTGGAACAAGCCCTGTGAGCACAGAGCAGGGATCCCTGAGCTCTGCAGCTCAGCCTCAGCACCTGCTGCTCAGCCACTGCTGCCCTCCCCAGAACTCACTTGGCCAGAGTCTCGGGTTTAATGAGGATGTTGTAGTACGTTTTCTTCAGCTGCTCTGTTATCATTTCAAAAACTGCTGGAGTAAAGCTGAAGTCAGACAAGTAATCGATGATGAGCTGAAATAGAAGCTGTAAAGAGAATGGTTTTAAGTTGGGGTTTTTGTTGGTTTCAGAACCAATTTCAATTTAATGCTACACAATAATATAAAATTATCATTATTGAGACATGGAGCATTACTAAAGCACATTCCTCCATTCTGCCAGGTGTTCTTCACTAAACAATTCTATCCCAAATGACTGTTTCAGAAGGGCAGTGGTTTTAAACAGTGAATAAAAGCTCAATATCCCAAATCAATAGGAGTTTCCACATTCCACTGAAACAAATCTAGCCTGGAACTCCCAACATTTCTGTATTCAATATTCCATTTTTTCCTTTTACAGCTGACCAGCACAATGACATCACAACAGACACATCATTCAGGATTAAAAAAGAGAATATTCAGACCCTGCTGTTTGCATATTTGGCTTTTTCTGTTAAAACTCCCAATAAGTCTGACAGGTGATTAACGGTCCTAAAGCTCCAGTGAAACTCTTGCAATGGAAGCTGATGGTTGTCTCCTCTTCAATCACTGTGTCCTCTCTGTGCCTGCCATGTCTTACAGGGCCAGCATTTAGGGAATGGGAACAGGGATCCCCCAATCCCCTCAGCAAGCCAACACAGAAAATCTGCACCCAAAATGAGCATGTTCAGAAGCTGCATCTCCAAAGTCAAATTGAAAACAAAATCTCTTTTCAGACACCCTTCTCCAGGCATTGGGCAAATAGGCACAACTTAGAGATGGAAAGGCTCCAATCCTCTTTATGGCCATGGGAGACACAAAGCTCTTTTTATAGGAAAAGCTGTTAAAATCTTAATGGAGATACAGTTATTACTTAAAGGAAGATTTAAGTCAGCCTGAAGTCAGTAATTTGAGCTTGTGTAAGTGCACACAACTCCATCTTTATACATGTAAGCACAAGAAAAAGCAGCACATTTGCTGCATTACCCTGCCAGAGACCAAATCTTTCTATTTAAAACACTTCATCCAACCATTCAAAGCTCCAGAAAAGCACACCCACTGCAAAGCTGCAGGCACAAAAGCAGTGAGGAGAGGAGCAGAGCTTACAGGTAGTTTGTGATTGAATCCTTTCACTCGGATGATCAGGCCGTACTCTCCAGCCACCAGCTTGTACTCCAGCTGAGCCACGTCTGCTTCGTAAGCTGGTTCCCCCAGGTTGTGGGAGAGGATGTTTACAAAGGTATCAAACAAAACTATGCTGGAGGGAGAAAAGGGCAGAGGGTTAAAAAGGATGGACTAAAGATGAAAGTCCAGCCTGATGAGTTTGATGGTACATGCACTGAATTCCAACAAAAATGGAATTTGTGTAAAATGAGATTCAAAAAAGAAATTTTCCAAAAAAAAAACCCATAAACAACCCAGAAATAGAGAATGCAGGTTTCCCTTTGTGCAGAAAGCACACGACACTACTTAAAAATTATCTGGACATTCAACTGTTCCTTGCAATATGAAAGATTCCAGCTTCACAAGATTTAAGATTTCTTCAAGGTAAGAATGCACACTTTAACAAGATAGTGCTCAAAACATGGAATAATCACAGAAAATGAAATTATTTTACTTTGTGTAAAGGGTTGGGGGACAGATGGACTCAGTTACACTCAATACTTGAGTAATAAAATGATGATTTATCTACCAAGGTTAAAAAATAGTAATAAGCTAGAGCAAAGCAGGCTATGCAACCTGGAAATTGCAGTCCCTGCTTTCAGGTTTTTGTTATTGCCTGGATTCCAGTTCAAAGATTAAACTAACACACCTCATGAAAGCAGACTTACAAAGGCTTTCCCAAAGCAGGAGTTGTGCAGGTCTTGGCAGGCTTATGACACCAGCACTGTGACACTGGTTCCAGGTGGCAGTGCCAGCCCAAGGCGAGCCAAGTGCAGCACACCCCGAGCTCTGCCTGACCCACAGCCGGTTTCTCAAGGCTGCAGCAGCCTCTCCTCCTGCTCCTACAGGCTCCCAGGATGCTGGGACACGCTCAGGACATGACTGTGGACTGCTCTTTCCAGGAGCAGCTCCTTCTCTGAGCACTGCAGCTGTTCCACTATCTTTTCCCAGAATTGCCCCGGGGAATAACACACCATGGAACTCCTCACACATCTGCTGGCTACAGGCAGGACCTGCTGCAGAACCACCCTCACCAAACTGCAGATAAAACCACAAGGAAGGTGGAAGGACATGAGAAAAGGACACCTTATTCTATTCCTGCTTAAAATTAAAGTCTCTTCCTGGTTTTTCACTAGGTATGGTAATTTAGTTACTCTGCAAGGTAAGCATAAATAATATAATCCTCACTTCTCTGCAGACTGCTGTATCAATGGAGAGATCAGATGGAATCGAACATAACCTGGTGAGGAAAAGGAAATTTAAATGAGTAAGTGTATAGAAAGTGACAACTTTCTGAAGTCAAATATATTTCCATCAAGTTGCTCTTTGGCCACTATTTGAGTTTAATGAATATGGCCATTCATATGTAACACTTTTTTTCTTATTTTAAGTCATCATCAAACATCTTCTCTTTCTTACTCCAAAAATCTTTCCTTTAAAGTACCAAATATTAGAAAACA
The DNA here is from genome assembly GCA_013397845.1 of Melanocharis versteri. Classification (NCBI taxonomy): domain Eukaryota; kingdom Metazoa; phylum Chordata; class Aves; order Passeriformes; family Melanocharitidae; genus Melanocharis; species Melanocharis versteri. Next base: position 73,294 of record VZTG01003613.1, on the reverse strand, counting down.
AAGCTGTGCTTTGCAGAATACTCCCATGGCATGATCACTATAAATAGAAGAAGAAAACCACAAAATATCTGTTTAAGAGACACTAAAAATTGTGACATTCTGCTTGAAAGCAGCAATATATTTTACACCCTTGTCTCAGATCCAGGCTGTATTTTTCTCTTCCTGTAGATGAGACTACGTCCCTTCTAATTAATGTGCTCCCTCCTTCTCAAGCCCTTGCCTCAGCAGCATATTCTGTCTGCCCAGTCCTGTCCCCACACAGGCTGTTCAGAAGTCAGTAAATTTCACTGATTCCACTTTTCAACCTGAGGTATCAGCAGGGTGCCTTTGCTGCCTTAGGTCACCTGCTTCTCTTTTATTGTAGCTAATAAATATATCTAAAGGACCATGGAAGAGCTGACAGCAGGCACTTTGTTTAAATGGTGAACACTGCCACAGGTTATTTGCCTTCAAATAAATTCCAGCTGGTAAAAACAGGGTCTTGCTATGCAGAAAGCCCTCAGGCATTTACCTTTTGGGATTTTGAATTTATCATCCTTCCTGTACCAGAGACAGCCTTGTTGTGTGCTCAGTGTTTTGACTGGATATTCTGTCTCAGGGCAGTCAGCAACTTTCAAAGCGAAGTCGGTGGCTAACAAAGAGAAAAACCACACCAAAACCACGTTAGTGTTTCACAGACATGACCAGGCTAAATTCATCTAAGTCTTCAAAAGTATAAAAAAAATAGAATTTTCCCCTCCAGTTTTCTAAATTATTTGTGACAGTACTTTCCCAGACCTGAAGAACATCTCTTTTTCACTTCCACACCAGGAGAGTGGCTCAGAAGTGGTGGCATCACATTCCACCCAAGACACAAGTCCTGGCTTTCATTTCATTTGCTGTTGGCAGCAAAGGCAGATGGTATTTAGATGCCTTCAGAAACAGGAGGATTAAGCAAATACAATTCTCCTCTAAGGTGTCTGGAGCTGTGTGTTAACTCTCACTGGCTGTGAGGCCTGCTCTGTTACGGCTCTATGATCTGTAAATTTATATGCCTTGAAATAACTCAAGCTTATAAATAAAAGAATACTAAATAAAATCCAGCTGAACAGAGTGCTCCTGTTTTTTTAATTTGCAAAAACAGGTTGATACCAGTTCAGGTTGTTTCTAAACCACAGCAAATTCTCAAATAAATCACTAGGGAAGATTTCACTCATGCCCAGGTGCCTTACCTATATATTTGTTTTCTTCTGGAAGGTGTAAATCCTGATTTAACTCAAAGTCACTGTCCCATAAATCACTCCAGTACTTGTCAATATCTGTTAAAAATCATGAAATGTATTAGTTCAACAGCGAGGGAAGGCCATCCTATTTCCAGACATCTTTCCATAAAGATTTGCAGTATCACAGGAGTTTCTTAATGTCACCCCATTCATCAGGACTCTTTCTAAATCCCTTTCTACAAAATCTTCTGCAGGAGGACTGAAGCAGTGCTATTAAAAACCAAATCAAGTGTGCCTTAGTAACCCAGCTCCCCCTACACCCTGTGCCCCATTGTTGGTGTTCCTTCCCCTGAATGGCAGCCAAGTGCAGCTCGCTGGGACCTCTGCCTCCCGAGGGAACTGCAGGAGTGGGAATCGACTGGCACCAAACCAAGAGCAGTTACTGGGTGGCACAGAGACTGATGCTGAGCTCAATAAAGCACAGAGCATTCATTTCCCTCCTTCCATGCACTTGGGTTTTGTGTTGTCACCCTTTCACAAGCTCTAGTGCAGGAATCAGACATTCTCAGCTCCTGCTGATTTACCTTCCATGCTGTACTGAGTCCCAAACCACTTCTCTCTGAGGTGACACTGGCCTTCGTTGGCAGCAGACAGCAAAACCAGGTTGGCTCTCTGAGGGCTGAGCTGGTTCAGGGCATCAGCAATGATCTACAAGTTCCAGACAATATTTCAGCTCAAATGCAGCTCTGACTGCCTGACCCAGCAAAGACTTCTCAGTTGGAATGTAGGAAGAACAAGACATAACAAGCTTACAAAACAGATTTGCTTTCTGAATACAACAAGTGTTTCACTTAATACAAAACCTGTGCCTGCATTATGTTTAATTACAAATGCCTATACACATGCCTGTATTACACATTATGCACATGTTTTCCTTACATCAAAACATATAATCAGAGTTCAAAGAACACTTACCTCAGGCTTGTATTCAAACAAGAGCTGGTCTCCTGTCAGAAAATCCTCCTTCTGAAACAACTGCATGTTCTCACAAAGGTTTTCCACATAGTCAACTGGATCTGTCTGCAAGCAAAGAATTAAAACTATTTGTCACATAATTAGAAACCCAAGATATCCATTTTCTGTTCTGAGAAGAACTTGACTAGTCAGGTATGTTGAGCACAAGTTGGATGCTGTGCTAGTTACAGCATTCAGTTTCAGTTATTAAATATATTTCATAACCATATCTAATGTTCAGTCTCCTCTGAGAATCCTGAAATTTCAGACACATCATCTTTGTAGAAGAAACCTTGATCATGCAGTTCACAGTCATGGAATCTACTAAGTTAAAGACCCAGCAGAATGCACTCCTTGCCTCCAGGGAACACAAGCAGAGTCCTGCAACAATTCAAGATTTAAAGTGACGTGGAAATCACACGGCAAGGAACTGCTGCTGCACGAGTACCTCTGGCTCTGCTCCTTTCCTCAGTTCCCTGCCATGATGTGCAGGGTGAGGAGGAGGAGGTTCTCCCTTTCAAACATGAAATACATGTTGCCTTTCAGCAGGGTAAGGCTGCCTAGAGGACCAGGCTGCTCAGCTCCTTGCTGAGTGCTTTTGGGGTGTTTGCACCAGCCAGCACCACACTGTAAAGATTCTGGGTCAGACAGAGAGCACTGCACACCTGAAAAGAGCTGAGTTTGACACATCTGTGTCTTGTAAATGGAGTGGGAAACACGCCCAAGGGTTTCTTAAGACACCAAACACCTGAGGAAACATTAAACCTCTCCTGGGCACTCCCAACCACGTATCCCAAGCCCTGCCTCTGAGACCATCATTCCTCAGCACAGCTCTGTCCTCCAAGCAGAAAACTGGGGTGCCATGACTAAGCCATGCTTCTGCCCTGGGATTCACAACCCTGGCCCAAAACCACACACGAATCTGTGTTCCTGCTGTATGTAGTATTTGGATGGATGGATCTGTTTTCCCAAAAGGAAATTTCAGTGCCATTCAAAGAAAAAAAAACAAGTTAGCTAATAAGAAACAGAACATGGCTAAATGTAGTCGGAGTAAGAAAGTTAAAACCGAAAAAGAGCCTACCTAGCAGGTAAGGAATGAAAAATCAACATTTGATTCTGTTAGGGAAAAATCTCAGTATTTCTCAGCCTAGAATACATCTCCTTTCAGCAAAATACAGCCTCATTAAGTGCACACTGTATTCCTTCTCTAACAGAACTTTGAAAACGTGCTTCAAAATGAAAAAGTAGTGCTTTTCATGGTTTACCTATGTCAGAACAGTGGATAAATACCTGTTCCTGGTAGTGAAATTCATTAGCTTCAATCTTTTGTATTTCTTCCCATATTCTGCAAAGGAGGAAGAAGAGAATAAAAGTGGATTTTCTCCATTATTCCACAACATTTACCAAGAAGCTTAAAAAAGGAGCCTTCTAGGAAAGGCATCAGTGGTGAGATCAGTGATTCATTCAGGTACAAAACACAGAAGCCAATATTAAATGCACTTCCCAAAATGGCATTTCTCAGAACTGGCAGAAAGTTCTTCCATTTTCCAAAGAGGAAGAGAGTTAACTAAGGAGAATCTGATACCAAATTAACAAAAGGCTCACACCAGAACACCCAGTCCTGGCTTCCACAGACCCGGCTCAAAAAATTCATTTAAAATGAACACAAAACTGCACCTGACATCTACACTAGTTCAGCTTACTAAACTTATGGAATCACATCACAGTAAGCCAAACTAAAAGCACCAAGAAACAAGCATAAACACTGAGAAAATTCCTTTTTAAACTTTTTTAAACTGACATGTTTTCCACACAGACAAGCTTTACTACTAGTGACTCCCTGTTTATGCTCTAGTAACTCCAAAAAAAGTGCAAACACTACAAATAAGGGGATAATAGAGAAGGACACCACCACAAATATCTGCTGGAGTGGCAAACACTTGCCTCTGATCTGGCCCCCTTTTCTGCAGCATCTTCACGTACTGGAACACAACGTGGGCCACCTGCAGACAGAAAGGAACAGATTCATTTTTCCAGACATTAGGGAAACAGCAGGAAAAACAAGCTGCAGGACACCATACCTCATAAAAGTGCTTGTAACCTTCGTCAGTCAAAGTCACAGAAATGCTGAAGATGGAGTAAGTGGAGTTCTGTTCAAACCCTGTCTCTCCATTTCCTCCATACAGTGCAAGGGCCCAAAACCTATGGAAGAGTGAAAGGTACTTATTAATTAATAAGCAACTTTGTTTGAGCTTAGTTACAAGCAGCATATCACAGCTTTATTTCAGAGGCTTTCAGTCCATTTACAGTCTACACAAAGCTTTTCCAGCTTAAGGATGTGACCTCAGGATAAAAATTTAAGAATAACAGTGGAAAAGCTAAGTAACCTTTTGGAGATCTCAAAGATCAGTCACAGATACTGCTGATCCATGAATCCCAGACAAAAAAACCACTTATTTCTTACTTGGGTTTATCATCACTACAAAACACTGATACAAAAAGGCAGGCTTGGCCTGCTTTTACATCTATAGAAGATATAAATACACAAAATAGAGTTTATCTGTATTTGAATGAGATCAAAGCATTTAATAACCGTGCTTTAAAACCACATACTTTTTCCTAAGGAAAGAAAGAACACTGCCTTTGCCTTCATGTCCCACCAGCCAGGAAATATAATGAAGAGGCTTCACCCTAAGAGAAAGTTTGGAGGAGATTAGATGCCAGGAGGTAACACATTTCACAGAAAGAATTCAAATCACTGGGCTAATGACTAAAATATGCACTGTCTCTTTCTTCAGGGCAAGTTTTGCATTTTCAAGCAGAATTAAGATAATAAGCTAAAAGTGTGGGAGTTCAGAACATAATGACTGATCTGAGTCAGTGAGAAAAGGGAACCATAACTGCAGCAGTTTAATTTATTTTTAAAATGCCCCCCTAGCTGAACCAAAGTAATCTGTTAGACAAGTAAATGCGATTCTTTGGTTTGTTGTGAAAGTCAATAAATTATTCACAGCATAAACATGGTAGAAGTAAAATGCAGCAGAGTGTACCTGTAATACTGTTCTTGTGGGGGAAGTGCCCAAGTGATGGTCAATGAATGAACTTTCCTGATTGGAACAACTGGACACAAATAAATTGATTAATTATAAATATACACAACGAGACAGAGATAAGAAATTTTACATAACACAGAAACAACAGTTAAAAGCTATTTAAAACCACACTGAATTACTCTACAAAGTATCTGGATCACCCAGAGAAAATCTCTTTCAGTATTCAGGTATTCAAAACATTTAAATCTATTTCACTTACCTCTGTAAAGCTTGTGAAATTCCGGTGTGTCGAAAGGCTGAGTCAGGTGGCCAAAGCTGGGTTTGGGTAAACCACTTAAAAGCAAAATGAAGTGTGATGTTACTGGCAGGGGTTCAAGGCTACACTGAGATATTCAAAGGCAGCAGGAGCACAGCTCTGCAGGACACCAGAGAGCCTGGGAAGGGCCCTTTCCCAAGGGTGCAGCCCAGCATCCCCCAGCCCCAGGCAGTGCCCTGGGAGGCAGCCTGGCCACACAACTGAGCAATCAACCAAGACATAGATACCACACCAACACCTCCCCTTCCTTCTGTACGACCAAGTACAGCCAACAACCTCCCGAGCTCACCCTGGACCCAAGGAATCCCCATGGATTGTCTTGCAGGGCAGGAGGGATGAGGAGGGGGGTGGCCGGGACAGACAAATGTGTTTCTGAATGGCATTAGGCTCTCACAAGAGCATTTCCAAGCACCACAGAAACAAACATCTTGCAAAAGGGAAATAAAATGCTTTTCAAGTTAGCAAAGCTTTTGCAGAACCCCCTTTTTAGAGAGCACATTGGAGTGAACCATTAAAACAAAGATTTATTTCTAACCCATTGCCACCCTAAGGATGACGCTTAAATTCCAGATACAGTGTTAATTAATTCTGTTTCTAATTATTTTTGACACAAAGCAAAGATAAGCAATGTGAAATGATAATCTAGGTCTGAATGACTTATCATAAAATCAAGGCATCAGCACATACTAAGCAAACACTGCTTCAAGTTAGCACCACACAGCTCACAGCCTAAATAATTGTTAAGCAGAAACAAAGTCTTCCTGGAACAATTAACGTTGGTCTTTTATTTAAAAAGTTGCCCTTTTTTTTCCAGATAAGAATGTTAATTAACAAGTGGAAATCTCCTTTGTTTCTTCAGCGAGGGGTTTTTTTAACGTCATTTTAAGAAGAGATAATTTTATCATCAGCAAAGTCTTTATGCATCAAAAGAATCTTACTTATTTGGGATCTCAGAGAAGATTTCTGTCACCCACTTTTCCAATGTATCCAGTGTTTCTAAAAAAGAGAGAAAAAGACAGAAATGCAATTTCCTGAAGATCTAAGACAAATTACCTTATCTCACCAGTTCAGTTATTTCAAAGAGGCTGCAAGTCAGTGTATTTGAAAACTGCAAAGTTCTAAATTATAAACTTCAAAGCTGCTGGTTTGAGCCAATTCTTAACACTTGCTGAGCTGTAGCCATGGTCACAGCTCTGGGTTTGTGCATAGTGCTCAAATCCCAGGCTGACACAACTGGGATTTAAAGTTCAGTAGTGTCTGGAGAGACTGGGAGAAGGAACTGTCTTAGGATCTACATCACCAGCACTTGCAACTCATTCCACGACTCCAGATTATGCACAGGAGTTTTCCCCCTCAAACACAGTCCTGCAGTGATAAGGATTCCTTCTCCCCATCCTCTTTTCTAAGGGAAATGAATCAAGAGCCAGAAGTTTAAGGGTTTTTAAAATAAAAACTCGTAAATTGCTTAAGCAAGCATTCTGAATTGCCAAATTGATGCTGCACATGCAAACAACAGCAGTAAAAAAGGCTGGATGGGGTAGGGGGAGGATTCGCTGCTGGTTTTGTTTTAACAGAGAAGGAAGTACAAAGTTGACCTGGCTGATTATCAGTTACCACCATTTTCTTCCCAATCACCACAGAAAATATTACAATCCATCACTGGCTTAATGACTATTCAAGAGACATTCAGCACTCTAAGTATTTTACTGTCTAGACCAAAATTAACAGCAAAGGAGAAGAAAATAAAGAGTGCCTCTATTATGACCATCTCCATTTTAGAGATGGGAATTGCAATCAGTTTCAGCATTCAACAAAACCCCTCCCTGAACACAAACTTAACATGAATAACTTCTGAGAAATGTGTTTCTTCTATTCTCAGCAGAAACAACCCATTTCAGCAGTTCTCTGCTGAAATAAAACTCAAATCCATTTGCATAGAATTTTTCAGGCTATGGGGAAAGAAAATAGAACCTCTACTCCTCCTAGACAAACAACACAGCTGGGAGATTCAGTCTCAGTCTCCCCATCACTTGCTGTGGAGTTTCACTCTCGATGGCAGAGAAATCAGCAGCATTAATTCATTTAAGTGGTCTGACTCTTCATTGCTACAAGATTATTTCTGAAATGTTATCTTTGAGATTTTCCCTTCTGTGTTAATATGGAACCCATTCAACAGCTTCAGTCAAAGGTTTCTCAAGAAGTGGCAGGATGACAATAACACAGCACAATTGCTCAGGTCTTGTTTCATTTGGAAACCAGGCTAAAATCTACATATGAANTCCAACAGCAGCAGCAGCAGCAGGAGGTTGTTTGTAAGGAGCAACTGATGTTACCTTTAGACTGGACAACCAAAGTCATGTAGTGGGCAGAGTAATGGCGCTGCCAGAATTCCCTCAGCCTGGTGTAGGTGTCGATATTGTTCATTTTGGGCTCGTGTTTGAGCGTATCTGCATTACCTGCAAACATCAAAGGGGAGGCAGGGTTAGCTATCCACACAGTGCTTACAGCGAGACCACACATACTGAGAATTTATTCTCCTCCCTAGGTCTAGTCACAGTAAAGCACATTAAAAATACCTAATAGAAGTTTAGAGTGAAAGGAATGCTAACTGAAATTCATTATCTTCTGATTTCTAGTTCTTATCCTAAGGACAGCTGATATTTCTATGACAAGGAAGGGCAGAGTCCTCCTGCATTATCAGATCTCCTGCAGGCTGCACAGCTCACTGTGTGTCGCCAGCTATTCCCTCACCAATGGAACTTGCAGAACAGCAGAGTGAAAAAGAGGAGGAAATATGAAGTTTGGTGTATGACACCATAGAAATTTATAAAAACAAGCTACACTTCAAACTTGGTAGCTCTCATACCCATCAGTCACACTGCTATTTACACACTCAGCAGCACCACAAGGGTGAGGGAGCAAGGACTGGATTGTCCATGAGAAGGACAAATTTCCATTCTGCTCCCCTCACATGGCTGTGAAGGTCTAACTCCTGGAAGTTCAATAGTGAATTACTTACTTTGAAAAGCCTCCTTAGACATAAACCCAGAAATAATGTATTTTTCCAGGAAATTCCAACAGTAAAAAACCCAAGCTTAAGCAAGATGGAGATGACTCAGAGAGCACCACCTTTGTGTTAACAGAAAGTTCCATAATTATACACCTTGGGCAACCCATCATCAGCAAATGGCAGTACCAGAAAGAAAAGTATCTTAAAAAGGAGACAGCTGCTTTTATTCCCAACCATTTTCCTGTAAAATGGGTAATTGCTGTAATTCTTCTGCACAAGGCTAATGGTTGCTGTGATATGATAGCTCACGCTAGTGCATCTAACCACTCAAACTTCTAAGTGGTTAAAAGTTTAAGTATCATTACCGTTTTATAGCAGAAATTCAGGACTTACCCCAAAAAAATTTCTTCATAGGATGTCCAGGCCTGGCAAGACTCCCAAATAACATCTCCTTTCTGTTTGCATCGGAGGGCCTTGCTAGCTGATACTCTGTTAATTTAAAGAATTTGCAGTGGCATGCATCAAAGTGAGGTCATGTTCCCCCAAAACAAAGCACAAACCCCAGCCAAACTGAAAAGGAGATATACCACACAGATGCAGCCTGGAATTTCTTTTAATATATGATTAACTAGTGATACAGGATAAAAAGAGGACTTGCTAGCAGTAAAAAAATGTAAGAGAAGAGGAAAAACGTAACTCATTGCTGAGAAGTAAAGAAAGGGATAAGAAGGAAAAGCATGTAAAGCCCCAGCTTGTCTTGTCTGAGTATGCTAAGTTCAATGGGGACAAAAGGCCATCAATATTATACAGCATCAGGCCCTGCAGAAAGAGCCAGAGAACAATTACAGACTTGTTTCTACCATACATCACACAGAACAACCTCTAGCCTAATAATGAAATAAGACATTGAAAGGTGAGCAAGGTAGTTTCCAAAAATGCAGTTTTACAACCAGTTTACACCAATCTAAATATGGGGCTCTGCCAAAATCAATTCACCCTCCTGAACTGCATTTTCCTGTTCCTGTTTTTGCTGGTAATTAGAAACATGTAGAGAAGAGCTGTAAACTAATTCCCCTGGCTGGGCTCTCCTGCAGCCAGTTCAGCAAGCTGACACCATTTCCTGGGCAGCACATTACCACGGTGTCACTGCAAGGGAAGGACTGGCTCTGCAGCACCAAGGTGTAAAATGGCTGAAGCTGCTGAAGAGCTACACCTTAACTCAAAGGCAGGTTCTTGTTTACACTGACTTTTATCTAAACTCAAAGATCAAGTCACCCACTTTTCCTTGCCAGAAGACAGATAATTACTTGGAATAAATATTTGAACCAGCTGGGATATCTGCTAATAACATTTTTTTTCCTAAAATAGTGAAGTTCTACAGGCAGTCTAGGAGTATCCACCACATATTAGAAAATCGACACTCCACTTACTTCTATGCCTGGTTTAATTTCCTGCTGGGAAGTGACTTTTTAGTTATTCAGGTGTTAGAATAAGGAGACAAGTAAAATCACCTCAACTTATTGTATTAACTCTGCACAGGACTGGAGAGAGCTCTGGGGCCGTGCTGCAGCTAAAGGCATTTTGTCCACTGCAGAGCACCCACATGCTCATGTACCTGCCCTGCCAGTTCCTGCCAAACCACTGCAGATTATTAATTTCTAACTAATGAAAATGTGAGGGTAAACTCTCGCAGTGCTGGCACTACATTCAGTCTTTCTTCCTCTAGCAGCCACTGACATCCACAAAGCTTCATTTCAAGAGTTTAATCTCTCTGATAAATTAGGTGTACTTGACTGAAGTGCTTAGAAAGGTAGTTCAACACGGAAAGCAATAAATAGTGTTAAAAAGTAGGTTTTGTTTTAAGAAGATGGGCTAAACACATAGGAAAAGATTCTCTTACTCACCACTGTCTACAGCCTCCACTTCTCGATCTATTGCATCCCTGATCATTAATGGGTGAATAAAGAATTGTGCCCACCTATGGAACAGAAAAATTCAAAGACTTTTCTTCAGTGTCTATTAAGCTAGGGCAAAAAATCAGTAATTAAATCCAACATCTACTATTTTGGTTTATAAAGTTGCTTGTCTTACTATAAGCTACGTCATTCCTGACTATAATGTCTTAAAGAAAAATAAAAGCCATCAGAAACCAAAGGGCAGGGCTTCCCTGCTCCACAGAGTGGGACTGAATTGGTTGGATACAGTAGGATATGACACTCATGGTGCAGGATGATCTGCCTTTACATCCTAAGAATGATCACAGCAGATGAGACAAGTGATCCACCCAGTCTGGTTCCCGGATCTAGAGGGACCAGTGTCAGATGCTTCAGAGGAAATGCCCAGTTGTTCCTCAGGAATGACATGACCACAGGGGAAGTTTCTTCCTAACTCCAGGAAACAAATTGTCATGAAACACAAGTTTCTATATCCACTACAATTTTATTATCTCCTATAAAAGTGAGTTCTTTTTTATTTGCTGAGGTTTTTTAATCGAAAAACTGAACTGGCTGAAGCAAAAGGTTAAGAGCAATAAAAGGTTAAAAGGTTAAAATATTCCTGATGGAGTTCTATGGCTACAAGACCCATTACACTAAAGACAATTGGAAGGTGATCTTCCCATTTCTTCAGATCCACAAGTGCTTGAATGAGCAGAATTCATCCTCAGCACCCATTTATCTCCTTTGTATGAGAAGCTGTTCTACAGAACTCCTAATTCGTGTTTTCCTCTGCACTAAGCAAGCTGTTGTGACAGATGGCAATTACATTTTTTCATTCTTTCACACTTCCAAACATCTAAAAAAGCTGGATTAATCTGCAAATGGAAGCAGAAATTGGCCTAGTAAAGTAAAATTTAGGTTATACTTGGAAAAATGTGCAAACACTGGCTCTCAGTGTCAAAGTACATTTGCAGTGGAGCCTACTCTCCTCCTGAGATATTTTATGGCATCAAGAATATTCAGCTATGCCCCCATGAATGAGAAATTCCTCTCACTAAAGGAAACCATGCCAACCAGTGGAGCTCTGCTGTTCCAACAGCACAAAAGAGCAAGTTAAGCACTTTCTGGCAAAACATACATTCAGCAGTGAATAACCTGCCCTGGGTTAAACATCTCCTTCTGAGACACACATTGTACCGTAACTTTGAAGGCTGCCTGAAACAAACTAACAATGATTTAGAAAAAACAGTAACTCTACCAGAACAGATATTTCAAAGGATGAGTCACTGGGATTCTGGGAGCACTTCCCCTCTGATCAGTTGTCACATTGCATAACATTTCTCCTGTCATCAATGCTACCAGTTTAAGAGTGCCAAAACAACCAAAGAGCTGCATGCATTAAGACTTAAACACGGGTCCTACATAATCCTAGAGCAAAAAACCAGCAACATATCCAAAGGGAAACAGCATTTCCCTATATTCAGTATCACTCCTGTAGTGCAGGTAGCTATGGAAGTTCAGCAACAGCCTTGATCACCCCAAAATGAAGAACTGGACAGCCACACCCAAGCTCCTGAGGCACATACAGACATTAATTAACACCTAATCACCATTCATACAAAGTTACCTATCCAGGGCTTCTTTGAAGTACTTCCTTTGCACATCAAACTGGAACACTGTCCTCTCACAGTCCGTCGAGGCGTTGTCACCGCCGCCGTGCTTCTTCAGGAATGCATCAAACCCGTTCTCATCTGGGTACTTCAAACTGCCCATGAAAACCACTGCAACAAAAAATCACCAGCAGTGCCAAGATGACATTAATTTGTTAATCCTGACTGCAGCTATAGCAACCCCTCTGTGACTGACCCACAGCTCACGGGCAGAGGAAACTACTGAATACCAACAGCCTGGGTGATCCGCCCAGCAACTGCTGTAGTTTGCCTCTGACAGTGCCCTCCCATGCAGGCCTGGCCTCCACCAGGCAAGAACAGTATTTTGAGACACATCTGGTCATAAACTTCACGTGGTTTCTGTGTCCACATCACTAATTCATCACCCTTTACCAGGAGACAAAGGTCTGTAGCTCCAGCCTGGTTTATAGAGCCACAGGTAACATAATTCCCCTCAATTTAACGGGTAACAAAGTTGATATCAGCTAATGCACAGCTTGGCAAAGTGTATGAGACACCTTCTCCCATATTAAGAATTCCTTACTCAGTCAGTATTTGTATAAAATCACAAGCTCACGAAAATAAATTCTTAAATAGCCAAATTAGGAAATGATACTAAATATTTCGGAAATGCAGAGCTACATGACACCCATTTTGCACTGAAGCTGGAGAAGATGAAATAGGAGCAGATACATACTATGTTCCAGGAAGTGTGCTAATCCAGGCAGATCTTCAGGATCAGAGAAGCTGCCAACAGCAACACAGAGGGCTGCTGCAGACTAGAGAAAATACAACATTCTCAGTAAAAGCTGCTTCAAGAAACACTTCAGGAAAATGACAGAAGTACAAGATGACTCAACTGGGACAGGCACAATAAAAAGGTCTCATCTGAACACCTAATCATGAGGTTTCAGACCCCAGGAAAGCTCACTATATATTTTTGCACTCGACAGCTTAAAGTACATACCTGCTTTTCTGAACAACCTCTCTTTCTTGTCTCTTCCTTTTCAGCCAGCTCTTCTAATTCACTGTCATCAGAATCATTGAAATCCTCATTATCTCCATCACTGTCCTCACTCTCATCCCCCTCATCACACTCATCATCATCTTCTCTACCATCTTCGATCTCAGCTCCAGAGTCATCATATTCATCACTTCCCCCTTCAGAATCATCATCATCATCATTATCCTCCTCCTCCTCTGAAGACGTTGGGGCACCATCCAAGTAATTCAAATCCGAAATCAAAAGTGCACATAAGCCATTCTGCAGTTTGATATACCTGAAAGAATAATTATATGCAAAGAATATGTTCATTTGCTAAGTCTGAATTTTCAGAATCGCAAAGATTTCATTATTTCCTGTAATACTTTGAGAGTTTCCTAGTGAAAATCTAATTGCAGCCAAGACTGTGAGCAGTTTTATAGCAGGAAAGTAAAACACTCTTCTGCTATTCAACAGCTCTAGGAATAAGAAGTCGTTCAGGGCAGTAGCAGAAGCCCTTCTACCCATAAGGTCAAGCTCACTGATTTTGGCTTTTATTTCTCTCTTTGTGAAACATTTAAGCTATCAGCACTCACTTCATGCACTCAGAACAGGTAAACCAAAACTTAAATCATCTTTTAGGCTTGTCAGGCTCCTGGAAGCAGATATTATGTGACAGAATGAAGATCTTAGTCTTTGCTTCTAAGTAGGCCCCACAGCACTTGATTTGATTTGTTTTCATCAATGGTTTCTATTAAATGGGGTCTGCAGATGTAGCAGGCAAGTGTTAGAAAGGAGAGAGCTCCTCTGCAGGCTCCACAGAACCAGCCACAGTGAATTGGCTGGGCTCCTATCAAGAAGCAATAAACAGTTCTGTGTGTGTGTTTATACATGCACAGAGGTTTCCATACATGTGCATATATATATAAATAAAACCCCACAAGCCCTCTGTGCAGCACCCTTCTACAACTTTTCACTCTGAGGATTGCAAGCATCCATGCTCTGCACTACAAGAACCCTCATTCGTATTCATTTGCCATCAAATCTGGAATAGTCACAATTTGTCAAATTAGCCAGAGCATCCCTGCCAGGAACTTCACTGGCTAACACACCAGCAGCAGAAAGGAAGGAATGCTGGGTCCAGAAAATACTTCATCCCTCCTATGAACTAGTGTAGCAGAGACCTGTGGTATCTGATCCAGCAAAAACGCGCACAAAAAAAAGCAAGCTAGAATAAAAAAAACCCCATGGTCACATCCCACGCTCCCAGAAAAATCTGAGTTACAGAGCACAGAATCACAGAATAGTCCTTGTTGAAAGGGGCCTTTAGAGGTCATCTAGTCCAACCCCCGAGTTCGTACCAGGTCAGAACTCTGCAATGTGGACACAGCTCCTGGACTAGCAAGTCTATGAAGAAAGCTAATGAACAAATGTCTGATAGTTGTGCTAAGGTTATGACTCATGACCAGTCACCCAAGGGGAAGTCACAGTGCTTACTCTGGGCCAGGGTTTCACGACCATGAACACACCCAGTTCCCTTGCTGCAGGACTGCTGAGCAGGACACATTTGCTCCAACCAAAAGCACGAGTGCATTTTGACTCATTCAAACTACAGCACACAGCGTGTAACTTGCAGGGATGCTCTGATGAACTGCAGGAGGCACAGACAGTGCTGGAATGTCTGGGAACAAGGTTAATCCTCCTGCATTCTGAAAGCATGTTTGCTAACCATTCCCACCATGTACATGTGTCCCACTCCACAGCTGCAGCACTCCTGAACGTCCTAAAACACACACTGCACACGTGGGTGCTTCAGCCTCTGGGCAGCTGAGAGCCAAAGCCTCAGACAGTGACAAGCCAACGCTGCTGCAGCCTTTCCAAACCAACCAGCACCTCCTTCTCCTCCACACACAACTCTGCTCTGCAGGTTTTCACAGCTCCCAGAGAACCCCGGCCTCGCAGGGAGCAGCAGGCACTGGTGGAGAGCAGACAACAGAATGGGGCTATTCTTCCTGAGGAACAATGTGCCACAAAGCTGCTCAGCCAGGTGTATCCAGCAGCTCCTGCTGATCCTTTCCACACAGCCCCATTAAGCTAATGGAGCAGATTATACTAATTTTACATTGCTCATCTGGAGGCTCATGGGTGCTGCACGCAGGACAGAAAGCAGCCGGCAGCAAGGACACGGCTGAACCACGGCGCCGTTGGAGGCTCTCGGATTTCACTCCAGGATGATCCCAACAGCTTAGGTTATACTGAGCAGAGGCACCACTGACATAGGTGTTCTTTACTTTTTCCATGTTTCAGTCCAATGGGAAAGGACAAATGTAACTAATATCCACAAGTATGCAAAATACAGCACAAAAAATGCAATCACATAAGGTAGAAACAGAAGCAAGCACAGTCCAATTGCATTTTTGAAGGACTATACAGCATTGATGCAAATAAGGCCAAATTATAAAATAAAACTCAAACTCTTAAAAATACTGTTTAAACCTCCTGAACAGGTTTAAACAGGACAGTTCGCACACAAAGTTTTTCTTTGACAATTGTTCAGAAGTTAATATTGCAATACATATCAGTGCATGGTAAACACTGAGAGAAATGCTCTAATTTCCCAAATTACAAGAAATAGGAGACCATGAAATTCCATATATGGTTGAATGTAAATATGTTTTTGGTAAATATAACTACACAGTTGCAGCTCTAATGAGCAAACTTTTATCATGCCAAACATTTTGTCCCAACAAACCTGCTTCTGAAAATACATCCTGCAATCTACGTCAGAGGTATTTTGGTTTTGTGATCTTTATTTCAGAAGGCAAAATATGACATTTTCCATTAAGTAAAGACTGATGTCACCAGACAGAGACAATAAGCCCACTGTGACTGGGCTGCAGCACACACCACTGAGGTGTGAAGAGGGGAAAGGGTGTCAGCATCATCACATCACCTGCCAGGACACTCCCTCAGAAGGTTTGGGACATCACACCTGGACACAGGTCCAGTGTGGCTTTGCTTCCAGCCACACTGAACTTCTCTTCCATAAGGACAATGTCTGTGCTGTGCCAGGCTCTCTTCACACACGTGGAAATCAGTCTGAAGGGATGCAACCCTCTGCTTCCAACTGAAAAATTCCGTCAAGAATGGACAGTAGGATTTCTGCAGGATTTTGGTGTTAGTTTATGCTATTAGCAAACACTCTCTCCAATTCTCATGTGCAGAGGAGGCTCCTGAGCCTCAAAATAGGTAGTGACAGCCTTCAATGGATTTCCCAAATTTCATCCACCGGTGTGCTGCTTTAGCCAGCAAAGGCAGGAGTTCCTTAGGCTGACAGCACCGGCAGCTGTGAGCTTTGCAGGAGGACAGGCCTGCCACAAAGTAGCATGAGTAAGAATGCCATCAGGAGAGGCAGGCAGCGATCCAGAGGAAGCAGCAAGGAAGTAGGGCAAGAAGGGAGGGAGCAAGTTTCTCCCGAGCCAATGGGCACAGTCCTCTTCAGGCAGCCAGCAGGGAATCTCACTGTCAGCCAATGTCACTGCAAATCCAAAATTCAGTCCCAGGCTCAGGCAGCAGATTCTCCGCTGGCTGCACAGATTAGACACCATGAAAAGTAAAGATAAATTTTAAAAAGCAGCTCTAACAAGGGCTGGATAATCTTCTGTCTTACAGGGAGAAGTTATCAGAGTGTCACTTCAAGAACAGATTGCCTTACAGCATCCAACAAGCTCAGCCTCTGCTGGAGTTCTCATCCAAGCCACTCGCTGGGTCTGGGCCACGGACACTGTGGGCTGCACTCAGGGAAGCTGATCTTTTTCAACACTTTCCGGGGTATTACTCAGAAATATTGAAATAAGAACACAAGAAAAATGGTAGCCTAAAAGCATTTTGCCTCGATTCGCAGATATATTCCTATTAAAACTTAGAAGCTCATCTAAAACAGGAAGAGTAACTGTTTTTAAGTTGGGATCTGCTCTGAAATACTTAAACCGCACTTCGCACTTAACGCTTTCGGAGAGGAGCCGCCCGGCCGAGGGCTGCAAACTAACGATTAACTGGATATTGCTGTGCCTCGAGAACACGCAGCACCGACCAGCCCGGGCACAAGGGCCGATCCTCTCGCCCCGTGCCCGCACACACACCGGGCAGCCCACCTTCAGGACGAACGCACCCGCGGGATCCCCAGCCTCCGTCCATCCCAGACAGGACCCAGCTGCCCCGGCCGCCGGGAGCAGCCCGACACCCACTCCCCAGGGCCGCAGCAGTGCCCGGGACAGCGGGCGGGCGGACCCCGGCCCGCCCCACCGACCGGCGGAGCTGCCCCGGCGGCTCGTCCTCCCGCACCTGCCCTCCCGCCCTCACCGGTACTGCTTGGGGTCGCTGGGGGACTTGACGATGTCGGGGTCACCGAGGTTGTGTTCGGGNTTTCGGGGACTGCTCTGTGCGCCGTCACGTCTCCATGAGTACGCCCGCCCTCCGCCTGAGCTGTGCCCCCCTGCTCTCGCCTTGGAATAGTCCAACAGCCAGCTGGCGGAAGCCAGCCTCCTCTCACGGCCCTCACCGATTGGTCGGGCTGGCTGTCGCTCAGCCTGCAAGGACCAATCAGCTGGCGGGGCCGACTGTAGGCAGCATGGCCGGCGTTCCCGGGACGGCGGAGCGCGGCGTGTCCCGGACAGCGCAAAGGCCGCGCCCGTGGCTGCCTGACACAAACCACGCTTTGTTCTCTGCGCGGCCGCTTCGGCAGGCCTCAGCACTTTCCGATTCCCGCATATCCTTTTCCCCGTATCACACTCCAGCGCCGACGGAGTGGCAGCGGGAGTGCCGCTCTGCCTCTCGGCTGGGATCCCCCGGCGCTTCCAAACGGCACCGCCGGGATGCTGCGCTTATCGCAGCCCTTCCGCAGCTGTCCCGCTCCGCTGCCCGCAGCCGCAGCGCTCCCGGCGGCGCTGGCCGCGGAGGAGGCGCTGAAAGCCGAGGTGCGGGGTCGGAGGCCAAGCCCGAGGCGCAGCGGCGATGCCTCAGCCTGGATGTCCGCCTGATATTCCGGTGCTGTAGTTCTCCAGCAGATGGAAGCCAAGACCCGTCTCTGATCCCAG